>CM054940.1:21046624-21108145 GCA_029168755.2 Tillandsia fasciculata
CGTGGCACGGTTTTCGAGATACCATTTCTTCGGTGCGTCGCGACGCTCCTTCAGCGGTGTTTCCCTTTCGTCGCATTTCGTGCGCGAGCTCCCCCTACCTACTCCGACCACTTTATAGGCGATTTTTGTGCGCACATTGGAACGCGCGCTTGCAGAGCTTCGATCTTGGTATTTTCTGCTTCCCCTCATTTCGTTCTTTTCGAGGTGTTTTTCCGAGTTCACTGTGATACGTATTTTGTGTTCAAGTTTTGGACAAGCGGCAGCCGTTTCCGCGAATCTTCCACTCGCACCTCGGCTCAGGACGTGGCCTGTAACACTTTTTTCATCTACGCGTGCGGCACAAGGATTCTCGTCGTATTTTTGTTGGGATTTTCTGAGATTTTGCCCGGAAGGTATATTCTCTACCTTGTACTCTGGGCAGAGTATTCCAGTTGCGAGTTGTTGGAGTTTTTTGGGGCAGCACTGCGCTGTGGAATTTGTAACTTGGCCATGGTGCTCGGATTGGACGGATGTTACCCGTTCGAGATCTCGACGGGCTACGGACGCTGTGATATTTTTTATCGATTTTTCAGAGTCTGTCTGTAGGTGAAACTTTTCACATCTTCGGGCTGATTTTCAACTTTGGGCGTACTACTTCGCCTAATGTTTTGGGATTTAGTTTACTGTGGACTATGATGTTTGTACCAGTGCTAGAGTTTTTGTTTCAAGTGTTTTATGGACTTTGGACTGCGATTAGTGGGACATGGTTGCTTCTGGCATTTTCAGCTGTTGGACTTTGGACAGTGTGCACCTACAGTTGGGTGCCTGTCTCCAAGTTTGATGGGATTGTACAGTAAATCTGCTATAGTAGGACGCCTGGCATGTTTAGTGGATTCTTTGTAGCATGCTAGAATGTAGGAATGTTTGTATATCCTTGTAATTATCTGTTTGATCTCTTTTGCTTCCTACTACCTGTTTATTTAGTTGATCGGGGGACTTGACCTAGCACCCGCCCATATTTTGCATATGTAACCATACTCATAGAAAAAACCCTTCATCTGGCTAGGTTTTTACTTATGCTCTGACAATCCACACTGTTTCTTTCTTTTCTGGAAAGTTCTTCCTCACCGTTAGTGGGTTGAGCATTCGGTTTTTCTTAGTGTGGGATGCATTTTTACCTCGTGCTTGGGGGCCGAGTGGATCCTGTAGATAGAGGCTAGTCGTTAGTTCTGGCGGGAGCCGTATGGGATGATGGTGGTCCCGATGTTATGTTCTTTCAGGATGGTTGTCATACAGTGGTGTGGCGGTATGATACTTGACACAGCAGGACTTGGCCCAGAAACCCTTTTCATGGATCCAATTGTTGGGTTATATGTAATATAGGATCTAAATAGGGGAAAAACCACCTAGAGGGGGGGTGAATAGGTGTAAACAATAAACACACCAAAATCGTTGCGTAAAAATAACCAATGCGGAAAATAAATAACACGCAAGATTTTACGTGGAAAACTCCAATCCAGGAGTAAAAAACCACGGGACCGATCACACGGTGAAATCTACTAAGATTAAAACACGTACAAGGTGATATAACGCACACACACGACTCAACCTTTTCCATACGCTCCGAGTAGATCTTCGCCGCTCGCTCCTCAACGCACCTCGAATCCACGAAGGCGTCCAACGCCGAATCCACGGCGTGTCACGTCGAATCCACGACGCCAGACCGAATCCACGGTCTCACCAAGTAGCACGTCTCGAATCCACGAGCGCACCTCGTCTCGAATCCACGAAACGGTAACACCTTGAGTCCACAAGGCCACGCGAATCCACGCGCCGATTTCTTGGGAAAATCGTTGTTTTGTTGGTGATGATATTTGAATACTTAGATCATCATAGATAGACAAGGAAGCACCCTCTAAGTATTCATCGATTTGATTCTTTCGAAAGATATAGATTTTGAAAACCCTAGAATCAAACCGATCAATAGAGAAAGAAAACCTAAAATAAAGAGGTGTTTACCTTTTCTTCTCTATGTGGATTCTTACCTTTGATCCCCCTTGGGATAACCCTAAAAGATGATATTAGGGTCTATTTATAGGCTAGAAACCTTTTGGAAAGAGATAAGAATCAAAAACCGCCTTTTCTGGAAATTTACAGGACGGCGATCCGGATCGGATTTACTGCGATCCGGATCGTCGTAACGAGATTGACGATTCCAGAAATCCAAGGGTTCGGGATCCGGATCACAAGGTCCGATCCGGATCGTTCATGCAATTCAGCAAACTCCCATGTTCGGGATCGGATCGGAATGGCCTAGGATCCGGATTGAAATTGCCAATGAACAATCACCCTTCGGGATCCGGATTGCAGGGTCCGATCCGGATCCTGAACATGTCCCATGTCCAGTTTTTGATTCTTTGGCCATAGAAAATATTCCAAAGTGTTTCTAAGCTATAAGAATGTATTCAAAATATCAAAGATTATTTAATTTAACGTACCTGAACATTTGAATCCATTCTTTTGAGATTGATGTAAATGATTTGTCAAGTCTTCATCTTCAATCTTCAACTTCACGAAATACGCCAATACAAAAATCCTTAACAATCTCCCCCTTTGGCGGTTTCGTGACAAAACACACAATCCACAAAAAAATAACAAAAAGACGATTTTTGTTGCTATCACCATACAACAAAAATACGCATGAACGATCCAAATAAATGTAAATACAAGAGATAACCTCCTAAAACAAACTCTAGACTTAGACGCAACTAGGAGTGTTCAAATCTTGTACTCTCTGCAAAAGAAACAATTCTTGACAACAAGAAATCATTAATACCTCAAGAATTTAATCGTTAAGCAACCAGAGAGTTATACATTTAATATGACATTAGGTATCAGATATGCATAAAAGTAGACAATCAAAATATCACATATCTTTATCCATCATCAGGGTTAGTTCCAACCATAATGTCAAAGAAGTTCAAATGTTCATACCTTTTGCATGACCTGTCACAAAACTTGTTAGAAGTTACAACGCAAAATAGTCAGTAGAATAGTTAGTGTTAAACTTCAAGTTTCAAGTTATCCGGTCATGTTCGTTCTTTTCCTTCTCCCCCTTTTTCCAAACGATCTATTGGCTCGTTCTTTTCTCCTTTCTCTCCCCCTTTTTGTCACAAAAACCAGCCAAATTATAAGAGAGAAAAAAAATAGACAAACGAAAAACCTTTTGTCAGAAAAACAACTAAAGTCAATTTCATCAAAAATCAATCTGAAACGGTATCGTTGTCATCGAAGTTGCTGCATCCGAGTTTTGCAAAAATCTTCTTGTCCAACTTCATCAGTGCATTGTACTTCTTCGTCAAGACCACTTGTGTTGTACTAATCCGTTGCAGGTCAAGAGAAATCTGATCTTGTTCAATTGAAATTCGCTCCTGCTCAGATGATAGTCTTTGTTGTTCCCGAAGAGCTTCAACATTCACATGTCTCTCACCGATACAATCTCAGCAAGTGGCTCCTCATTTTTTTTCATCTCCCCCTATGTTGAGCATCTCTTTTTATCATCTCTGTTCTCCATGTTCTCCCCTGTCTTGAGCATCTATGTTCTCCCCCTTTGAGATTCAATCAGTCTTTTCTGTTCTCCTTAATTTATTGGTCATCCTCGTGCTAACCAACGCGGTGATGAACATGATTGTCCACTCAAGAGCCTTTGTTATAGAGTATTTGAAAAATAGCACCTGTGAGCAAAAACTCAAAGAACATGAAAAATTGTTTAAATTTCAAAATTTTGAAAAATCTTGCCCAAACAATCCTTAACATGTGTAGGCTAGGAATCAAGACACTTTTTCAAAAAGAATTTTAAAAATAGATCAATTCCATAATTTTTGAAAATTCAAAAAAGTATGTAAGCATTTCTGCATATCAACTTTATACAAAAATATCATTTCACATAGAAAGAAATAGATTATGATAAATCTATCAAAATATCCCAAATTGTGAAACGAAAATTTAAAAGAATTATAACCTCTAAAGTTGATCAATTTCCAAACATCCTTCACGATCTAATGAGTATAGAGTTTATCTAATTCTCAATTGAGCAAAGAAAATGAAGCACCAAGATCGATAGATGTTTGAAATCCCAAATAAGTCAAATAATATATTTAGTCAATATATTTGGGAAGTGACTCTTTGAGCATCTTTTAGAAATCCCACCTTATACCAACCTTGGAATTTGACATAGTCAAGTATTCCAAAAAGCATTTTATTTGATTAAACAAGATCACCATGCTTGGTTAACATGTGGTAGCTGCACACAGTACTCGGACAACCGAGGTGGTAGCTCTTTCCTCCATGTGGTGGTAGTTTTCACACTCCTATTAAGGATGTAACTCTTTCCACATCTTTTGAGCATGAAAAACATAATAAACTCCCCCTCAATTGGCTATCAATTATGAAAGATATTCAGTATTCAACCAAAAATTGATCCTGTGTTCATACTTATTTCAATCATCAAATAAGATAAAATAAATACCAGAAGATCATTGAGAGAGGTAATGACTTTGATCAATTCGAGATGAAATAATTGAAATAAATGATCATTGCATCAAATGAGTTATAATGATATTCAAATCATAATAAACTTCTCTAAACATGAAAGGATGCAAATAAAGTCAGTATAGCAAATGCTCAATTAATGCTCTATATTACAAAAAGAACACAAAACACAAACAAAAACCTTTCTAAGCAGTGGTTCAAAAGTTATGTAATTGAAAGCATGCCAATTGCTTTTCGCAAACGAATAAAACATTTTTGATCCAAAGGTTTTGTCAAAATATCAGCTAATTGATCTTCAGTTGAAACATAAGAAATTTGTAAAAACTTGATTCAACTAGCTATCTAGGAAAATGATATCTCAAATCAATGTGTTTGTTCCAGAGTGCAACACAGGGTTTTTAGAAAAGTTAATAGCACTTGTGTTGTCACACAAATAGTTACCGAGGTCGTAGGGATGCGAAAATCACTCAATACACTTTTCTTTGATTTCCTCAATGACTTCGGCTTAGGGGGTGTCCTACCATCTGTCTTAACACTTAGAAGATTTTTCTTCGTTTCCCGAGTCGTGTTCTTGATGGTAGTAGTTGCAAGTATTGCTTGATTTGCTCGTTCTGCTCCATACTTGCAATTAGGTCTTATGTGCCCAAAAAAAATACAACAATGACATACCTTGGTAAAAGTTGAACCGAAGAAGATGAGGTAGGTTTGTCAACGTTGGCTACGATGATTTCCGTCGGAGAAGGAGCAACCGACTGGGGCACAAAACTTGTCTTGCTCGAACTTGGTTCCTCACAAGTTCGGCCATATCCGAGGGCTAAATGATTAGTTTGACCAAGACCAAGAAGGCGATCCAACTTACTTTGTCCTGAAGAAAATCTATACAAATCCTTTTAAGTTGGAAAAAGGGTCTCCGTCATCTCAAAATCTCCTTGTCGTGCCTCGGAATAGAGCTTTGAGAAGAGATTAGCTTTATCCACCGATTTTTCAAGTTCCTTCTCAAAATGCTCATTCATCTCTTGAAGGAAAATATTTTTCTCAACCAAGTTGTCCCTTTCCACTTCAAGAGCCCTTGAGAGAGAAGTTGCTCTATTAGGTTGTTCCTCGAATTTCAACAACCTTCTCCTCAAGTTTTTATTTTGCTTCGCTAATTTCTTTGAGTTCCCTAGAAGTAGTTGGTAGGCGTGAGCAAAGTCTTCACCTTCGGAATCGCTTGGTTCATCATCCGTTGCCGTTTGATCATCCTAGGAAGAAATAGACAACGAACCAGATGCAATCGATGAAATACACGAAGGGTGAAGTCGTGGATGCGAAGAATGTGATGGCATTTGTATCCTCATCACTAGAAGATGACTTATCCATAGAAGAAGAGTCATCCCACGTGATGGCTTGCGTAGCCTTCTTCTTTGGTGGATTCTTGCTGGGACATCTTGTTGTAGTGCGGCCAAAGCCTTTGCATTTTAAACACTGGATCTGTCCTTCAGCGTTCTTCTTCTCCATTGAGAAACCTTTTTGCTTTCTTGATTTTGACGTAGAAGCACCTTTGCCTCTCTTGAACTTCGAGAATGATGAAGATTTGCTTGAGTTTCCCCTTCCGAAGTTTCGGCAAAATTTCTCTTCAAGAAAGCGAGTTGTTTCTCAAAGTCCTCCATAGATAGATCATCGTCAGAGTCCGAGGAGGATGAATCCGCGTCTTCATGTTCTTTTGATTTCAATGCCATACCTGAAGACTTGGAAGAAGAAGAGGGCTTTCCAGCAGAAGAGTTAGTAGAAAAAGTAATTTCATAAGTTTGAAGTGTACCAACTAATTCTTCTACCTTGATCTCGTCCGGGTGTTTTATTGTTTCGAACCCGTTCGTCGATGGAAATCAAAAACGCTCTTATGCGTACTTTCTAGTAGGCATAATTTGTTCCATCGAAGAACGGTGGTCTATTGATGTTGCCACCATCGACCAATGTTTACAACCCTATTCCCGCTCTGATACCAATTGTTGGGTTATATGTAAATAGGATCTAAATAGGGGAAAAACCACCTAGAGGGGGGGTGAATAGGTGCAAACAATAAACACACCAAAATCGTTGCGTAAAAATAACCAATGCGGAAAAAAATAACACGCAAGATTTTACGTGGAAAACTCCAATCCAGGAGTAAAAAACCACGGGACCGATCACACGGTGAATCTACAGGTAAGATTAAAACACGTACAAGGTGATATAACGCACACACACGACTCAACCTTTTCCATACGCTCCGAGTAGATCTTCGCCGCTCGCTCCTGAACGCACCTCGAATCCACGAAGGCGTCCAACGCTGTCACGCCCCGGGGTCGAAACTGCGACCGGGGTCGAAACTGCGACCCGGGCCGCCAACAGATCCGCCACCTATGCCAAACCCGCATAGGCGAAGCGTCCTACCTGCAAGAAAAGTACTATAGCTAAACAGATATCAGAGCTAAAATAAAACCTGCTGTATAACTAAAATCAATCACTGTACAACTGAAAATAATACAACAATGTCCGCCTCCCAAAAGAATAATAATAATACAATATCCTCAAATACAAGCTCTGAATCTAACCGGGAGGTAACTCCAATAAATACAGCAGTGTACAGTCTCTCAATACATAATATATCCTCACTACATCAGTCTCTCAAAAGAGGGAAAATAACACAACTAATCTACTGAAGATCTCCTCTGAAGGGTACCGCTACTCTCCAACGACGGGTAGGGATCTAGCACGCGACTCCCTCGCCTCGAACAACCACCGCAGAATCCGCAACACCCACTAAGACTCTGCAAAACAAGGAAGAGGAAGGAAAAAGGAGGGGGGAAGACCCCCAAAGGGTGTGAGAACTACACCAAAAAGGGAGTTCTCAGTGGGTACCACCGCCAGACCCGGCGGTCCGCCCACCAAGTCCTCAAGAGACATAAACTAACCAAAGCAGTAAAGACTGAAATAGGAAAGCTGGAGACTCTCAACAGCTACCATGCCTCTATCTAAATGCTCAAAAGGGGAGAACCAAATAATGGTATGCCACCACTAGCACATGAAGTGCACAATCGACCCAATCGAGCTGACTGCCACATCTGGTCCAGTCAAACCTGCGCCCACCTACAACCACCTCCCACTGACGGGCAGGAATTACGTAGGGTGTCCAAACGGACTAACTCGCTATCGAGTAGTGGCTCATGCAGGCTATAGTCAAAATCCACGCTCTCTCTCAGAACGGATAAACTCAAGATCACCAAGCCTCTCGCACAACGGTCAACAACTCACAAAGACCTCGGGACCACAGTCCCCAAATGGATCCCAACAACACTAGCACTGGTCTAAACATAGCTACTAGACCCCACTCGGTCCCCCTGACACGAGTTCAACAATAAGGCAAATATCTGTAATAAACCCAATCCAAAGTGCCGCCAGTAAAACTGGCATTGCCTGCTCAGCGGAATCTGCACACAAGGCTCGAAACCGCGGGATCGGCCCGCACGGCTCGCATCCCAAAAAGTATCAGACCGGCACACAAGGCTGGGTCCGAAAGGATCGGCCCGCACGGCTCGCATCCAACAAGTATCAGACCGGCACACAAGGCTGGGTCCGAAAGATCGGCCCGCACGGCTCGCATCCAACAAGTATCAGACCGGCACACAAGGCTGGGTCCGAAAAGCCTACCTCCGGAGTGGCACTCGAGGGGAGCGACCCACACGAGTAAAGTATCTCAGTAACAAGTATCTCTGTATAGCAGGACTTGATCACAATCTGATCAAAGTGGGAAAACTCAACCACCAAAGAAAGACCCGACCTCAGTCGAATGCAACTAAACGATAAGTGGGAAACCCCATCCACTAGAGGAAACTGACATCCAATCTGATGCATAAGTAATATCCGGTCAACCGCCCAATATCCGCGGTCGCCGCGAAACCCCACAAACTAATCCAACCTGTCCCAGACACGAAGTCCCAACTACACTATCCAGACCCCTGCTCGAACCCGAGCAACACTGACCACCTGACCAACAGGAAGGAGAAAAGAAAAGCATGGTTTCTCCTAAGTCAAGTTTCAATAAATAGTGTAGCAATAAAAAGGTGGCCTAACTATATGTCCATACAAGCATGCATTTGTCCTCAAGAATGATATAGAAAGTAAACCACATGCCTACACCTGATCGTAATCCTCGATTACAATAACTCCTCAGAGTGAAAATCCGCACATAGCTACAAAATCCTATCCCAAAGCATAAACCAACCACATGAAAGGCTATGTGCTAACATGGCATGTTACATAATCTCATAGGGTAACATTATCCTAGGTAAGCTTACACTAATCATCACATAGATGTCCAAGTCATGCAAGTCCTCAGTATACCTCATAAATACTATTCTTGCAATCATTTATACAAATATCATTATTAAGCTTACCTACCTTACAAACATAAACCATGTACCCTAAACATGCATGCATCAGTCATAGAGGGGTGACATCCCCACAAGTGCACTTATATTCGCCATAACATAATCATTGCCTTATACAGTTACTGATATTAAGCTTACCCACCTGAAGCGCTTAAACCAAGGCAAACCTGAAGTCGGTGAAGAGTGTAGACGCTCACAGTCCAAAATCTGCCAAAATTGCACCCTCGGTACATGTCGCGCAAGCCGTGGCTCCAAACAACTAAAAGTTCCCCGAAATCAAAGTCTACAGATCCATCGGGTCCAGCAACACTTGGAAACACCCCTGGGTACAACAATAAGGTCCAATATTACACTTTCATTCCCAAAATTAACCACGCACAACACACAGAAAATCAGTCCCAAAGATATGCTTATTTCACCTGCCGAAAGTACCCAGAAAAATCCAATAAAAATATCACAGCAATCCTCGCGTCGATACCTTCGAAACGAGTACCTGCACGTCCAATTCCGAGCCCCGTAGGCCGAGTTACAAATTCCACAGTACAGGTGCGCAAAACCACACAGCAACATAACTGTAATTCCATTTACAGATAAGGGGAAGAACATATACCTTCGGGCAAAACTCAGAAAAATCCAAGAAAAATACTGTGATATCCTTGCGTCGAGTAGATGAAAAAAGTGTATAAGCACGTCGCCATACGATGCCCGGTTGCGGAGATATCGCCGAAAAAACCATGCCGCTGCCCAAATCTCCATCACAGAAATGGGGTCACAGTAAGCTCGAACAAACACCTCGAAAACCGCGAAACTAGGGGAAGAAGAAAATACCAAAATTGTAGCCCTGTCTGATGCGGATCCAACGGCGCAAGAATCGCCTGAAAAGGTGGTCGGAGTAGGCCGGGGGAGCTCGCGCACCGAAACGCGACGAAGGGGAACCCAAATGGACGAGCGTCGCGCCGCGCCGTAAAAATGGAAACCTCGATAAGCGTGCCACCAAAAGTCCTAGAAATCCTCCAGAGGGTGCGTAACAAGTAGGGGAGCAACTTTGCTGAAGACCTCCAGGCGGTTTGAAGCTCCGAAACGCGAAAAAAAAGGGAGAAGATGAAGCTCGGGTCCCTTTTATAGGCTCCAGGAAACAATTCACAAAATACCGAACAAGTCCCCATTTCCGGGCGCAGGAGGACTTTCGGGCGCGCACAGTGTTGGGCCGGCCCAACACTGTAGCAGCCCGAAACTCCCGCGGGCCTCCACGTCGCCCGCCAAACAGGCGACAGCAAAACCGGCCTCCCGCCGTACGACACGTGGAGCGCGGAGGCGTCGACACGTGGACCGCACTCAGCCCCGGCCGCGCCCACGTGCGCGTCTGCGTCGCCGCCTGCCACCCTGCACGCACGCGCCCCGAGGCGGCCTGCACCCGCTCCGTGGACCGCGTGCACGCGGACCGGCCAACCGGTGTGTCCGCCACGTGTCCCCCCACCGGTCCACCGTACACCCGCCTTTCCCGTGGACCGCGCCCGCTGCGCCGGCCCAACCGGGAGCCGCCACGTGGCCCGCGACCGGTGCACGCCCCCGCGGTGGACCGCGCACCAGCCCGCGCCTGCACCGCCGCGCTCCGCCGCTGCCCGCCGCCGCACGCCGCCGCCGCCGGTGCCGGAACAGTACCCATGTCTCGAAAAACGTGCCGAATCATCCAGACTCCGAAAAATGCAAGTGAAAAGTCCATTTTCAACGTTTTCGCGCGCTGAATCCAAATCCGAAGTCCGATTTGCCAAATTCCAACTCTAAAAATTGCCGAAGGCATCCGGAAAGGTGTTCCTTGGTCCAAACTTCGCGCTGAGTCAAATTTTAATATCCATTGCGCGCGAAACCACTTCTGAAGTTCCAACGGAGTCATCAGACTACTCTCGTGATCAATTAAACACTCTGAGTCCATCAAAAGTGTCCAATTGGTGTACAAATGCCACCGACACGCCACATAGGCCTCCAGAAGCTGCTGGTCAGCCAGTAATCACCTCATAGGGATCCAGGTCCTCACAAACGCCGAATCCACGGCGTGTCACGTCGAATCCACGACGCCAGACCGAATCCACGGTCTTCACCAAGTAGCACGTCTCGAATCCACGAGCGCACCTCGTCTCGAATCCACGAAACGGTAACACCTTGAGTCCACAAGGCCACGCGAATCCACGCGCCGATTTCTTGGGAAAATCGTTGTTTTGTTGGTGATGATATTTTGAATACTTAGATCATCATAGATAGACAAGGAAGCACCCTCTAAGTATTCATCGATTTGATTCTTTCGAAAGATATAGATTTTGAAAACCCTAGAATCAAACCGATCAATAGAGAAAGAAAACCTAAAATAAAGAGGTGTTTACCTTTTCTTCTCTATGTGGATTCTTACCTTTGATCCCCCTTGGGATAACCCTAAAAGATGATATTAGGGTCTATTTATAGGCTAGAACCTTTTGGAAAGAGATAAAATCAAAAACCGCCTTTTCTGGAAATTTACAGGACGGCGATCCGGATCGGATTTACTGCGATCCGGATCGTCGTAACGAGATTGACGATTCCAGAAATCCAAGGGTTCGGGATCCGGATCACAAGGTCCGATCCGGATCGTTCATGCAATTCAGCCAACTCCCATGTTCGGGATCCGGATCGGAATGGCCTAGGATCCGGATTGAAATTGCCAATGAACAATCACCCTTCGGGATCCGGATTGCAAGGTCCGATCCGGATCCTGAACATGTCCCATGTCCAGTTTTTGATTCTTTGGCCATAGAAAATATTCCAAAGTGTTTCTAAGCTATAGGAATGTATTCAAAATATCTAAGATTATTTAATTTAACGTACCTGAACATTTGAATCCATTCTTTTGAGATTGATGTAAATGATTTGTCAAGTCTTCATCTTCAATCTTCAACATCACGAAATACGCCAATACAAAAATCCTTAACAACTTACTCCTTCCTGAAGAGAATCGCTGTAAGTCATCTTTTAGTTGGAGAATGGTCTTTGTCATTTCCATTTTATCCCGTAGGGCCTCGTTGTAGAGCTTCGAGAAATAATCTGTTTTGTCCACCATTTTTATATGTTCTTTCTCGAGAAGCTCACTTTTCTCTTGAAGGGAAACATTTGCTTTGGCTAGGTTATCCCTTTCCGCTTCAAGAGCGTTTGAGAGAGAAGATGCCCTTTTTGCTTCTTCTTCGAGATCCTGCAATCTCCCTCTCAAACTCTGGTTTTGCTTTGCCAGTTTCTTTGAATCCCTCAAAAGCTTATGGTAGGCAAGAGCAAAATCTTCACCTTCAGAATTGCTCGATTCGTTGTCCGTAGCGTTCTTTTCAACATGGGAGGAGTTGGACAAGGAATCGGAGGTACTAGCCATCAAGCACATGAAGGGTGAAGATGTAGTGGACGCGTGGAATGCTGTCGCGTTGTCTTCTTCATCACTTGAGGATGACTCATTTGACGTGGAGTTGTCATCCCAAGTAACGACTTGCATCGCTTTCTTCTTTGCCGGATTCTTGTTGGGACACTCCGTTGCAATGTGGCCGTAGCTTCGACATTTGAAGCACTGAACTTGTCCCTCTGAACTTTTCTTATCCTTTGAGAAGTTCTCTTGCTTTCTTGACTTGTAGCTTGAAGAACCCTTGCCTTTCTTCGACTTTCCGAAGGATGGAATTTTGCTTGAATTTCCCCTTCGAAAGTTGCGGCGAAACTTCCTTGTCAAGAGAGCGAGCTGCTTCTCAAAGTCCTCCATAGATAGGTTCTCGTCATCGTCCGAGGAGGATGAATCCGCGTCTTCTTCTTTAGTTGATTTCAATGCATAACCTGAAGACTTAGAAGAGGATGCCTTTCCAGAAGAATAGTTAGTAGGAAATGTCATTTCATAAGTTTGTAATGCACCAACTAATTCTTCTACACGCATTTCGTCCGGGTGTTTAATTGTTTCAATGGCTGCGACCTTCGGGCGAAATCGTTCAGGAAGAGTTCTTAGAATTTTTCTTACAACTTTAAA
The DNA here is from genome assembly GCA_029168755.2 of Tillandsia fasciculata. Classification (NCBI taxonomy): domain Eukaryota; kingdom Viridiplantae; phylum Streptophyta; class Magnoliopsida; order Poales; family Bromeliaceae; genus Tillandsia; species Tillandsia fasciculata. The sequence goes on from CM054940.1 coordinate 21,059,585, forward strand.
TTCTGGAATCTTCTCTCCCAAGTTAGCACATGAGTTTACGATGTCTTGCAATCGTGTGTAATAGTCAGTGAAAGATTCATTTTCTGCCATAGAATAGAGTCAAACTTGCTCGTAAGCATTTGCAGTTTCTGAATCTTCACAAGGTTAGTTCCCTCATGCGTAACTTGAAGAACATCCCAGATTTCTTTCGCAGTCTCACATGCCGAGACGCGAGAGAACTCTGTTTGTGACAAAGCATTAAATAAAGCATTAATCCCTTTGCCATTGTAAGAAGATGAATCTATCTCTTCCTTGGTCCATTTCGACCTAGGTTTTAAGGTGCGAACATCAGAAATAATTTCAGTTGGATTAGACCATCCTAATTCAATTGATTGCCACACCCTTTCGTCGATGGAAATTAAAAAGGCTTTCATCCGTACTTTCCAGTACGCATAATTTGTTCCATCAAAGAAAGGGGGTCGATTGATGTTTCCACCTTCAACCATTGTTTACAACCCTATTCCCGCTCTGATACCACTTGTTGGGTTATAAGTAATTGGATCTAAATAGGAGAAAAAACACCTAGAGGGGGGTGAATAGGTGTAAACAATAAACACTCAAAAAATCATTGCGCAATAAACCCAATGCGGAAAAATAAAAGAACACGCAAGATTTTTACGTGGAAAAACTCCAAACCGGAGTAAAAAACCACGGGACCGATAACACGGCGAAATCCACTAGAATTAACACACGTACAAGGTGATATAACGTACTCACAGACGACTCAACCTTTTACCATACGCTCCTAGTAGATCTTCTCCGCTCGCTCCACGACGCTTCTCGAATCCACGATCCGCGCCCAACGCTGAATCCACAGCGTCCAACGTCGAGTCCACGACGTCCGACCGAATCCACGGTCTTCACCCAGTAGCACGCTTCGAATCCACGAACGTAGTTGCACCTTGAGTCCACAAGGCCACGCGAGTCCACGCGCCGATTTAGGGTAAATCGTTGTTTGTTTTGGGTGGTGATGATCCGCCGAATACTTAGATTAGAAATAGATCGGAAATACCATCTAAGTATTCATTGATTTGATTCTACTCAAAATGTGAGTATGGAAAACCTAGAATCAAATCAATCAATATAGATGAAGAAACATAGAATAAATCTATTGATTTCCTTTCTTCTCTATATGTGGATTTTTCCTTTCGGCTATCTTTTTTCTATTTTGCGGATGCCCTAGAAATGAATATAGGGCCGTATAAGATGATATTTGAATATGACGGCTCTATATGGATTAACCCTAGAAAAATAACCATAGGGTCTATTTATAGGTTAGAAACCATTGGAAGAATATACGGATCAAAAACAAACCGTTTCTGGAAAATTACGGACGGCGATCCGGATCGAGATTAGTGTGATCCGGATCGTCGTAACAAAAATGACGATTCCAGAAATCCATGTTCGGGATCCGGATTGCAAAGTCCGATCCGGATCGTTCATGCAATTCACCAAACTTTCATGTTCGGGATCCGGATCATGATGGTCTGGATCCGGATTGAAATTGTATGAACAAACACCCTTCGGGATCCGGATTGCCGAGCACGATCCGGATCCTGAACATGTCCCATGTCCAGTTTTTGATGGATATGCAATAAAACTTTCTTCCAGGTGTTTCTACACTACAAGAAGTATTCGGATCACCAAAAATCTTTCGTTAAACATACCTGATCCTTTTGAATTCTTCTTTCTTGAGATTGAGGTATATGATCCAAAGTTCTTTTATCTTCAATCTTCAAGACTTAATACTTTCACGAAATACGCCAACTCAAATTCCGTAACAAAGAGGAGGGTTGAACACCACCGTTCAACGTCCCCTACCTCGGTTCGGTTACCCACCTCAACCGGTGATGAAAACAGTGTACAAAAACCCTTCAAAGCCTCCGCGACCTTGTCCGAATGAAAACGGCGGACCTCTCGGTGGCGAAAGAAGAGCCTGGGATCCTACCGCTGTGTCGGCGAGACCCACAACAAAAAATAAGCTAAAACACCTCCTGACGGTAAAATGCACCAAAAATCGTCAACAAAAACTCAATCAGAAGTCAATTCTGCAAATTGATGGTCAAACTGGGATTCTGACAGCGAAAATGGCAGGAAAAACGCTTGACGATGCGACATTGGTGGTGGCGCGAAGCGGCGGCGGCATGCGGCTCGCAAAGAACCAAGCGACGACAGCAGCAAGCTGCTCGGCGTGGCGCGCGAGCGGCTCGGCATGCGGGTGCGCAGGTGGCAGCAAAGCGGCGCTACGCTGTATGCAGGTTGCGGGCGGCGTTGCATGCGGCTGCGCATGCGAGCTGCGGGCGGCGCTGCATGCGGCTGCGCATGCAGGCTGCCCTGCATAAGGGGAGTGGCGTGCGGCAGCAAGCGGGCCTGGCGCGCTGGCGGCTGTGGCCCGGGCAGGCTTGTGGTGCGACGTTGCAGAGCAGAGCGGCAAGCGGGCGCTGCAAAGCGGAGCGGCGTGTGGGCGCCCTTGCGGCAGCGCGCTAGCGGACAGAGCATGCAGTGCACCTAGCGATGGCGCATCGCGGCCCCGTCAGAGCCAAACGAGTTCAGGGTGCATGTTTACTCGTGCCGGGGGCTGAGTGGATTTTTAGAGTATTATGTGTTGAGTTTCTAGTGTCATGAGAGTTGCATTTTCGTGTTGGGATTGATGGTTTATTCTAGATCACGGGTTGTGTTTTTGATTTAGTGGTGGAGATGGTTCTCCCACTTAGCTTTGAGAGTTTTGGGGGTTCTGGCAGATCGAGTCGTGAAGGTTTCCCGACTCAGCCATGGGTCGTGCATTATGAGATTGAGTCGTAGAGGATTCTCCGACAGATTATGTGAGGATTTGGGCATTTCCTGATTGAGTCGTGGTTCTTTTCCGACTGAGTTGAGCTGTTGAGCAGTTGAGTTTCCGATCTGTTTGATCGTGGATCATAGCCTGCATATGCCGCTTTTTAGACATATGAGACACGCTTTTCCCTCGGTGGGGTCGCTCCTCTCGAGTTGCCGCTCCGGATGCGATGATGATGCGCCTAGTTGATACACTAGTGGTCGCTTTGCGTGGTATTATGACAGTCCTGAGGGACATCCTCCGTTGATACACGGAGAGCCCTAGTTGATACACTAGGGGCCCTGGTTGATAGACTAGGGGGTGCAGGCTCGACTGGACCCTATGAGGAAGTCATTGAGATTGGGTGTTATGAGTGAGTGATTGCATAGCATGTTCTTAGATGAGTTTTCCTTTGAGCATGATACTTGAGGCATGTTAGCAGTAGCGAGTGTATGCATATTTCATCTCCAGTAGTGATTCCTGTGCATGATGTTGAGACATGGTAGCAATAGTTTCATTTCAGCTTTTATCTATCTACCTATCTGCATACCTATCTGTTGTGCCTCCAATAGACTTAGTGGGCATACCGTGGATATTGGTGACGGTACCCACTGAGATCTACCTTCTGCAGTAGATCTCACACCAGCTGCGGTGACAGGTTCCTGAGGCAGCTGTTCCGGCTTGGTTCGCGCGGAGACAGCAGATCGAGGAGAGGACGTGGCCGATTAGTTCCTTACCCGCATTGAGAGTCCGAAGTAGATGTACCCGGTATTTTTATGTTTCCACTTTTGTACTGGACATTCTGAGAGATCAGTGAGGATTTCATTTACATTTTTTGCTGAGAGACTTTGTATTGAGATTTTATTTATATCAGATGTTCAGTGGATTTCTGTAGCTATTAGTTCTTTTTCAGCTCTGATACATGTTTAGCTACAGATCTTTTGCAGGGTAGGCGCTTCGTCTGTGCGGTAGTTTCCACACAGACGGCGGATCTGTTGGCGAACCCGGATCGCAGTTTCGACCCCGGGGCGTGACACACATCCTAGGCCGCTGTGGGAGGCATCACTGTAAATCACGAATCCCTCTCCCATGACTGGTAATGAAAGGACTGGCACTGAAATCAACCTCTGCTTCAACTCCTCGAAGCTCTGCTGACACTACTCTGTCCACACAAACCTGGTCCCCTTCCTAGTCAACCGAGTGAGGGGAGTAGAAAGCTTCGCAAAGCCTTCTACAAAACGACGGTAGTACCCTGCAAGGCCCAAGAAGCTGCGAACCTCTATCACCGTCGTAGGTCTAGGCCAATCCCGAACTGTATCAATCTTCGCCGGGTCCACTGCCACTCCTGCGGCTGAAACTACGTGGCCTAGACAAGAAACCTCCTGAAGCCAAAAAGCGCACTTCTTCAACTTGGCATACAACTTCTTCTCTCTCAGAAGCTGCAGCACTATCCTCAAGTGCTCCTCGTGCTCAGTGTCACTTCGGGAGTAAACCAGAATGTCATTAATGAACACCACCACAAAACGATCTAAGTAGGGCTGAAACACTCGGTTCATCAGATCCATAAAAGCGGCTGGGGCATTAGTCAATCCGAATGGTAGCACCGTGAACTCATAATGCCCATACCGAGTCCTGAAAGCTGTCTTGGACACATCCTCGGCCCTCACCTTAAGTTGGTGGTAACCAGACTGAAGGTCGATCTTTGAGAAGACCGTAGCTCCCTGAAGCTGATCAAACAAATCATCAATCCTGGGGAGAGGATACTTGTTCCGAACGGTCACTTTATTCAGCTCTCGGTAATCCACACACAATCTAAGTGATCCGTCTTTCTTTTTCACAAAAAGAATCGGCGCTCCCCACGGGGAAACACTAGGTCTAATGAACCCTCGATTCAAGAGATCCTGCAACTGAGCCTTCAGCTCCCTCAACTCTGCCGGTGCCATCCTGTAGGGCGCCTTAGAGATTGGTGTAGTTCCAGGGACTACATCAATCACAAACTCTATCTCTTGATCCGGCGGCATAGAGGATAACTTCGAGGGAAAAACATCCGGGTACTCGCAGACAACAGGGATGTCTTCGAGTCCGGGCATCGCCGTAGGCGCCTCTACTACAGTCGCAAGAAAAGCGACACAACCTCTACTCAACATCTGTCGGGCTCTGGCGGAAGATACTGTCACTGCAAACAGTGCACTCTGACATCCCCTATAGACATACTCCTCCTGACCCGGCTCCCGAAGGGTCACTGTCCTCAATCTACAGTCAATGGTAGCATAGTACTGGGACAACCAATCCATACCCAAAACCACATCAAAATCCTGGAGCCGACGTAGGACTAACAGATCGATGGGTAAAATCCAGGGTCCTAACTGCACTGGGCAGGACCAACAACACTCATCTACGTGCAACACATAATCAGGAATCTGAACCTCTAATGCACGAGTCAATGGCCCTAACTCAAACCCATGCGAGGATGCAAATGTACCACTGATAAATGAATGCGATGCTCCAGTGTCAAAAAGTGCTCGAGCACGGGTAGAGGAGGTAAGGATAATACCTGCTACCACCTGATCAGCTGCTGTGGAATCCTCGACCTGAGCGGCGTACACTCGCCCGCTCGGAGGTGGTCGTCTCTCTAGCTGTCGCGAGGAGGTGGCACGATCCCCCTGGCTAGAACCCGGTGTAGCTCCCACTACCTGCAAGGGCAAGGGAGGAGTCGATGCAGTCGAAGGTGCCGACGACCCTGCTCTCGGGCAAGTCCATGCTATGTGTCCCGGCTGCCCACAGCGATAACACCGGCCCTGACGCTGCTCACACTGCTCGGGTGCATGTGGCCCGCCGCAAATCACACATCGATCAGTACGCCTCTGCTGCTGCGGCTGCTGCTGCTGCTGTCTAGGGGGCCGATAACCCCCAGGCCTCTGCCTCCTCTGTGTCCCACAGCCTCACGGCTGGAACTGTGGCGGTCTCGGGGGCCTCGGTCTACTCGACTCCCCAATGTCCTGCGGTGCTGGGCGCTTCTCCCCGGAGCTGGTCCCTTCTCCCCGGAGCTGGTCCCTGGCGCCCCGTCCCTCTCTGACATAATCACTGTCCCTCGGGAAACCCACCGAGCACGCTCTATGGCTGCATCCAAAGTCGGTGACTGATGCGAGTGAACAAGGTGATAAATATCCTGGTGCAGTCTTCTCTCAAACAAATCTACCCTCTGAGCCTCGTCTGGGGCAACATGTGGCACACTGCTCAGCAACCGCTGAAACTCCCGAATGTACTCCTGAAGAGGCCGACTACCCTGCTGTAACCGTCGAAGATCCCCCTCCAGTTTCTGCTTTGCACTATCGGGAAAATAAGCTCCGCGTAGCAAAGCTCGAAACTCTGGCCAAGTCATCAACTGAACTCCCGGTGGTCCAACTGGGCGGACTCGACGCCACCAAGTCTCGGCGTCCTTCTCCAAATAATGCGCCCCCAAATGCACCTGATGTTCTTCCTTAATGAAGAGGTTCTCAAACAGCTTTTCCATCGCCGCAATCCAGTTCTCAACTTCCCACGGCTCCGAACTCTGCCCTGAAAACCGCGGAGGGTGGAATTGGCTAACATAAGCCAGCTTGTCGGTGAGCTCCCTCTGCTCCTCGGCTGTCAGTGGGGCAATCTGAGTCGATGTCGATGACGCCGCAGCCGGAGGTACTGCTGGAGGCGCTGCAGGGGATGCTCTCTTCTCCATCATACGCACCATGAGCTCCATGTTTTCCCCTTGGCGCCTGGTCGCCTCTGCCAACTGGGCTACCTGAGCCCACAACTCGTGAACCTCCCTCTGCTCGATATGCTCAGCCTCCCGCTGCTCGGGCTCCTCATCTGCGGCTGGATGTGCCCTAGTCGTCGCTCGACGTCTCGGAGGCATCGTAGATCCTGCAATCAAAACCAAACATCAGGACCAAGAATCGCTCAACCCAATCAAACGAGAGTCTATACATGTTACCCATTCTAAAGCGTGATGTCATCTGCAGCCGACATGTCCCCTTTAGAGAATAAACATGCAAAATTACTCGCCCCAATCCCCTGGGGGAGTTATAACTCAATCATGACTCTCACTAAAAATCACGTCTCTCTCGATAGTCAACCTACTGTCCAGCCAAAATAGCCTATGGTCTCTAAGTCCTCAATGACCTATAAACCTAGGCTCTGATACCACTCTAATCTGTCACGCCCCGGGGTCGAAACTGCGACCCGGGCTCGCTAACAGATCCGTCATCTGTGCGGAAACTGCCGTACAGACGAAGCGTATACTCTGCAAATAAATCTATAGCTAACAGATATCAGAGCAAAAGTAACTACATGCTATAGAAAGGAAACTGAACAACTGCACTAAAGTAAATAAAATCCAAAATACAAGCTGTCAACTAAAGATACATACATAACATCTCTCACAATCTCACTCTACAAAAGTGGAAACTCAAAAGGGTATTGCTACCTCTATACTATACAGACTCGGGTAAGCGACTAGCCGGCCACGCCCTTACCTCGATCAGAAGACTCCGCACGGGAAGGAGTCGGAACAGCCGCCTCAGGAAAGCCTGCACCACAGCGGGTGTGAGAACTATTGCAGAAGGTAGTTCTCAGTGGGTACCGTCCTCAAAGCACACGGTATGCCCACTAAGTCTACCGGAGGCACAAGTAAGATAAACAAATAGATAGAAAGATAGATATGGAAAGCTAGAAATCTACAGCTATATGCCTCTACATATGCTCAAAGAAATGCTCATCTATGAACATGCAATGGAACTCACTCACACATATCACCCAATCCCAATGACTGTCCCTCTTTGGACCAGTCAAGCCTGCGCTCATCTACTGCCACTCATGCCCAAACAGGGCTTGGTCTTACGTAGGGTGTCCCTCAAGGACTATCTCAGTAACCTCATCGCAGCCTCGTCAGGCTCGGTATCATCATCGCATCCGGAGCGTAGCTCGCGGGGAGCGACCCCGCGAACTCAAGTATCTCACATCTGGCATAAAATCTCAGTCTCAGCAGGCTATAATCCACGATCAAATAGATCGGAAACACAGTGAACAGACGACTCACACTCATGTCAAGGTCGGAGTAAACTCCACGACTCAATCTAAAGTGCTCAAATAGAACCCCCAACGACACTAGTAAATCTCTAAAAATCAAATAATAGTTCTAATAATCAATAAATATCTCTTCGGCCCCCCGGCACGAGAGAACATGCACCCTGAACCCATGCCACGCCTCTAGAAACCTCAGAAAATTTTAAACCATTTTTAAAAGTCAATTTTTCGATAAAACGGGCTTTCGGATTTTTAAAACGGTTCAGGTGCTTAAATGAGGCCAACTAAGCATGCAGTCTATTGTCATATAGTGCCAAGAGTCTACTAAAAATATTTCGGAGTTCAGATAATTTTTCTATAATTTTTTAGGCAACTATCAGATTGTTAAACAGCTAAAATATACAGTTTTGACATGATCAAAGTGCGTACTGAAGCATTAGAGAGCATTTCGTGATTTTTGGAAGAAAATCCAACCCACCTCAAATGCTTTCTGAAGGCCGCGCCGAAGTCGGAGAAGAACCAGGCGAAAACTGTCGAAACCTGCACTGTGCCTCTCGCGCGCGCGCGCACTGTCGCGCGTCCCAGAAAAATCCACGGAGCTCCAATCAATCTCCACAGCACCCAACTAGGCCACCACAAAAATCTGCACTGCCTGTAGCCACTCCACTACACGCATGCAAGCATGCACAGTGCCGCGGACTAGCACAGTAACTCCCAGTCTGCATGCAACCCGAGAGCACAGGGAGAGAGCAAAGATGGAAAATTTAAATAAAAATCCAATTAATTCCATTAATAAAATTCATGAGGAAAACCAATAATCCAAAATCTATAATCTCCATCAAACAATTTACCTCGAATGAAGCTTCTCGCGCGCGCACGGTTGCCTCTGTCAATTCCCACAAGCAGCACACACACACACACACACACCTTCCTTCTTCACCTTCTACTTCCTCTTCTTCTTCTCTGGCAGCAAGGATGAAGGTGGATGAGATGAGATGAAGAGTGGGTGAGGGAGCAGGTGACGAGGGGTATAAAACATGCCTGGGGTGGTTGGAACAGTAAAAAGACGAAGTTATCCCTTTACTGTGCAAATCCGAGCACAATCGGGCTTCCCAGGTGACTGTGTACCGGTACCAACATGGGGGTACCGGTACACCACCCCTGGTTCCGGAACTAGGCAGCTGGTTCCGGAACCAAGGGGCCAGTTCCGGAACCAACTGCCTGGTTCCGGAACCCAGCCACCCAAAAGCCCAATAACCTACCAGAAGCTTCCCTTTTCGCGCCGACAACTCACTTTCTCTCCTCGGGACCTCCGCCCGAAACCTACCGAGCACCTCTGTAAAAACATAATACACATGTCCCAAGTGATCATCTCTCAACAAACACATCCATAAAACCGATGCTCAATCCGCAACTCTCAACACGACACTAACTCACTTTTCTACAAAAAAACTTCCGCGTCGCTCTGGAACCACCCGAACCTCTCTGTAAATATAAATAGAACCTGCTGAAGACGTTTCCACGATACCAGGCTGTCACGGGGAGTCGGCATGCTTCTCGAAGCTCCAGTACTCTACAGCCCAGGGTGGCACCAGCCCGCGCGGGCGCCCTCTGTGGCCAGGCCCTCGCGGTAGCGGCGACGACGGTGGAACACGCCAAAGAACTCACCCACGACCCCTACGTGGCTACCGAAAGAAAACCCAACACGAAAACCAAACAACGCGGATCGCTCACCTTGATCTTGCGGGAGGGAGACGAAGAAGAAGGGTCACCCGCTCCTTGCAGGTGATGGGGCTCCAATTCCGTTCTCCGCCTTAGGCACGCTTGATCAACAACGTCGATGGAAAACCCCTCCCTCTTTCTCTCGGTCTAGGGTTCGCCCGCCGCGTTCCTTGAAAAGAGAGAAAAAAGTAGGATTTTCGAGCTCTCCCCTGTACGCACCCGATCCCAAAAACAAATTAATAAAATAAAATAAAATACTAAAAGTAACCCCTTAGTCGTTTGAATTTTGAACGAGGGGTCCAGATTACCTCGAAAAGCGTGCCGATCGCCAGCGCGGATTCCGATGCACCTTAGCGAATAGGGAACTTCAAAACTCCTTTTCGGGAGATCCAAGAGTCGGAATTCAAATCCGATCGTGCCACCGTTCACCGTTTTGCGAGCTCTAGCACTTAAAAATACCCGCAAACACCGACGATCAGCCCAGGAATTCACATATTTTCAACCCCTTAACAACCAATTAATTTAAAATAAAATAACACGGAAAGCGGGAAGGTCGAGATACTACAAGATGCCTCTGCAAAACTGTCACCGACAGATGGTGTGAGAACTACACCGTCACGTAGTTCTCAATGGGTACCGCCACCAAGCCCGACGGTCTGCTCACTAATTCTACTAGAGGCATAAAATAACAAACACAGTATTGAAAAGGAAAGGTTGGAAATAACTCTACAGCTGCTATGCCTCTATCTACGTGCTCAAGGGGTGATACAGATGAAACATGATGCACCTACTATCTCTCGATAAAACAATCACCCAATCTACACTGACTGCCACATAGGGTCCAGTCAAACCTGCGTCCACCTACTGCCATTACATCCACGGAGGACTGGACTTACGTAGGGCGTCCGTGACTGCATAAAAAAGGCCCAGCCAGAGGGACTGTGTCGATAAGTCGCGATAGCAAGTAACAGGCCTAGTTCCGGAGCGGCACTCGAGGGGCGCGACCCCACCGAGGAAAGTATCAGTGCATCTCTGTCGAGCTCAATATGGCTCATGCAGGCTATAATCCAATCCATGATCAACAAGATCGACAATAACCAACATCACATCTCTCACTCGCTGACTAGAAAATCTCGACAAACGGGACCCACCGTCGACTCAGACGGCTCCCAAGACTAGTGCTGATCTAAACACAGCTACCAGACTCCACTTGGCCCCCAGGCACGAGTGTGATATGCATCCCACAACATCCCGAACCCTCAGCCCACTACCCGGGCGAGGAACACTCTAAGTCCAGGTGAAAAGAATAAATGTGTGGGAGTGTCTAAAGCATAAGTAAACTAGCCCAAGTTGGAGTTTTCTACTTGTATGGTTGAAACATGCATCATATGACAGGGTGCTAGGTCAAGTTCCAATAACAGTATTTAATTTAACACAAATAGGAAGCATTAATCGACATGATCGTAATAACAACACAAGAAAACAACATCTCTCACAAACATGCTTCCTATCACATCTCACATCATGCATACTCACTAACACATATAGAATTTGAGAACCGTCCACCGGTTTTGAAGACGAAAGCAACCCACCTGAAATTGCGCATCGATCCAAGGTCCAAATGGGCTGAAACTGAACGTGGGTATTCCTCAGGTTTCCATGATTCCAACAAGCCCAAAAACACCCAAAAACTCCATTCGGTCGCTGAGATACAAGACGTACATCGCGGTAAGCTAAAAATCCACAAAACTACAACTCTGCGAAATTTTAGTCCAGAAGAAGTCAAACAATCACTTGCGAAATGATCTCCAAAAATTCCAATAAAAATATGGCTACGATCCTCGTGAAGCGTAGATATCGATGGAGTCCTCACGGGCTGAAATCCGATAACCGAGCATGGAGATAAAAATCACACAAGCTTCGCTGTCCAGAAAAACCAACTGCAAGAAAGGGGTTCAAAGACGCTCCGAAAACCCTAATAAAACCCAAAACTGAGAGAAGCGGAAAATACAAAAACGAAGATCTATCTCTCGTGAAAACGATGCCACAGAAATCTGCCAAAAATTCCCTCGGATTAGCCCAGGAGAGCCCGCGGACGAAACGTCGACAGAAAAGCTCGGTATCGAAGGCGCGTCGAAGCTCGCGATGTCGAGGAGGAAGCTGATGAAATGCCTTCCAAAAAAATCCTCGGGATACCAAAAGTCGAAGAAGACCTGAAGAAGAATCACCCTGTTGAAGATGGGCTCAAGAAAGGCTCGGAAAAGATCACAAAAGGAGGCCCAAATGGGCTATTTATAGCCCAAACCCACCAAAAAGGGGAATCCGGATTCGGGCGCAAGATTCGGGCGCCCGAATCTGGCCCAGCCCATCACTATGCATGCCCGGATTCACCCTGGCGCGCCACGTGTCCCGCGTCGCACCCCGCGCACGCGCGCTCGCTAATCACGGTGCGCCGTGTGGCGGAGCGGTCCACGACGGGGTGCACGCGCCGCAGTCCGCGCCGGGCCCGCTGGTTCGCTGCGCCCGCCAATGGATGGGAGACACGTGGCCTGGCGCGGTCTACCGTGCGCCGCACCCGGCGCGATGTGCGCCCTGATTCGCGCCCGTTGACCGCCCAATAGCAGCCTGCCACGTGGCCACGCCACGCTGCCCGCTAGTCCCGGTGCACGCTGTAGAGTCCTGGCATTCCCTTGCCCTTGCATACCTCCCTTTTATTTTGACGGGACTGTTAGGAAAACTTTTTACTGTGTTTTCTGCAATGGGCTGGCCTGGACCGCGAGTATTTTTTTGCGATTGAGCTCGAAAAACGGAGGGCGGCAAAGCGAACGGATTCGGATTCCGATTTACGGATCTCCCGGAATGGGGGTCAAAGCGTTTGCTTTTGAGTGGTGCATCGAAATCCGTGCTAAGTGGCCGGCACGCTTTTTGAGGTGATCGGACGGAATCCTGCTGTGATCGGACCTTTCATCTTTTTATGTCAGTGGATTATTTTATTCATTTGGTGGTACCTCGATCTTACGGTTTCCGTTTTGGGTCCTAATTAAATATTTAATTAGGAGGGGTTGAAATTCGAGAATTTCTGGGCAGACCGTCGGGGCGCGCGGGTATTTTTAGGTGTTAGAGCTCGCGAAACGTTGAACGGTGGCGTGATCGGATTTGAATTCCGACCCCGGGATCTCCCAGAAGTAATTTTTGAAGTTTTCTATCAGCTTGGGTGCATCGAAATGCGTGCCGGCGATCGGCACGTTTTTCGAGGCGATCTGGACCCCTCGTTCAATTTCAAAAGGCTAGGGTTGCTGACCTAGGTTTAATTTTAAAGTCTCTTCGTATAAGTTAAACCAATCGGGGGTGCGAGGAGAAACCCTAAACCCCTTTTCCCCTGTTTTCAAGAAACGGCGTGAGAAGCCGAGGCGACGAGACGAGGAGAAGGGAAGAACGGGGGAAACCCATCCCTCGTGGGGCTTTCCGTTAGAGACGAGAGGGACGATCCACCTTCCCCTCCCTTCCTCACAGGATCACGGTGAGCGTCATTTCCCTTTATTGCAATTTCTGGGAGGTCGAGGTTTTCGGTAGGGAGTCGTTCGGTTGTCGCACGCGTCGTGGGTTGTGGTAACGGGAAGCCGCCGCCGCCGTTGTCAAACGGGAGGCCACCGCCGCCGTTATCATGCCCACGGGGTCGTCGCCGCAGTCGCCGGGGTCGCAGGGTCGCAACCGGAGACGCGGGGGGGCGAAAATAGGGTTTACTGTTCATCCCCCGTACGGCTTCAGGCCGCGCGGTCCACCAGGCCAGCCGTGCACCCGGCGCACGCCCACACGGCCAGATTCACCTTCTTACGAAATGGACCAAGGAAGAGATAGATTCATCTTCTTACAATGGCAAAGGAATTAATGCTCTATTTAATGCTTTGTCACAAACAGAGTTCTCTCGCGTCTCGGCATGTGAGACTGCGAAAGAAATCTGGGATGTTCTTCAAGTTACGCATGAGGGAACTAACCTTGTGAAGATTCAGAAACTGCAAATGCTTACGAGCAAGTTTGACTCTATTTCTATGGCAGAAAATGAATCTTTCACTGACTATTACACACGATTGCAAGACATCGTAAACTCATGTGCTAACTTGGGAGAGAAGATTCCAGAATTTAAAGTTGTAAGAAAGATATTAAGAACTCTTCCTGAACGATTTCGCCCGAAGGTCGCAGCCATTGAAACAATTAAACACCCGGACGAAATGCGTGTAGAAGAATTAGTTGGTGCTTTACAAACTTATGAAATGACATTTCCTACTAACTATTCTTCTGGAAAAGCATCCTCTTCTAAGTCTTCAGGTTACGCATTGAAAACAACTAAGGAAGAAGACGCGGATTCATCCTCCTCGGACGATGACGAGAACCTATCTATGGAGGAGTTTGAGAAGCAACTCGCTCTCTTGACAAGGAAGTTTCGCCGCAACTTTCGAAGGGGTAATTCAAGCAAAATTCCATCCTTCGGAAAGTCGAAGAAAGGCAAGGGTTCTTCAAGCTACAAGTCAAGAAAGCAAGAGAACTTCTCAAAGGATAAGAAAAGTTCAGAGGGACAAGTACAGTGCTTCAAATGTCGAGGCTACGGCCACATTGCAACGGAGTGTCCCAACAAGAATCCGGCAAAGAAGAAAGCGATGCAAGTCGTTACTTGGGATGACAACTCCACGTCAAATGAGTCATCCTCAAGTGATGAAGAAGACAACGCGACAGCATTCCACGCGTCCACTACATCTTCACCCTTCATGTGCTTAATGGCAAGTACATCCGATTCCTTGTCCAACTCCTCCCATGTTGAAAAGATTGCAACGGACGATGAATCGAGCAATTCTGAAGGTGAAGATTTTGCTCTTGCCTACCATAAGCTTTTGAGGGATTCAAAGAAACTGGCAAAGCAAAACCGGAGTTTGAGAGGGAGATTGCAGGATCTCGAAGAAGAAGTAAAAAGGGCAACTTCTCTCTCAAACGCTCTTGAAGTGGAAAGGGATAATCTAGCCAAAGCAAATGTTTCCCTTCAAGAGTCCAATGAGCTTCTCGAGAAAGAACATACAAATATGGTGGACAAAGCGAATTACTTCTTGAAGCTCTACGGCGAGGCTCGACAGGAAAAATGGAAATGACAAAGACCATACTCCAACTAAAGATGACTTACAGAGATTTTCTTCTGGAAGGAGTAAGTTGGACAGGCTTCTTGGTCTTGGTCAAACAAATAAGTTCGGCCTCGGATACACTCAAACTGGAGACATTCCAAGTTCGAGTGGGACAGTTTTTGTGCCTCAGTCGGTATCTCCTCCTCCGACACCGGAATTCACGACAAGCAACGACAACAAGCCTACCTCATCCTCCTCGGGATCGTCAAGAACTAAGGTATGTTTTCGTTGTGGCATTTCAGGGCACATAAGGAGAAATTGCAAGACGGGAGCCAAACGCACACCTCAAGCACCTCTTGCAATGACTACCAAAAAGGTGATTCCTCAGAAATCAATGCAAATCTTCAAAGGAAAAGAGCCTTGGTAGTTCACCGCTCAAGACGACATCATCAAGGAGCAGCAATTCTTCAAGCAAGACGCTTTCACCTAGGAGATAACTTCACGACCATTACCGACGCATTCCAAAAAGGTTTGGGTGCGCAAAGGTGAAATTTTCCCTTGTCTTGTTACCAATGTTTCCTTGCATGCATATGATAGTTCGTCTTGGTATCTGGATAGCGGGTGTTCCCGTCATATGACCGGTGACAAAAACTGTTTTCAAACCTTTGAGAAAATCTCCGGAGGACTTGTTGTTTTCGGAGATGGTCGGTCTTCCAAAATTGTTGGAAAAGGAACGGTAGCTATTCCAGATGGCCCGGTTCTAAATAATGTGTTATTTGTTCATGGCCTTAAGACTAACCTCATAAGCATAAGTCAACTTTGTGATAATGGTTATTCAGTTAATTTTTCATCTGATGAATGTACTGTAACTGACAAGAACCATGCTTCTTTTTAAAAGGGGTTAGATCAGAAAACAATTGTTATGTAGTTCCTAGTAAATTTCTGAAAAATGTAACCTAGCATCTTTGAAAAATGAAACACTTTGGCATGAAAGGCTAGGTCACATAAACTTTAAGGAACTTGCTAGAATTTCAAACAAAGATGTGGTCAAGGGGGTTCCTAAACTTTCTTTTGAACAAAACATTGTGTGTGGCGGTTGCCAAAAGGGAAAACAGTCTAGGACTGCACACAAGAACTTGAACCACATAGGTACAAAACGGCCTTTGGAACTTTTGCACATGGATTTAATGGGGCCAACTCGTCAACCATCCTTGGGAGGTAAATGGTATATTTTCTTATTGGTTGATGATTTCTCTAGATATACTTGGGTAGCATTTTTAAAAGAGAAAGCTGATACTTTTGATTCTTTTCACGAGATTTGCCATCGTATTATGATTGAAAAGAATGAAAAGATTACTCGAGTTAGAAGTGATAGAGGTGGAGAATTCATAAATTCCAAATTCATTGATTTTTGCACTTCTAATGGCATTAAACATGAATTCTCGGCACCTTATACACCTCAACAAAATGGTGTAGTCGAGCGCAAAAACAGGGTCGTACAGGAGATGGCACGTGTTATGCTTCATAGCCGGAACTTACCGTTATATTTTTGGGCTGAAGCGGTGAACACTGCTGTCTATGTTATTAATCGAGTGTATTTGCGCCCGGGGACTTTGAATACACCATATGAACTATGGTTTTGTAGAAAACCTAACATCAAATATTTTCGTATCTTTGGGAGTCGGTGTTTTATTTTACGTGATCGCGAGAATCTTGGAAAATTTGACTCTCGAAGTGACGAAGGGATTTTCTTAGGTTATTCTACAAACAGCAGAGCATATCGAGTTTTTAACTTAGAATCTAAGACGATCGTAGAATCGATAAATGTTAAGGTAGATGAAGCTTTTCACTTTGAATCTGAAAAATCTACCCTCGATATCTCTCTTGATGATGATACACCTGCTAATGCATCTTCTTCTAACAATTCTTTCGATAATAATGATGCATCTAACGGTTCTTCAAGTTTATCTGATGTGCAGGAATCATCTCGTGTACCTCCGACTACTCCTCTACCTCAAACGTTACGCATCTCCAAGGATCATCCTGAATCGAACATCATTGGAGATCCACAAGAAGGAGTTAGAACACGGAGACAATTGGTTTGCGGATTTGCATGCTATGTATCTCAAATCGAACCAAAGAATGTTGATGAAGCTCTTCAAGATGACTACTGGATTAAAGCAATGCAGGAAGAGCTCCATCAATTTGAGCGAAACAAAGTCTGGGAATTAACGAAGCCTCCGAAGCAACACAATGTGATAGGTACCAAATGGATTTTCAAGAACAAGAAAAATGAAGATGGTACTATCATCAGGAACAAAGCAAGGTTAGTTGCTCAAGGCTACTCTCAAGTAGAAGGTATAGACTTTGATGAAACTTTCGCCCCTGTAGCTAGACTCGAGTCCATTCGTATATTATTTGCGATTGCTTGTCATTTTAAAATCAAATTATTTCAAATGGACGTTAAGAGCGCATTTTTAAATGGGTTTTTAAATGAGGAAGTTTATGTGGCTCAACCGAAAGGTTTTGTGGATCATAAACTACCTAACCATGTTTTTCGTTTGAAAAAGGCTCTTTACGGTCTGAAACAAGCACCGCGAGCATGGTACGAAAGGTTGACAAAGCACCTTTTGGAAAAGGGCTATACTCGAGGGGGAGCTGACAGGACTCTCTTTGTGAAGCATTATCAAAACAATTTCATTGTTGCACAAATCTATGTCGATGACATTGTATTTGGCGCAACAAGAGATAATGATGCTTCTAAATTCGCGGAGACCATGGAAAGCGAATTTGAGATGTCCATGATGGGCGAATTGACTTATTTTCTTGGATTACAAGTTAAACAAAACGATGAAGGTATTCACTTGTGTCAATCCAAGTATGCAATGGAGTTGGTCAAAAAGTTTGATCTTGAAAATTCTAAGGATTTTCCGACTCCAATGGGAACTAGCCATAAGGGACTTGGAAGTGAATCACATAGTGAGAATGTAGACGAGAAACTGTATCGCAGTATGATTGGAAGTCTACTATATCTCACGGCTAGTCGCCCGGATATATCCTTCAGTGTTGGGATTTGCGCGAGATATCAATCAGCACCGAAGGAGGTTCACCTGAAAGCGGTGAAACGGATCATCCGATATATCAAAGGTACAATCAATTTCGGAATTTGGTATCCTATGGGAACAAGTTTGGATATTGTTGGATACTCAGATGCCGATTGGGCTGGATCGGTGGATGATCGGAAAAGCACGAGTGGTGCATGCTTCTATCTTGGCCATTGCCTTGTTGCATGGCACAGTAAAAAGCAGAATTGCATAGCACTCTCGACTGCCGAAGCGGAGTACATTTCAGCAGGAAGTTGTTCAACCCAATTGATTTGGATGAAAAGCGTGTTGAGCGATTTCCGGATTTCAGCATCTTCGGTAACCATTTTATGTGACAACACTAGTGCTATTAACATTTCTAAAAACCCTGTGTTGCACTCTAGAACAAAACATATTGAACTTAGATATCATTTTCTTAGAGAGCTAGTTGAATCAAATATTCTTCAACTGTCATATATTTCAACTGAGGATCAATTAGCTGATATCTTAACAAAACCTTTGGATCAAAAACGTTTTATTCACTTGCGTAAAGCAATTGGCATGCTTTCCTTGAAATAACCTTTTTGAAACTTTGCTTAGGTTAGGTTTTGTTTTTGTTTTGTTTTGTTCTTTATCTATGTTGGTACATAGGACATTAATTGAGCATAAATCATAATTGACTTTAATTGCATCCTTTCATGCATTTAGAAATTTATTATGCTTTTGATATCATAATATTTCAATGTTGCAATGATCATTTATGTTAATTAAGTCATCTTTTAAGTGATCAAAGTCAATTTCTCTCTCAATGATCTCTTGGTATAGTCATTATCATATTTGATTGCTTAGTCGAGTATGAATGCGAGATCAATTTTTGGTTGAATACCTTATATATTAAATAATTGATAGCCAATTGAGGGGGAGTCAAAGAAATGTAAAATGCTCAAAAGATGTGGAAAGAGTTACATCCCAATGAGGAGTGTGAAAACTACCACCACATGGAGGAAAAGGAAAAAGAAAAAGATACTCCATGAATGCAAAGCAAATTTTTGTTTTAAAAATTGTTGATGAAATGCATATTGAAATACTTGACTCAGTCATATTTCATGGTTGGTATAAGGTGGGATTTTTGATAAAAGATGCTCAAAGAGCCACTCCTTCAACAGATTGTCTAGATATATTATCTAACTTATCTGGGATTTCAAACATCTATTGATCTTGGTATTTCATTTTCTTTACCAAAATTGATGATTTGATAAAGGCATTACGCATAAGATCAGGATAGATGTGATTGAAGTTGTTCAACTTTAAGTGTTTTAATTTCATAAATTTTCGTTTCATTTTTGAGTATTTTTGATAGATTTTGTATAATCTATTTCTTGTTGTATGAAACGATGATTTTTGTTTAAAGTTGATATGGTAAAGTGCTTACATACTTTTTCTGGATTTTATGGAATTTTTCTAAATTTTTCTGGAGAAAAAGTTGAAGCCGATCCGGATCGGGGTAAGTGATCCGGATCCCGAACGCAGGCTTCTTCCTGCGGGTAGCCGATCCGGATCACATTCTCGATCCGATCCGGATCACGGCTAGGGTTTTAATAAGAACAAAAGGATTTGATTTCTTTTACCCTAATCTTTTGTTCTCAAGTCTCTAGAGCTTCTCTCTCTAGATTTCTTGCATCTTGGAGCTTCCAAACTCAAGTTCTTCGAATCCAAGTAAGTTTTATTGATCAAAATCTCGGTTTTTCACAGTTTTTCTTGTTTCTCAAAACGTGAGCAAAAATCTTGCTTCTTTTTCGTTTGTGAATGGTTTTTGGTCAAATTTCTTTTGAAATAAAAATTTTGGGTAGATTAGTTTTGATTATATGCTGGGTTTTCACCTGATTAACGAATTTTTGGGCTTCGATTTCAAAAATCTCGGTTTTAGAGCATATAATGGGAATTTTCGAAAATCATGCGATTGATCTATTTTTAAAATTCTTTTTGCAAAACTAATTTGATTCTTAGCTTCTCTACATGATTATGATTGTTTGGGTACAATTTTTCAAATTTTTGAAAACTGACAATTTTCATGTTCTTGAGTTGGTCAACACAGGAACTTAAATCTTCTTAAGGCACTTGGATCAATGGGATTCTCTTGGATCATCCTTTTGTTGGTCACTATGGTGCACACTCGGATCACAAACAAATTCAAGAGAGCTAAGAAAACACAACAAAAAGGTGAGTTTGTTCAGGTCAGTGACACAGAAGTAGATTGTCATGAGGTAGATTGGACTGAATTGACAGATGATGATGACTCATTGCCTGAACAAAAGGCCTCCGATGGTTCAAAGGGAAAGGCAACCATGGACACAGGGAAAGCACCTATGGCTGCACCAACCATCTCTGTGAAAAGAAAACGAGTGACTAAACGTTTTGGACTACGACGAGACGCTGGTATTGACACGCCAATAGCTCCTGACTCCCCGCCACGTGTGGAAGAAGTGTTCGTTGACACTGATCGCCTTAGAGCGTTTGCACATCGTGAATGCATTGGCGAGAGGCATGTTAACATTGAGGCTCTACGAGGTCATTCCCCTGAGTTTGGTGTGCTGATTGAACAAGCGAACTTTATTCAAGTATGCCGATTCCCAGAAACGCTTGGCTACTGTCTGCATCACGTGAGGACCTTTTATACAAATGCACGACACCTTCGAGAGTTTGAAAACGGTCCAATGGAGTTTTACACGAATCTCCAAGGCACAAGATTTAAGATTACTCCACAGTTAATTGGCGAGGTTTTGGGAATGCAAGCCAGCAAGACAGGAATTCATTACTTAAAGGGAATAAGTTTGACAAACATGATGTGGCAAAAAGTCATAGAGGGAATTTGTTTGGAGGGAACACAATCAACGGAAAATTCTGTCAAATCCAAGGAACTTCGTCTTGAGTACAGATTCCTAAACTTCATCACATGTTACAATATCCTTCCAAATATGCAGACGAAAGTCGTGAGATGGGATCGGTTGCTATTTTTGTATCTCTTAGGACATTCGTCAGAGGCAACGGCATTAAATATCAACATTCCATACATCATTTGGAATAGAATGGCGAGATATGTTGAACATCCTCATCCCACTGAAAGAATTCCATTTCCATTAATTATAATGAGAATCTTAAAGAAATTTCAGGTTGATACTAGTTCAACAACTTATCATCAATGTTTGAGCATGATCGATGAGTCTACCATTGTCAAGTCCCTCCATAAGTTGCCGCCTGTCACTCCAGTTCCTGCATTCGGAACCAAACCCAGTACAAGTACTGCCGCATCACCATCACAACCAGCACCCGCACCAGCAAATGAAATATCAGAACAACAACGATTATCCGCTAAGCTGGAACAGATTTCGAAGGAACAAACGAGAATTTCCAATGAGCTTGAACTCATCACGGCAGCTCATATTATCCTAACCAAAAGGGTCAATTCAATGACCAAGCGGGTGAAAAAGATGTTCTCTAAAATGGGTTGCACGAGCTCTGAAGACTCGGATTCTGATGATTGATTACTTTTTGACTCATTTTCTCTCTTTTCTTTTTGTGCAGGATTTTTAGGACTTAGTTTTGTTCTCATTTTGCTTTAGTTTTAGTTCTCAGGTTTTTCATTTTAATGGAACTTTTAACTCTCCTTACATTTTGTAGTTTTGACTACGTTTTGGCTTTGTTTCTATGACAAAAAGGGGGAGAGAGTTTAGAAAGAACTTGAACAATGAACAATGACATGAACAATGATGATGTGAAAACTGTGTGAATGTGTGAACATTAAGGTAAGTATGACTTCAACTCAACTTTGGTTTTATCTTGTGATTTGTTGCATGTCCCTACTAACTATTCGACTAACTATTTGGGCATGTAATGTGACTAACAAGTTGATGTTGGACTAACATTTTGTGACATTTGGTTTTTGAATGCATAAAAGATATGTTGGTTTTTGTCTATGATTCTCTTACATATCTTGAATTCTCAAATGTCATGATGAGTATAAACTCTATCTCTGCTAGGTTTTGAATGCATAAAATTCTTGAGGTATCTAACGATTTTTTTGTCAAGAATGATTTCTTTGTGCAGAGAGTACAGATGTCTAAGTCTAGAGTCTGTTTTAGGAGTTTATCTCATGTTTTTAAAGTTTTGGTTCTCCATTGTAAATTTTTGTTGTATGGTGATAGCAACAAAAATATCTTTTTGAATTTTCTTTTGTGAATTTGTGTTTTGTCACGAAACCGCCAAAGGGGGAGATTGTTACGGAATTTGAGTTGGCGTATTTCGTGAAAGTGTTAAGTCTTGAAGATTGAAGATGAAAGAACTTTGTATCATATACCTCAATCACAAGAAAGAAGAATTCAAAAGGATCAGGTATGTTTAACTAAAGATTTTGGTGATCCGAATACTTCTTGTAGTGTAGAAACACCTGGAAGAATGTTTAATTGCATAAAAATCAAAAACTGGACATGGGACATGTTCAGGATCCGGATCGGGCCTTGCAATCCGGATCCCGAAGGGTGTTCGTTCATACACTGGTTCAATCCGGATCGCAGCATCTCATGATCCGGATCCCGAACACTAGTTTTACCTTTTTACTTGCACGATCCGGATCAGGATTTGCAATCCGGATCCCGAACGTTGATGTTTGGTGAAACTGTATGAACGATCCGGATCGGGGACTTCGATCCGGATCCCGAACTAGTGTTTTTCTGGAAACCGTCTTTCTTGCTTCTGCAATCCGGATCGCCCAATTCCAATCCGGATCGCCGTCGGTAAAATTTCCAGAAAAGGCTGTTTTTGATCCTTATCTTCTTCCAATGGTTTCTAACCTATAAATAGACCCTTTATTCATTTTTAGGGTAATCCGCATATAATAAAAAATATAGCCGAAAGAGAAAAATCCACATATAGAGAAGAAAGGAAATCAATAGATTTATTCTATGTTTCTTCATCTATATTGATTGATTTGATTCTAGGTTTTCCATACTCAGATTTTGAGTAGAATCAAATCAATGAATACTTAGATGGTATTTCCGATCTATTTCTAATCTAAGTATTCGGCGGATCATCACCACCCAAAAACAACGATTTACCCCAAATCGGCGCGTGGACTCGCGTGGCCTTGTGGATTCAAGGTGCAACCGCTTTCGTGGATTCGAAGCGAGGTACGTTCGTGGATTCGAAGCGTTCTACTGGGTGAAGACCGTGGATTCGGTCGGACGTCGTGGATTCGACGTTGGACGCTGTGGATTCAGCGTTGGGCGCAGATCGTGGATTCGAGAAGCGTCGTGGAGCGAGCGGAGAAGATCTACTAGAAGCGTATGGTAAAAGGTTGAGTCGTCTGTGAGTACGTTATATCACCTTGTACGTGTGTGAATTCATTGGATTTCGCCGTGTTATCGGTCCCGTAGTTTTTTACTCCGGTTTGGAGTTTTTCAACGTAAAAATCTTGCGTGTTATTTTTATTTTTCCGCATTGGGTTTTATTGCGCAATGATTTTTTGAGTGTTTATTGTTTACACCTATTCACCCCCCTCTAGGTGTTTTTTCCCCTATTTAGATCCATAATTAATATAACCCAACAGCAGCAGCAGCAGCCGCAGCAGCACCCACGACATCGTGACAGATGTATTTTCTGTGGAGGACCTCATCTGCCTCACACTTGTGAAAAGAGGTGGGATCGTTGTTATAAATGTGGGCAGTCAGGCCACGTTCGAGCTTCATGCCCCCTATCGACTTCCACGGCACCATCTTCAGCCTCAGCTCCTAGTGTATTCCAGCGGAGGACGTCAGCTCAGCAGTCTTTTGCTCCAGTGAGCAGATCACCTTCCTTCCACCCTTCTGATCACCGGCCACCGGCTCAGAGCGGTCGGGTTTATGCCGCTCAGGTGGAGGACATTGCAGCAGCCGATCACGTGGTGACAGGTATCACTTGACCTTCAGGCATTAGGACTCGTACTTTGTTGTATAGGAGCATCCCATTAATTTGTTAGTAGAGCATTTGCATCATTGCATGGGTTAGGGGTATGACGGTTACCACGTGCACGGGAGGTTCAGATTCCCGATCACATCTTGCACATGGAGGAGTGTCATTGGTCCTACCCGGTGTAGATTGAGTCCTAGATTATGCCAGCAAACCAGATGGTTTTGAGGCGGCTGCGGGACTTAAATAGGATGCTCGAGATGGACGAGTGAGCTAAGTACTTCACGACGATCGATTGTGCCGCGAGGATTAGGGTGCGAGGAGGGCCCATCGTAGATTCTGGATCGAGAGGTGGGAGAATTACGTAGTTGGGCCATTCCCTACGTGGAGATCCTTTGGAGCAACCATGATGAGCGCGAGTCTACTTGGGAGCTAGAGCCGGAGTTGATGGACACCTACCCTTACTTGATTGAAGCGTAGACTGGAGTTGTGACTTTCGTTTCGAGGACGAAACTCTTTTTAGTGGGGGAGGATGTGATGATCCGGACTTTTGTAGAGATTTTTGTAGCATTAATAGGGACTATAGGAAGCTTACATAGTGTATTGGAGCTTGTAGAATCGAAAACGGATCTCAGAAATGAACCCGGCGCAAAAATCGGATAAAATAGGCTTTTCCGGGGGCTTCCGGCAAAATTTCGGATGAGAATTTGAAGAAACGGACGGCGGATTTGGACTCAGCGCGCGAAAACGATCAAAATGGCATATTTACTTTATTTTTCCGACACCTGGGTACTGTTCACCGGAACAGTAACTCCGGCCACCGGAAAATACTGTTCCGGCGACCAGCGGCAGGCGGCGGGCGGCGGCGCACGGCGGAGCAAGGCGGCGCAGGGGGCGGAGCAGGGCCGCAGGCGGCGCGGGCAGCGCGGGCAGGCACGGGCAGGCGCGGGCAGGCGCGCAGGTGCGCGGTCCACAGGATTGGCGTGCACCAGGTGCACGAAAAATCAGAAATGCCACGTGGCAGCCTCTGAATGGTCCGGCGGCGTCAATGAGTGCGGCTTGTCTCTGACACGTGGCACGCTGTGATTGGCCGACAGGATCCGGAAGACCCGGCGCGTGGACCGGGCTCGTGCGCCCCGTGGACCACGTGGGACACGTGTCCACTGTTCATTGGCGGGCGCAGAGCCGCCCACGTGCGCCGGGCGCGTGGAACACGTGGGCGGCGGGTGACACGTGGCGGTTTATGATTGGCCCTGCATGGATGTTTTGTGTTCTGGGACACGTGGCGAGCTCTGGTTGGATAGTTTTGCTGTTTCCTGTTCGGCCTGGGATCTTTTGTGGAGCCCAAATAGGATTTGGCCCATTATAAATTGACCCCTCTCTCTCTCTGCCATTTACGAGTTCTAGATAGAGAAAATGAGATTTTGCCCTATATGAAAGTTGTTTCTCTCTCTGTCCTCTTTCTCCCCTAGAGATTTCAGAATTTTTGGAGTTTCCGACAGCGAGTTATCTGCGACGCGGCGAACTGCGACGATTTTCAGTTTCTGCCCATTTTCCGTCGCAGTTCAGTCAGAAAATCCCTGTGTGCAAACTAGGAGGAATTTTCGAGCGATTTCTACGACAGCGTGTTCCTAAGAGATATGGCTTCGTTTTCCGTGTTGATCACTTTACCTCGTTTCGCATTTTTGGCACGGTTCCCGAGGCTTCTTTGACCCCTCTTTTTACTGTGGTATTTTCTGGACAGCATCGACTTCTCCGATTTATATCTTGAGCTACGAACATCGGATCAAGGCAAATAAGTAGTCGATTTCGATCTAATCGTCGCAAGGAACGCAACCGTAATTTTTCTGGATTTTTCTGAGCACTGTACAGAGGTGAAAAACTCTTCTTTTTCCGTACTGTTTGGAAAACAGTAAATACTGTATTTTTGGGAGTTGTATTTACACCGGGTGCGTTGTTTTGTGCTGTAGCACACTGTTTTCGACGGATTGCGCTGTTAGAGGACTGTGGACAGCGAGGAGGCTATTTGGGTGTGGATTTGCGTGTCAGGTGGGTAGTTGTTGCTTACCTCTTACTCTGATATACTCACTAAGTTTATTTAGAGGATTCCCTATTTGGACTTATTGATTGATCATCCTTTGACACCCACGCTTAAACCAAAATAAATGTGAGACCAATCTTGTGGATATATCATGTTGGGAATATTCTTGGGAAAATATTAACTGTGAGAACATGATTATGAGAAGATTATAGTGATGATTTATTATGGAGCAGGGATGATAGACTTATATAGTCGGTTAGTGATTTTGGCATAATGGTTATATCTATACGGATCTATCATTTGATACACATGTCGAACTGTTATTTGATACTCTCTCTTTTATCTTTCTTGATGACATTTGCATTCCACTATTTATTGCTACACTATCATATTGGGACTTGACTTAGGAGAAACCATGATTGTTTCCTTTCTCCTTTTCATTTAGACTTTTGATTCATGTTGCTCGGGTTCGAGCAGGGGATTATGATAGTGTAGTCGGGACTTTGGAGTCTGGGACAGGTGGTACTTGATTGTGGATTGGTGGAGGGATTGCGGCAACCGCGGATAGTAGGCGGTTGACCGGATATTGATTATTTTACCAGATGGTGGAGTGTGGGGCATTGTGGTAACCGCGGATATTAGGCAGTTGACCAGGTGTTGGTTATTTTATCAGATTTGGACTTATGGGGTATAGCGGCGATCGCGGACATTGGGCGGTCGACCGGATGTTTATCTTTGCATCAGATTGGGGGATCGGGGTTTCATTAGTGGAGGGATTTGTTCCACTTGAGCATAGTCATGATCAAGTCCTGCTTTTAGGATACTTATGACATTGTTACTTTACTCGTGTGGGTCGCTCCCCTCGAGTGCCACTGCGGAGCGTGCGGGGTACCAAATAGGTACCGAACGATATTTACTCTTTGCCATCACATCGGCGCGGCTATATTTGCCCGATGATGAGGGCGGCAGCAGGCGGTACCAGTCTTTACTGGTGGCTGGATTGGGTTTATTTGGACAAATGCGGTTATTGATGCATACATACAGTCATACTTTACGGGACAGCATTTAGAGGCATAGTAGGGATAGTTTCCTTTTCGACAGTCTCATTGCTTATCACTTTTCCTTTTCTGTGCCTCTGGTAGATTTAGTGGGTACGTCGGAGTTTGAGGCTCTACCCACAGGGGGAGGCTACTGGTTTACTAGTGGTTCTCACCCCCATTGTTGTTTCTTCTTCTTCTTCCCTTTGTTTTGCAGATTCTTCTGCGGGAGCTGCTGGGCCATCGGCAGCTGATCTAGGTAAGGGGATCGCCAAGTAGATAGATCTCCGGTGAGGCTGAGAGCTGCTGATAGACAGACATTGTACCTATTTTACTCAGACTGTAGTAGTTTACTTTTATTTTGGGTCTAGCTTTGACCAGCTGGGTGTTTTATTTTGGTGAGCTGGGAGTTTATTGTATTCATTACAGCTTTATCTTATTTCATTCTGAGATATTTTGTAGTTTATGATAGTTCAGCTCTGTATTATGCTCTTTTATTGTACATTTTATATCTGAGCAGCTTACCGACGCTTCGTGTACATGGAAAATTCCGTGTGCACGGCGGATCTGTTGGCGAGCCCAGGTTCTGGTTTCCACCCGGGGCGTGACAGATTAAGTTGGTATCAGAGCTTAGGGATAGGTCAGTTGGGACTTAGGAAACCCTAGGCTTTTGTTGGACCCTAGGATGATAGGGCGTGAGAGACGTGATGTTCTTATGCGAAAGTCGGTGATTGGGTTATTTGACTCTTCCAGTGAGTGAAGAGGGATCGCATATCCTGTTTCTGTGGACAGTTATGTTGGCTGCAGACAACATAAAGCTACAGAAATAGGGTGATGCCCTTGACTTTCGCTAGATTGGGTCGTGTGAGGTTTCGTTCCTGATTCGTGGTTTTTTGTGGCAGAATGCCTCCGCGACGCAAGATGTTGATGCGTTCGCAGCCTTCTTCTTCTGAGCCCGAGCAGGAGGAGTCCGGGCAGGGCCAGCAGAGTGAGGTACGGGAGCTACAGGCTCAGATGGCCCAGATGTCAGAGGCCGTCCGACGTCAGGAGGAGGCTTCCCGATGTCAGGAGGAGGCCATGGGTCGGCTAACGCAAATGTTAGAGCAGAGGGCGCAGCCTGTTGTAGCACCCCCGGAGAGTTCTCCCGTACCATCTTCACCTGCTGTGGCTCCCCCAGTTGTACCGGTGACCCCGGCATCCCCTGTTGGTCGGGGTACTGGTGGTCAGCCGTCTGGGTTGACGGGACCTCTGACCCCTACAGAGCAGCGAGAGGTGGTTGACTTGTTGATGAAGTTTCGCCAGTTTGACCCACCCCATTTCTCGGGGCAGAGTGTAGAGCCGTGGGAGGCAGAGTCGTGGATCACGGCGATGGAGCGATGTTTTGAGACACTATTCATCGAGGAGAGATACCAGGTGTTATTGGCGACGAACTTTTTGGAGCGCAACGCCGAGGCTTGGTGGCGGCGTGTTCGACCGGCTGGTCCGCCTGGGGCTCAGCTCCTGACCTGGGCGGAGTTGCACAGTCTTCTTCTTGGGGCTTTCTTTCCGGAGAGCGTCCGGTAGAGGTTGGAGGAGCAGTTGAGAAACCTTCGACAGGGAGATCGGCCCTTGCACGAGTATATTGTGGATTTCAATCAGTTGTTGCCATGTGTACCGCACGTGGCTAGAGATGAGGCGCATCGGATTTACATGTTCGAGCGAGGGTTGCGCTGGGACCTTTATCAACTTGTTCGCTCGCGCAGGTTGCAGACCCTGGAGGCCTCGATGGAGCAGGCGCTCTATGTGGAGTGCGGGGAGGCAGTGATGGAGGAGGTAGCTCCAGCTTCCGTAGTGATTCCATGGGCGAAGCGATCAGCACCAGATGATGGGGGACAGACTAGTTCTTGGAGACCACCACGACTGACGCGACCTCAGTCTCATGGCCAGGGGCGTTCTGAGCAACAAGAGCCTGGTGGACCCCGGAGGCAGCTGTTACGGAATTTGAGTTGGCGTATTTCGTGAAAAGTGTTAAGTCTTGAAGATTGAAGATGAAAGAACTTTGGATCATATACCTCAATCTCAAGAAAGAAGAATTCAAAAGGATCAGGTATGTTTAACTAAAGATTTCTGGTGATCCGAATACTTCTTGTAGTGTAGAAACACCTGGAAGAATGTTTAAGTGCATAAAAATCAAAAACTGGACATGGGACATGTTCAGGATCCGGATCGGGCCTTGCAATCCGGATCCCGAAGGGTGTTCGCTCATACACTGGTTCAATCCGGATCGCAGCATCTCATGATCCGGATCCCGAACACTAGTTTTACCTTTTTACTTGCACGATCCGGATCAGGATTTGCAATCCGGATCCCGAACGTTGATGTTTGGTGAAACTGTATGAACGATCCGGATCGGGGACTTCGATCCGGATCCCGAACTAGTGTTTTTCTGGAAACCGTCTTTCTTGCTTCTGCAATCCGGATCGCCCAATTCCAATCCGGATCGCCGTCGGTAAAATTTCCAGAAAAGGCTGTTTTTGATCCTTATCTTCTTCCATTGGTTTCTAACCTATAAATAGACCCTATGATTCATTTTTAGGGTAATCCGCATATAATAAAAAATACGGCCGAAAGAGAAAAATCCACATATAGAGAAGAAAGGAAATCAATAGATTTATTCTATGTTTCTTCATCTATATTGATTGATTTGATTCTAGGTTTTCCAAACTCAGATTTTGAGTAGAATCAAATCAATGAATACTTAGATGGTATTTCCGATCTATTTCTAATCTAAGTATTCGGCGGATCATCACCACCCAAAAACAACGATTTACCCCAAATCGGCGCGTGGACTCGCGTGGCCTTGTGGATTCAAGGTGCAACCGCTTTCGTGGATTCGAAGCGAGGTACGTTCGTGGATTCGAAGCGTGCTACTGGGTGAAGACCGTGGATTCGGTCGGACGTCGTGGATTCGACGTTGGACGCTGTGGATTCAGCGTTGGACGCAGATCGTGGATTCGAGACGCGTTGTGGAGCGAGCGGAGAAGATCTACTAGGAGCGTATGGTAAAGGGTTGAGTCGTCTGTGAGTACGTTATATCACCTTGTACGTGTGTGAATTTCTAGTGGATTTCGCCGTGTTATCGGTCCCGTCCTTTTTACTCCGGTTTGGAGTTTTTCAAGTAAAAATCTTGCGTGTTATTTTTATTTTTCCGCATTGGATAAGAATTGCGCAATGATTTTTTGAGTGTTTATTGTTACACCTATTCACCCCCCTCTAGGTGTTTCCCATTTAGATCCAAAGAATATAACCCAACAAGTGTATCAGAGAGGGAATAGGGTGTAAACAAATGGTCCTCAAGTGATGAAAAGACAATAGACAGCTTTCCACGCGTCCACTACATCTTCACCCTTCATGTGCTTAATGGCAAGTACATCCGATTCCTTGTCCAACTCCTCCCATGTTGAAAAGATTGCAACGGACGATGAATCGAGATTCTGAAGGTGAAGA
This sequence comes from Tillandsia fasciculata, assembly GCA_029168755.2. Taxonomy (NCBI): domain Eukaryota; kingdom Viridiplantae; phylum Streptophyta; class Magnoliopsida; order Poales; family Bromeliaceae; genus Tillandsia; species Tillandsia fasciculata. Next base: position 21,089,917 of record CM054940.1, read on the forward strand.
TTTTGCTCTTGCCTACCATAAGCTTTTGAGGGATTCAAAGAAACTGGCAAAGCAAAACAAGGGGTTGAGAGGGAGATTGCAGGATCTCGAAGAAGAAGTAAAAAGGGTAACTTCTCTCTCAACCGATCTTGAAGTGGAAAGGGATAATCTAGAAAGCAAATGTTTCCCTTCAAGAGTCCAATGAGCTTTCGAGAAAGAACATATGGATATGGTGAACAAAGCGAATTACTTCTTGAAGCTCTACGGCGAGGCTCGACAGGAAAAATGGAAATGACAAAGACCATACGCCAACTAAAGATGACTTAAAGAGATTTTCTTCTGGAAGGAGTAAGTTGGACAGACTTCTTGGTCTTGGTCAAACAAATAAGTTCGGCCTCGGATACACTCAAACTGGAGACATTCCAAGTTCGAGTGGGACAGTTTTTGTGCCTCAGTCGGTATCTCCTCCTCCGACACCGGAATTCACGACAAGCAACGACAACAAGCCTACTCATCCTCCTCGGGATCGTCAAGAACTAAGGTATGTTTTCGTTGTGGCATTTCAGGGCACATAAGGAGAAATTGCAAGACGGGAGCCAAACGCACACCTCAAGCACCTCTTGCAATGACTACCAAAAAGGTGATTCCTCAGAAATCAATGCAACTCTTCAAAGGAAAAGAGCCTTGGTAGTTCACCGCTCAAGACGACATCATCAAGGAGCAGCAATTCTTCAAGCAAGACGCTTTCACCTAGGAGAATCAACTTCACGACCATTACCGACGCATTCCAAAAAGGTTTGGGTGCGCAAAGGTGAAATTTTCCCTTGTCTTGTTACCAATGTTTCCTTGCATGCATATGATAGTTCGTCTTGGTATCTGGATAGCGGGTGTTCCCGTCATATGACCGGTGACAAAAACTGTTTTCAAACTTTGAGAAAAACTCCGGAGGACTTGTTGTTTTCGGAGATGGTCGGTCTTCCAAAATTGTTGGAAAGGGAACGGTAGCTATTCCAGATGGCCCGGTTCTAAATAATGTGTTATTTGTTCATGGCCTTAAGACTAACCTCATAAGCATAAGTCAACTTTGTGATAATGGTTATTCAGTTAATTTTTCATCTGATAAATGTACTGTAACTGACAAGAACCATGCTTTCTTTTTAAAAGGGGTTAGATCAGAAAACAATTGTTATGTAGTTCCTAGTAAATTTCTGAAAAATGTAACCTAGCATCTTTGAAAAATGAAACACTTTGGCATGAAAGGCTAGGTCACATAAACTTTAAGGAACTTGCTAGAATTTCAAACAAAGATGTGGTCAAGGGGGTTCCTAAACTTTCTTTTGAACAAAACATTGTGTGTGGCGGTTGCCAAAAGGGAAAACAGTCTAGGACTGCACACAAGAACTTGAACCACATAGGTACAAAACGGCCTTTGGAACTTTTGCATATGGACTTAATGGGGCCAACTCGTCAACCATCTTGGGAGGTAAATGGTATATTTTCTTATTGGTTGATGATTTCTCTAGATATACTTGGGTAGCATTTTTAAAAGAAAAAGCTGATACTTTTGATTCTTTTCACGAAATCTGCCATCGTATTATGATTGAAAAGAATGAAAGGATTACTCGAGTTAGAAGTGATAGAGGTGGAGAATTCATAAATTCCAAATTCATTGATTTTTGCACTTCTAACGGCATTAAACATGAATTCTCCGCACCTTATACACCTCAACAAAATGGTGTAGTCGAGCGCAAAAACAGGGTCGTACAGGAGATGGCACGTGTTATGCTTCATAGCCGGAACTTACCTTTATATTTTTGGGCTGAAGCGGTGAACACTGCTGTCTATGTTATTAATCGAGTGTATTTGCGCCCGGGGACTTTGAATACACCATATGAACTATGGTTTTGTAGAAAACCTAACATCAAATATTTTCGTATCTTTGGGAGTCGGTGTTTTATTTTACGTGATCGCGAGAATCTTGGAAAATTTGACTCTCGAAGTGACGAAGGGATTTTCTTAGGTTATTCTACAAACAGCAGAGCATATCGAGTTTTTAACTTAGAATCTAAGACGATCGTAGAATCGATAAATGTTAAGGTAGATGAAGCTTTTCACTTTGAATCTGAAAAATCTACCCTCGATATCTCTCTTGATGATGATACACCTGCTAATGCATCTTCTTCTAACAATTCTTTCGATAATAATGATGCATCTAACGGTTCTTCAAGTTTATCTGATGTGCAGGAATCATCTCGTGTACCTCCGACTACTCCTCTACCTCAAACGTTACGCATCTCCAAGGATCACCCTGAATCGAACATCATTGGAGATCCACAAGAAGGAGTTAGAACACGGAGACAATTGGTTTGCGGATTTGCATGCTATGTATCTCAAATCGAACCAAAGAATGTTGATGAAGCTCTCCAAGATGACTACTGGATTAAAGCAATGCAGGAAGAGCTCCATCAATTTGAGCGAAACAAAGTCTGGGAATTAACGAAGCCTCCGAAGCAACACAATGTGATAGGTACCAAATGGATCTTCAAGAACAAGAAAAATGAAGAAGGTACTATCATCAGGAACAAAGCAAGGTTAGTTGCTCAAGGCTACTCTCAAGTAGAAGGTATAGACTTTGATGAAACTTTCGCCCCTGTAGCTAGACTCGAGTCCATTCGTATATTGTTTGCGATTGCTTGTCATTTTAAAATCAAATTATTTCAAATGGACGTTAAGAGCGCCTTTTTAAATGGGTTTTTAAATGAGGAAGTTTATGTGGCTCAACCGAAAGGTTTTGTGGATCATAAACTACCTAACCATGTTTTTCGTCTGAAAAAGGCTCTTTACGGTCTGAAACAAGCACCGCGAGCATGGTACGAAAGGTTGACAAAGCACCTTTTGGAAAAGGGCTATACTCGAGGGGGAGCTGACAGGACTCTCTTTGTGAAGCATTATCAAAACAATTTCATAGTTGCTCAAATCTATGTCGATGACATTGTATTTGGCGCAACAAGAGATAATGATGCTTCTAAATTCGCGGAGACCATGGAAAGCGAATTTGAGATGTCCATGATGGGCGAATTGACTTATTTTCTTGGATTACAAGTTAAACAAAACGATGAAGGAATTCACTTGTGTCAATCCAAGTATGCACTGGAGTTGGTCAAAAAGTTTGATCTTGAAAATTCTAAGGTTTTTCCGACTCCAATGGGAACTAGCCATAAGGGACTTGGAAGTGAATCACATAGTGAGAATGTAGACGAGAAACTGTATCGCAGTATGATTGGAAGTCTACTATATCTCACGGCTAGTCGCCCGGATATATCCTTCAGTGTTGGGATTTGTGCGAGATATCAATCAGCACCGAAGGAGGTTCACCTGAAAGCGGTGAAACGGATCATCCGGTATATCAAAGGTACAATCAATTTCGGAATTTGGTATCCTATGGGAACAACTTTGGATATTGTTGGATACTCAGATGCCGATTGGGCTGGATCAGTGGATGATCGGAAAAGCACGAGTGGTGCATGCTTCTATCTTGGCCATTGCCTTGTTGCATGGCACAGTAAAAAGCAGAATTGCATAGCACTCTCGACTGCCGAAGCGGAGTACATTTCTGCAGGAAGTTGTTCAACCCAATTGATTTGGATGAAAAGCGTGTTGAGCGATTTCCGGATTTCAGCATCTTCGGTAACCATTTTATGTGACAACACTAGTGCTATTAACATTTCTAAAAACCCTGTGTTGCACTCTAGAACAAAACATATTGAACTTAGATATCATTTTCTTAGAGAGCTAGTTGAATCAAATATTCTTCAACTGTCATATATTTCAACTGAGGATCAATTAGCTGATATCTTAACAAAACCTTTGGATCAAAAACGTTTTATTCACTTGCGTAAAGCAATTGGCATGCTTTCCTTGAAATAACCTTTTTGAAACCTTTGCTTAGGTTAGGTTTTGTTTTTGTTTTTGTTTTGTTCTTTATCTATGTTTGTACATAGGACATTAATTGAGCATAAATCATAATTGACTTTAATTGCATCCTTTTATGCATTTAGAAATTTATTATGCTTTTGATATCATAATATTTCAATGTTGCAATGATCATTTACGTTAATTAAGTCATCTTTTAAGTGATCAAAGTCAATTTCTCTCTCAATGATCTCTTGGTATAGTCATTATCATATTTGATTGCTTAGTCGAGTATGAATGCGAGATCAATTTTTGGTTGAATACCTTATATATTAAATAATTGATAGCCAATTGAGGGGGAGTCAAAGAAATGTAAAATGCTCAAAAGATGTGGAAAGAGTTACATCCCAATGAGGAGTGTGAAAACTACCACCACATGGAGGAAAAGAAAAAGAAAAAGATACTCCATGAATGCAAAGCAAATTTTTGTTTTAAAAATTGTTGATGAAATGCATATTGAAATACTTGACTCAGTCGTATTTCATGGTTGGTATAAGGTGGGATTTTTGATAAAAGATGCTCAAAGAGCCACTCCTTCAACAGATTGTCTAGATATATTATCTAACTTATCTGGGATTTCAAACATCTATTGATCTTGGTATTTCATTTTCTTTACCAAAATTGATGATTTGATAAAGGCATTACGCATAAGATCAGGATAGATGTAATTGAAGTTGTTCAACTTTAAGTGTTTTAATTTTCGTAAATTTTCGTTTCATTTTTGAGTATTTTTGATAGATTTTGTATAATCTATTTCTTGTTGTATGAAACGATGATTTTTGTTTAAAGTTGATATGGTAAAGTGCTTACATACTTTTTCTGGATTTTATGGAATTTTTCTAAATTTTTCTGAAGAAAAAGTTGAAGCCGATCCGGATCGGGGTAAGTGATCCGGATCCCGAACGCAGGATTCTTCCTGCGGGTAGCCGATCCGGATCACATTCTCGATCCGATCCGGATCACGGCTAGGGTTTTATAAGAACAAAAGGATTTGATTTCTTTTACCCTAATCTTTTGTTCTCAAGTCTCTAGAGCTTCTCTCTCTAGATTTCTTGCATCTTGGAGCTTCCAAACTCAAAGTTCTTCGAATCCAAGTAAGTTTTATTGATCAAAATCTCGGTTTTTCACAGTTTTTCTTGTTTTCTCAAACGTGAGTAAAAATCTTGGATCTTTTTCGTTTGTGAATGGTTTTTGATCAAATTTCTTTTGAAATAAGAACTCTGGGTAGATTAGTTTTGATTATATGCTGGGTTTTCACCTGATTAACGAATTTTTGGGCTTCGATTTCTAAAAATTCGGTTTTAGGGCATAAAAGAGGAATTTTTGAAAATCATGGATTGATCTATTTTTAAAATTCTTTTTGCAAAACTAATTTGATTCTTAGCTTCTCTACATGATTATGATTGTTTGGGTACAATTTTTCAAATTTTTCAAAATTGACATTTTTCATGTTCTTGAGTTGGTCTTCACAGGAACTTAAATCTTCTCAAGGCACTGGATCAATGGCATTCTCTTGGATCATCCTTTTGTTGGTCACTATGGTGCACACTCGGATCACAAACAAATTCAAGAGAGCTAAGAAAACACAACAAAAAGGTGAGTTTGTTCAGGTCAGTGACACAGAAGTAGATTGTCATGAGGTAGATTGGACTGAATTGACAGATGATGATGACTCATTGCCTGAACAAAGGCCTCCGATGGTTCAAAGGGAAAGGCAACCATGGACACAGGGAAAGCACCTATGGCTGCACCAACCATCTCTGTGAAAAGAAAACGAGTGACTAAACGTTTTGGACTACGACGAGACACTGGTATTGACACGCCAATAGCTCCTGACTCCCCGCCACGTGTGGAAGAAGTGTTCGTTGACACTGATCGCCTTAGAGCTTTTGCACATCGTGAATGCATTGGCGAGAGGCATGTTAACATTGAGGCTCTACGAGGTCATTCCCTGAGTTTGGTGTGCTGATTGAACAAGCGAACTTTATTCAAGTATGCCGATTCCCAGAAACGCTTGGCTACTGTCTGCATCACGTGAGGACCTTTTATACAAATGCACGACACCTTCGAGAGTTTGAAAACGGTCCAATGGAGTTTTACACGAATCTCCAAGGCACAAGATTTAAGATTACTCCACAGTTAATGGCGAGGTTTTGGGAATGCAAGCCAGCAAGACAGGAATTCATTACTTAAAGGGAATAAGTTTGACAAACATGATGTGGCAAAAAGTCATAGAGGGAATTTGTTTGGAGGGAACACAATCAACGGAAAATTCTGTCAAATCCAAGGAACTTCGTCTTGAGTACAGATTCCTAAACTTCATCACATGTTACAATATCCTTCCAAATATGCAGACGAAAGTCGTGAGATGGGATCGGTTGCTATTTTTGTATCTCTTAGGACATTCGTCAGAGGCAACGGCATTAAATATCAACATTCCATACATCATTTGGAATAGAATGGCGAGATATGTTGAACATCCTCATCCCACTGAAAGAATTCCATTTCCATTAATTATAATGAGAATCTTAAAGAAATTTCAGGTTGATACTAGTTCAACAACTTATCATCAATGTTTGAGCATGATAGATGAGTCTACCATTGTCAAGTCCTCCACAAGTTGCCACCTGTCACTCCAGTTCCTGCATTCGGAACCAAACCCAGTACAAGTACTGCCGCATCACCATCACAACCAGCACCCGCACCAGCAAATGAAATATCAGAACAACAACGACTATCCGCTAAGCAGGAACAGATTTCGAAGGAACAACGAGAATTTCCAATGAGCTTGAACTCATCACGGCAGCTCATATTATCCTAACCAAAAGGGTCAATTCAATGACCAAGCGGGTGAAAAAGATGTTCTCTAAAATGGGTTGCACGAGCTCTGAAGACTCGGATTCTGATGATTGATTACTTTTTGACTCATTTTCTCTCTTTTCTTTTTGTGCAGGATTTTTAGGACTTAGTTTTGTTCTCATTTTGCTTTAGTTTTAGTTCTCAGGTTTTTCATTTTAATGGAACTTTTAACTCTCCTTACATTTTGTAGTTTTGACTACGTTTTGGCTTTGTTTCTATGACAAAAAGGGGGAGAGAGTTTAGAAAGAACTTGAACAATGAACAATGACATGAACAATGATGATGTGAAAACTGTGTGAATGTGTGAACATTAAGGTAAGTATGACTTCAACCTCAACTTTGCTTTTATCTTGTGATTTGTTGCATGTCCCTACTAACTATTCGACTAACTATTTGGGCATGTAATGTGACTAACAAGTTGATGTTGGACTAACATTTTGTGACATTTGGTTTTTGAATGCATAAAAGATATTGTGGTGACCCGGACCGTTGCAGGGCTTCTACAGTGTGACCGGCAGCTTCGGAGGCCTACGGGGCATGTCAGCGGTGTTCGCGCGCCAATTTGGACTCAAGTGATGGATTCGGGCTTAATTAGATCACGTGGATAACCGGAAGACCCCGTTGGATGTTTAGAAGTGTTTTCGCGCAAATCGGATACCAGATTTGGACTCGGCGCGAAATTCGGAGTGAAAATACCTTTCCGGGAGCCTCCGGCAAATTTTAGGATTGGAATTTGGCGAAACGGACCTCGTTTTTGGAATCAGCGCGCGAAAACGGTCAAGACGGGCTATTTGCTGGTCAAATTTGTGCTTGGGTTACTGTTCATGCCGGAACAGTGTCGCCGGCGATCGCCGGCGGCGGCGGCGGCGGCGGGCAGCGTCGGCGGGCGGCGGCGCCGCCGCGGGCAGGCGGCAGGCGGCGGCCCAGGGCGCGGGCAGGCCGCGGGCAGGCGCGCGGTCCACCGCGCGGGGCGTGCACCGGAGGCGGGCCACGTGGCGCCTTCCGGTTGGCCGGTGCAGCATTCGCGGTCCACGGAGTTTTGGGCCGGGTGCACGGTGGACCGGGTGGACGCGTGGCGGATCGGGATTGGCGGGACTTGGTGCGCGCGGTCCACGCGATGGCCGGGGCAGGTGACCGTACGCCCGGGCAGCCGGCGACGTGCGCGGTGCACGGCCGTCGTGCGCGGTGCACGGCTTGTCGGGGACGCGTGGCACGCCGCCAGTGGCTGGCTCTGGTGCACCGGGTGCAGCGGGGTTTTTGGGCTTAGTGGGCTGGGCTGTGCTGTGGGCCGGGCCGCACTGTGCGCGCCCGGAAATCTGGGCCGGCCCGTTACTGTAGCCGCCCGAAAATCCCCAAGCGCCCGAAAGTGGGGACACAGAGGGTATTTTCCGAATTGTTTTTCAGCCTCTATATAATGCACAGTCCGAGCCTTCTTCTCCTCTATTGTTCTCCCAAACCGAGCCAAATCTGCCAAATGCCTATTTCTAGCAAAATTTTGCATCTTTTTGTCCTGGATCTTCCTACCAAATCTTAGAATTTTGGTGGCACGAATCCCGAGGTTCCCCATTTTACGGTGCGGCGCGACGTTGCTTACTTGTGTTCTTCCTTCGGCGCAGTGTCGTGTTTTTGCTCCCCGAGCTACCCCGACATCATTTTCCTGTGATTCTTGCACCAGTGGACTCCTAAGAGGTAGAACTTCATCTTTCGTTATAGTCGCGCTTTTCCGTTTCGAGGTTTTGGCACGGTTTTCGAGGCTACAAGTGACCCCCTTTTTCTGTATGGAATTCTTGACAGCAGTGGAGTGTTTCAGCCTTATCTTCGCGCACGAGTGTCTGATGGAAACGAGCTTATACAACTTTTGCATCTACGGATCGCAAGGAACGCGCTCGTATTTTTAGTGGATTTTTGTGAATTTTCCTTCGAGGTGATAATTAAGGATCTCTCTGTGAATAGTAATCTACCCTTAATCATGATTAGTGTTGAGAGTGTCCACTTGCTGAATTTTTATCTTGGTGTACAGAACTCGGATTTGGGCGTGCAAGGTACCGTTGCGAAGCTATCGTCGCGAGGATCGCCAGGATATTTTTATTAGAATTTTCTGGACATTTGTTGCAGGTGATAATTTGACAGTTTAGTACTTGTGTTTGTATGTGGTAATTAGTGCTGTGATTGTGACCCTAGTGTAATTAGTGGATTCCTTGTTGTACCAGGAGTATTGTGGGGGCGCGGATTTGGATTTTTGGTATTCTCTGACTGTACAAGTTGGGACAGTTGCGCTTCAGGTGGGTGGTCGTTACACTCCTCTTTTTGTATGCCCACTAGGAATGTCAGAGTACTTTGTTATAACAATGTTGAACGTGTTGATTGTTAGACTTGCATGCTCTAGGGAATCGCTTATTAATTCTGGAACTTATACCCCGTGACAACATAGAATTAGAGGACTGCAAAACCAAGGTTTATTCATGTGAAACGGTCATCCTAGCCTATATCACTTCAACTGTTATACTTGGAAATTGGAACATTGCATGATTTAACTGATCACCTGATGATTGTCATCTTTTACTGCTACACTATTTTGGAATTGACTTAGGAGAAACCATGCTTTTTCTCTTTCTTCTTTCATTGTTGGCACTAGCGGCTTACTCGCTCAGGTTCGAGCGTATGTTGGACAGTGTAGGCAGGTATTGGGGATTTGGGACAGGTTGAGTTTGTCAGGGGGTTGCGGCGACCACGGATCTTGGGTGGTTGACCGGATTGTTTTTATTGCATCAGATTGGGTGTTCGGGGATCGGGCTTACTTATAGTGGAGGGTTGTTCCCACTTCTTTGAGTCTCGATCCAGTCCTGCTATTATGAGACAGTGGTTACAGAGATGGTTGATACAGTGATATTTTTTACTCGTGTGGGTCGCTCCCCTCGAGTGCCACTCCGGAGTAGGCTTTCCACGGTGTGAGCGCCGGGCACCTTTCTGCTTTCCACGGTGTGAGCGCCGGGCACCATGCTGGTTTCTTGAGTTCCACGGTGTGAGCGCCGGGCACCATGCTGGGTTCTTGAGTTCGACAGCAGAGCAGGCAGGGCCAGTGTTCACTGGCTATCAGATTGGGTCTTTATGACAGGCTACTTGATTCTGATGCATCACTTTTCCCATCCTTATTGGTTGGTCATATAGAGGCATATTAGGGATAGCACTTTATCAGTTGCTTTATTTATCTGCTTCTCCCTTCTTTTCCTTTCCCTTTTTGCCTCTGATCACCTGGTGGGCATATCTGAGCTGAGGCTTTACCCACTAGGGGAGGCTACTGTTTATAGTAGTACTTACCCCCATTGTTTTTCTTGTCTCTTTCCTTCCCCTTGTTTTGCAGAGTCTTCAGTGGGAGTTGCTGGGCCGTCAGCAACTAATCGAGGTAAGCAGATTGCGGACTAGATAGAGAGCCACCGAGGGTCGTAGCTGGAGATTTTTGGGTACCAGGACTTCTCAGACAGTTTTCTTGTATTTCTTTTTAGGGACTGGCTTTTGCCAGCAGGTTGTATTTTAGTAGTGAGCTGGGAGAGACATCTGTATTCTATTTTACTGTTGTACCTTTTACTTCCAGCATCTGTCTGAGATACAGTAGTTTTATTTCAGCTCTGATTATTATGCTCTTTTATTATCTTTTCTATCTGAGCAGGTTACCGACGCTTCGTGTATGTGGGAAATACCGCATGCACGGCGGATCTGTGGACGGGCCCGGGTTCTGGTTTACACCCGGGGCGTGACAGATTAAGTTGGTATCAGAGCTTAGGGATAGGTCAGTTGGGACTTAGGAAACCCTAGGCTTTTGGACAGACCCTAGGATGATAGGGCGTGAGTGGCGTGACATTTTGCGAAAGTCGGTGATTTTTATAGGTTAACTCTTCCTGTGAGTGAAGAGGGATCGACATAGTCTATTTCTGTTGAACCATTATGTTGGCTGCAGACAACATAAGGTTACAGAAATAGGGGATGTCTTTGACTTTCGCTAGATTGGGTCGAGTGTTTGGGTTGTGCTGATTTGCTGTTTGTCGTGGCGAGCGGTGTCTCCCCGACTTTGGGCCCTGACCCGGGTGCACTTGGGTGCAGCTGTTGGGTCTGAGCTAGTTGTTTCGGGCCGGATACCAGATTGGAGTCAGAGAGCTCCGGACCCAGGAGACAGGATTGTCAGAGGCTTTTCAGCGGCAGAGTGGGCGAGCATCTGGTTTTGTGACACAGTCGTCGGAGCGGCGGGCAGCTCGACAGTGCTTCCTTCTGAGACCACCCGATTGCAGCATCCTCAAGGGCGGGGATTTCTACAGTACTGATGGAGCAAGTAGCCCCTCCGTGCCAATGGTTAGTGCTGAGGCGCCGAGGCAGGGTGGATAGTTGACAGCTGATGAGCGGTGAGACCCCAAGGATCAGTTGAGCCAGTTTCGGCGGATAAACCACCTCGATTCTAGGGATTTGGTTTGGAGCCTCTTGGAGTAGAATCGTGGTTGGTGATGATGGAGAGACTCTTTGGCAGCCTTCTGGTGTCTAAAGGGTGTACGCAGTTGTCGAATTGCGCGTTCTATGATTTGAGGAACGAGGCGCATAGGATATGCGTGGCTGAGAGTGGATTGCGCCAGGATACCTTTCCGTTTGCTCGACCATCTTTCGTAGGTTTTGGACTTTGTTGGGTGCTTCGATAGTGGAGGCAGTGTTTATGGAACTGGCGCTGCATTTCTTTTGGATGGGTGTCTGCTGTCAGAGGCAAGTTCTGGATAGAGGCGCTTGATGCCAGATGATGGAGGATAGATCGGCCGGCAGAGACATTTTTGTTTTCCTTTCTGGTTGGTGGATATCCGTGTGGATAGAGTATGTGAGTTTATCTCTGGGGGATGTTACCCTGTGTGTTTGATAATTGGCATGTTTGGGGTGCGATAGACGTGATCGAGGGGTGAGCTCAGTAAGGATAATTGTATCAGAATTGCATGAATCGATTGTGCTTGGTCGTTTGACGTTGATGTCCTGGTAAATTTGTGAGACATCCGGGGTTTGGGTGGACCCCGATGACAGCAACAGCCTTTTATCAGAGTGGCGCAGCGGTAGCGTGGATTGGCTGTCTGCGAGAGACCGCATTCGGCACCTCAGTGTGAGCTTGGACAGAGGTCGTGCCCCCTTTGTGATTGGTCTAGATATGTCGGCTGGCTGAGCGACGACTACTTGCATCGAGCGGTTGAATCTGTGCCGCCCGGTTGGTGAGTGCGCCACGGTCGTGGGTTGAGTTATCACAGGTATGATTTATCCAGCAGTCGGAGTTAGAGCTTGTGCTGCCGCATGGGACTAGAGGTATGAGTTGTTACCACATGCACTTGAGGTACCGGTTAGTTGGGCATAGGTGCGGGGATCTGATGGATCGAGGGTCTGTTGGACCTAGTGTCATGTCGTTGATATACGACGGTGAGAGCCCTTTGTGATTGGAGCCCAGTCAGGTCCAGGTATTATTATTTAGGGCCTTTTGATGGAGTTCTGCCCCGGCAGTTGATCGATTATGATGCCTGCACCAGTTTAGATTCACAGCTGAGTATTTCGTCAAGATGGCGTACAGGAGACGCTAGGGGCATTATCAGTACAGTGAAGCCAATGGAATGACTAATGCCCTGTTGCCTTTAAGATTGAGGAACTCTGTTTTCCAGTGGGACGTGAACGGATTGATAGCAGCGATCTCTAAGGATATTTTGGCTTACCCCCTTCCCGAATGATTTTGAGCTTGTGGAGCATTTGTAGATGCTGTGGCAAGGTCCGTGAGGAAGAAGCTTTATGCAAGTCGTTGCGGAACAAGTTTTAGCTTCGAGAGCATGTCTTCTTGGATTGCCTATTCAAGCCATAGGGGCGACTGTGGAAATCCGGCCAAAATGGATGTTATTTAAGACTGGCCGAGATCGACGGTTATTGTTGGGGTGAGGAGCTTTTGGACCGGATAGTGCTAGCAGAGCCTGATGATCAGATGACGAGTTCGGTACCAGCGCCGATTTTAACCTAGTCAGTGGTGGGAGATGGATTTGTGAGTTATGGTGATACCTCCCACAGTGGCTGTAGAGCTATCATTGGATTTTGTTGAGCATCCTGTATCACCCCGACAGGGCCACTTTGGTGGCGGATACCTGGAGCAGAAGAGCTTTGGGGTTGTGTTTGTTGATTTATATTTGGCGCTGTGTGGGGCCATCTTGGTGTACAGGGTTTGGGTTTGTGCCCTAGGATCTCTTTGGATTAGAGGCTGCGGCTGAGCAATCCACTTGGGTGGTTGAGTTCTGAGGGCGACCGAGTGTGAACCCCTGCTTGTTTGGGCCCCTTTTCTGTGCAGGTGTTGTGTGTTTGTGTTCGGATCGCGTTGGTTGAGTTGGCTCTGGGGAGTGATAGGTGACTTGGGAGCTGGAGACGGCGGTGTTGGGTTTAACCCTGGTTTTTGAGACTCCTAGGGAGTTGCTTTAGTTTCGAGGACGAAACTTTCTTTTAGTGGGGGAGGATGTGGTGACCCGGACCGTTGCAGGGCTTCTACAGTGTGACCGGCAGCTTCGGGAGGCCTACGGGGCATGTCAGCGGTGTTCGCGCGCCAATTTGGACTCAAGTGATGGATTCGGGGCTTAAATAGATCACGTGGATAACCGGAAGACCCCGTTGGATGTTTAGAAGTGTTTTCGCGCAAATCGGATACCAGATTTGGACTCGGCGCGAAATTCGGAGTGAAAATACCTTTCCGGGAGCCTCCGGCAAATTTTAGGATTGGAATTTGGCGAAACGGACCTATTTGGAATCAGCGCGCGAAAACGGTCAAGACGGGCTATTTGCTGGTCAAATTTGTGCTTGGGTTACTGTTCATGCCGGAACAGTGTCGCCGGCGATCGCCGGCGGCGGCGGCGGCGGCGGGCAGCGTCGGCGGGCGGCGGCGCCGCCGCGGGCAGGCGGCAGGCGGCGGCCCAGGGCGCGGGCAGGCCGCGGGCAGGCGCGCGGTCCACCGCGCGGGGCGTGCACCGGAGGCGGGCCACGTGGCGCCTTCCGGTTGGCCGGTGCAGCATTCGCGGTCCACGGAGTTTTGGGCCGGGTGCACGGTGGACCGGGTGGACGCGTGGCGGATCGGGATTGGCGGGACTTGGTGCGCGCGGTCCACGCGATGGCCGGGGCAGGTGACCGTACGCCCGGGGCAGCCGGCCGACGTGCGCGGTGCACGGCCGTCGTGCGCGGTGCACGGCTTGTCGGGGACGCGTGGCACGCCGCCAGTGGCTGGCTCTGGTGCACCGGTGCAGCGGGGTTTTTGGGCTTAGTGGGCTGGGCTGTGCTGTGGGCCGGGCCGCACTGTGCGCGCCCGGAAATCTGGGCCGGCCCGTTACTGTAGCCGCCCGAAAATCCCCAAGCGCCCGAAAGTGGGGACACAGAGGGTATTTTCCGAATTGTTTTTCAGCCTCTATATAATGCACAGTCCGAGCCTTCTTCTCCTCTATTGTTCTCCCAAACCGAGCCAAATCTGCAAATGCCTATTTCTAGCAAAATTTTGCATCTTTTTGTCCTGGATCTTCCTACCAAATCTTAGGAATTTTGGTGGCACGAATCCCGAGGTTCCCCATTTTACGGTGCGGCGCGACGTTGCTTACTTGTGTTCTTCCTTCGGCGCAGTGTTCGTGTTTTTGCTCCCCCGAGCTACCCCGACATCATTTTCCTGTGATTCTTGCACCAGTGGACTCCTAAGAGGTAGAACTTCATCTTTCGTTATAGTCGCGCTTTTCCGTTTCGAGGTTTTGGCACGGTTTTCGAGGCTACAAGTGACCCCCTTTTTCTGTATGGAATTCTTGACAGCAGTGGAGTGTTTCAGCCTTATCTTCGCGCACGAGTGTCTGATGGAAACGAGCTTATACAACTTTTGCATCTACGGATCGCAAGGAACGCGCTCGTATTTTTAGTGGATTTTTGTGAATTTTCCTTCGAGGTGATAATTAAGGATCTCTCTGTGAATAGTAATCTACCCTTAATCATGATTAGTGTTGAGAGTGTCCACTTGCTGAATTTTTATCTTGGTGTACAGAACTCGGATTTGGGCGTGCAAGGTACCGTTGCGAAGCTATCGTCGCGAGGATCGCCAGGATATTTTTATTAGAATTTTCTGGACATTTGTTGCAGGTGATAATTTGACAGTTTAGTACTTGTGTTTGTATGTGGTAATTAGTGCTGTGATTGTGACCCTAGTGTAATTAGTGGATTCCTTGTTGTACCAGGAGTATTGTGGGGGCGCGGATTTGGATTTTTGGTATTCTCTGACTGTACAAGTTGGGACAGTTGCGCTTCAGGTGGGTGGTCGTTACACTCCTCTTTTTGTATGCCCACTAGGAATGTCAGAGTACTTTGTTATAACAATGTTGAACGTGTTGATTGTTAGACTTGCATGCTCTAGGGAATCGCTTATTAATTCTGGAACTTATACCCCGTGACAACATAGAATTAGAGGACTGCAAAACCAAGGTTTATTCATGTGAAACGGTCATCCTAGCCTATATCACTTCAACTGTTATACTTGGAAATTGGAACATTGCATGATTTAACTGATCACTGATGATTGTCATCTTTTACTGCTACACTATTTTGGAATTGACTTAGGAGAAACCATGCTTTTTCTCTTTCTTCTTTCATTGTTGGCACTAGCGGCTTACTCGCTCAGGTTCGAGCGTATGTTGGACAGTGTAGGCAGGTATTGGGGATTTGGGACAGGTTGAGTTGTCAGGGGGTTGCGGCGACCACGGATCTTGGGTGGTTGACCGGATTGTTTTTATTGCATCAGATTGGGTGTTCGGGGATCGGGCTTACTTTAGTGGAGGGTTGTTCCACTTCTTTGAGTCTCGATCCAGTCCTGCTATTATGAGACAGTGGTTACAGAGATGGTTGATACAGTGATATTTTTACTCGTGTGGGTCGCTCCCCTCGAGTGCCACTCCGGAGTAGGCTTTCCACGGTGTGAGCGCCGGGCACCTTTTGCTTTGCGGTGTGAGCGCGGGCACCATGCTGGTTTCTTGAGTTCCACGGTGTGAGCGCCGGGCACCATGCTGGGTTCTTGAGTTCGACAGCAGAGCAGGCAGGGCCAGTGTTCACTGGCTATCAGATTGGGTCTTTATGACAGGCTACTTGATTCTGATGCATCACTTTTCCCATCCTTATTGGTTGGTCATATAGAGGCATATTAGGGATAGCACTTTATCAGTTTCTTTATTATCTGCTTCTCCCTTCTTTTCCTTTCCCCTTTTTGCCTCTGATCACCTGGTGGGCATATCTGAGCTGAGGCTTTACCCACTAGGGGAGGCTACTGTTTATAGTAGTACTTACCCCCATTGTTTTTCTTGTCTCTTTCCTTCCCCTTGTTTTGCAGAGTCTTCAGTGGGAGTTGCTGGGCCGTCAGCAACTAATCGAGGTAAGCAGATTGCGGACTAGATAGAGAGCCACCGAGGGTCGTAGCTGGAGATTTTTGGGTACCAGGACTTCTCAGACAGTTTTCTTGTATTTCTTTTTAGGGACTGGCTTTTGCCAGCAGGTTGTATTTTAGTAGTGAGCTGGGAGAGACATCTGTATTCTATTTTACTGTTGTACCTTTTACTTCCAGCATCTGTCTGAGATACAGTAGTTTTATTTCAGCTCTGATTATTATGCTCTTTTATTATCTTTTCTATCTGAGCAGGTTACCGACGCTTCGTGTATGTGGGAAATACCGCATGCACGGCGGATCTGTGGACGGGCCCGGGTTCTGGTTTACCCGGGGCGTGACAGATATGTTGGTTTTTGTCTTGATTCTCTTACATATCTGAATTCTCAAATGTCATGATGAGTATAAACTCTATCTCTGCTAGGTTTTGAATGCTAAATATTCTTGAGGTATCTAACGATTGCTTTTGTCAAGAATGATTTCTTTGTGCAGAGAGTACAGATGTCTAAGTCTAGAGTCTGTTTTAGGAGTTTATCTCATGTATTTAAATTTTTGGATCTCCATTGTAAATTTTTGTTGTATGGTGATAGCAACAAAAATATCTTTTTGAATTTTCTTTTGTGGATTTGTGTTTTGTCACGAAACCGCCAAAGGGGGAGATTGTTACGGAATTTGAGTTGGCGTATTTCGTGAAAGTATTAAGTCTTGAAGATTGAAGATGAAAGAACTTTGGATCATATACCTCAATCTCAAGAAAGAAGAATTCAAAAGGATCAGGTATGTTTAACTAAAGATTTTTGGTGATCCGAATACTTCTTATAGTGTAGAAACACCTGGAAGAATTTTTAATTGCATAAAAATCAAAAACTGGACATGGGACATGTTCAGGATCCGGATCGGGCCTTGCAATCCGGATCCCGAAGGGTGTTCGTTCATACACTGGTTCAATCCGGATCGCAGCATCTCATGATCCGGATCCCGAACACTAGTTTTACCTTTTGCTTGCACGATCCGGATCAGGATTGCAATCCGGATCCCGAATGTTGATTTGGTGAAACTGTATGAACGATCCGGATCGGGGACTTCGATCCGGATCCCGAACTAGTGTTTTTCTGGAAATCGTCTTTCTTGCTTCTGCATCCGGATCGCCCAATTCCGATCCGGATCGCCGTCCTGTAAAATTTCCAGAAAAGGCTGTTTTTGATCCTTATCTTCTTCCAATGGTTTCTAACCTATAAATAGACCCTATGATTCATTTTTAGGGGCATCCGCATATAATAAAAATATTAGCCGAAAGAGAAAATCCACATATAGAGAAGAAAGGAAATCAATAGATTTAATTCTATGTTTCTTCATCTATATTGATTGATTTGATTCTAGGTTTTCCAAACTCAGATTTTGAGTAGAATCAAATCAATGAATACTTAGATGGTATTTCCGATCTATTTCTAATCTAAGTATTCGGCGGATCATCACCACCCAAAAACAACGATTTACCCCAAATCGGCGCGTGGACTCGCGTGGCCTTGTGGATTCAAGGTGCAACCGCTCTCGTGGATTCGGAGCGAGGTACGTTCGTGGATTCGAAGCGTGCTACTGGGTGAAGACCGTGGATTCGGTCGGACGTCGTGGACTCGACGTTGGACGCTGTGGATTCAGCGTTGGGCGCAGATCGTGGATTCGAGAAGCGTCGTGGAGCGAGCGGAGAAGATCTACTAGGAGCGTATGGTAAAAGGTTGAGTCGTCTGTGAGTACGTTATATCACCTTGTACGTGTGTTAATTCTAGTGGATTTCGCCGTGTTATCGGTCCCGTGGTTTTTTACTCCGGTTTGGAGTTTTTCCACGTAAAAATCTTGCGTGTTATTTTTATTTTTCCGCATTGGGTTTTATTGCGCAATGATTTTTTGAGTGTTTATTGTTTACACCTATTCACCCCCCTCTAGGTGTTTTTTCCCCTATTTAGATCCATATTAATATAACCAACA
>CM054940.1:21108245-21141612 GCA_029168755.2 Tillandsia fasciculata
TTGATCGAGCAAGGAGGCGAGGAGGGGACGATTATTTTTCTTACTCCTTCTCCAACGAATGAAGGTGAGTGGTTCCTTTTTTCTGGTTTTTTTTTGGGGTTTTCCTTTTGTCGTTGTCATGGGCAATACGAGGTGTTGAACGGGAGGCCGCCGCCGCCGTCGTTAAACGGGAGGCCGCCGCCGCCGTTGTCGTGCCCACGGGGTCGTCGCCGCAGTCGCCGGGGTCGCGGGGGTCGCAACCGGAGCCGAAAAAGGGGACCGTACTGTTCACTAGGGCAGATTTCAGGCCACGGTCCACCGTGCTGGCATGCACCCGGCGCACGTGTCCGCGGCCCGGGACCGCGAACCCGGCGCAAGAAAACGGTGCGCCAGGCCGCGCGGTCCACCGGGCCGGCGTGCACCCGGCGCACGCCTCCGCGGCCTGGGACCGCAGACCCGGCGCACGGGTGGGTGCGCCAGGCCGCACGGTGCACGCCTTAGGCGTGCACCCGGTGCACGTCGCGCAGCGGGGGAGGCGATGCACCCGGTGCGCGCCTTCACCCGTGCGCGGCCCGGCCCAGCCGAGGCGGTCCACCGCCTGCAGCGTGCTCCCGGTCCGCGCCGCGGCCGCCTGCCGCCGTGGACCGGTCCACGCCTGGACCCGTGCACCCGACAGCTGCCAAAGAGCCCGGAAGCTCCGTTTTTGGCCCGTTTCGCCCGTTTTTGAGTGTTTTCGACCGCGACGATGTTTTTAATATTATTTTTCCTACTTCAGTTTTTCGGGCGCATGGTGGGCGTGTTTTAACTGGATTTCCACGCACACCCTTTTCTTCGCGTTCAAGGTGGGTACCCCTTAAGACGTCTTCTTGTATGTTTCCGTTCTTGCTATTTGTATCTTGTAAGGGGTGATGTGGACCGCCGGGTTTAATGATCATCGCGGCGGGAGACTGGATGGGCGGTTCGCCCCTCCGAACAACAGCAGGGTTGTTTGGGGTATACGGGCGACGAGGACGGTGATCGCTGTGACCAGCCGGACGTCGAAAGGTGGGTACTCGGTCCGGGGGTTCGGGGATGGACTTGTTCTATTAGGAATAACATGTCGGGGCAAGGTGCAAGGTAATTGAGATTTACGTTTATCTGACTAACCCTGTTGCATTACTTTACTCATTTATCGATACGTATGCTCTTGTTTTGCTACACGCACACCGGCGGATTGGCCTCCGCCAGGGTGTGCTTTTCCGGAAAAGTGGTACGTTGACCCGTGTACCCCACGCGACGGTGGCGTTAGGAATGGGGGCCCTCGCAGTGGGGTGGGGGGTGTGAGCGGTGATGCCGAGGCAGGTGCTTGGCGGCCGAGGCGGGTGCTCGGCGGGGGACACCGGGATAGGGGCTCGGTGCGGTGAGCGGGGTAGGTGCCCGATTTGGTTTGGTGCAGGGTGGGGTCGATATTGGACTGTATTGAGGAGGACGGTTACTTTGGTCATTATGGTTTGCTATATTTTAGCTCTTCTGCCTATTATGTTATTTCTAGTCACTGACTACCCACTCCGTGACAGGTTCGTCCAGGGGCGAGTGCTAGGGCACCGGTGAGGCCGCGAGGGCGCTGTTCTGACTTTGAGCGTCTTCGGACACAGTGACTCTCCCTTCCCTTTTTCCTTTATTACTTCTGCTAGTTAGTTGTGGATTGCGACACCCCCGTGGGGTCGAAGTGGATGTATTCTTTTTCACTCATGCGAATATACTGTCACTCCTTTCCTTGCTTGGCCGTTTAAAACCATGAAAAGAAAACCGTTTGCGAAAACCGTTTTAAAAACTGTGGGTGTCGTGTGGGCACCGGATTTAAAAACCTTGTGGGATTTATGTGGTTTCGAAATAGTTTTCAAAAATAATGGCGTCGTGTGGGCGCCGCTTCCAAAACCTTGCGATTATTTATCCTTTCAAATCAGTCGGCCCTTTTCCTTGTATAGAAGTTGTTGGATTGTTTGGAATGCAAGTTGTATGAGTTTGTACCTCAATTAGTGTGGTTAATGCTTGAGATGAACGTATGATGTAGTCAGGACGCCGTGCATATACAAAGGAGACTCTGCCCGCGCGTAGAGTGAATTTGTATATGCGGCGGGTCTGGGCACGCGTCGGGGAGTAATGATGTTCAAAAAAAAAATATATAGATATGTACAGATTTGGGAGCATCGGTGGCTCTTCTTCCGCGCATTTAAACCCCGGGGCGTGACAGATTAAGATGGTATCAGAGACTGAACTTTAACCACAATAGTCGGGGTCTAACATCCACGGGGCGCAATACACTAACTACTGATTAATAAAGCGAACTTGGGGTAGACCAGTAGATCGTGAGTGTGCGAGGGAAAAAGGGGGATTTATTTTCGGTGCGTCTGTAGGTCGTGGTGCTAGACCAGTTAGGTCTAGGGTTGACTTGGCTTCTTTGTATATAGCGAATAATGGCCCGAAATGGGTTATTAGCGGAGAACGCAGGGGCAGAAAGTACGGTGCCAATAGCGGCGAAGTATCAGTTGCTCCGACAACAACTACAAGAGGTGGCCGGGCAGCTAGCAACCCTTATGGAACATGCGGCAGTGGGCGCAACGGTCGACAACACCAATGGGGGTCGCCCAGGCTCCTTTGCCCGGACCAACCGCACCAGTGACGGGACCGCCGGTGGCGGTCAGCGAGACTACGGTTGCCCCTTCTCCGACAACGGTGACCGAGATACCGTCGGTTCGTCCGACGACGCCTTCAGTAGCACTAGCACCAGCAACTTCGGGACTTACGCCGGGAGCCACCGTTGGAGCCCCCTTGGGAGAGACCGTGGTGACACCTATCCCCAGAATGACCGCCGATGCTGCGGGGGGGAAGCCCTTATCCGGCAAACCGAATGGGATGGATGGGCGGTCTGTAGCTCTGGGTCGAGTTCCTGTGTTCTGCACAAGAGGGTCGGTTAGGTTGTCCTACGGGTGGGTGAGCGCGTGTTCCCTCGTGTGCGCTTGGGAAACCTAGGCAACCTCTTTAGACAGGTCTTTCTCACTGGTTTCGTTGCATGTTTTCTTTTCGACCGGATAGGTTTCGGATGGATAGTCGATTGTACTTGGAGGCCGCTGTTTCAGTAGGCTTCGAGCTTAGAAGTTTCCTAGTGGGGGTATCGCTGTTTGATTTGGAGTTTTGCCGCTCGATTCGATGCCGGTGCTTGGAGGGGCAACGGATTGGGACCGAGCGTTAGTGGTTAATCAGAGTGTCGCACCCCGTCGATGCCAGGACGGGGGTAGGACCTGACCTTGTGAGTTTTGTCGCCAGCTTCCCGTGGCCGAGGCATGACCATGAGGCTTAGTTACGAGTGTTTTTGGGTCGTTGATCTTGTGAGGCAGGTGTGGGTCATAGGGATCTGTCGACTGCTTGGGGCTTTGGCACTGATCACTTTCGGCTAGGATGCCTTGTACGCAGCCCTTTGGGTGGGGTAGACCTTGTGGTAGGCCTTAGAGCTGAAGCCTAACCTTAGTTCTGACCGTCGCCCCGGTCGGACGGACCGTCGGGGCGGGTAATCCGGGACGGTGGATATGCTCCGAGCTTGTGACTCGTGTTGGTGACGGGTGGAGGTGGCCCGTGTTGGTGACGGGTGGGAGCGGTCCGTGTTGGTGACGGATGAGTTCGTTGCTCTCGGGGGAGAGTTCTGGTAGTTAGTAACCCAGCCTGCTTAGCTGGCACCTCTCGGAGCCTCGTGAGGGTGTTAGTGTGATCTTTCCCTTGTTGTCAGGTTGGTTGTGTGGGGCTTATAGGGGCTCTTCGGTGCGGGTTGGGAGGTATGACTCGGGTGCCTCGACGCATTGCGAGAGGTCACCCCTCTTTCGAGCTTCTACCAGGCACAACTAAGAGACATTCTAGACAAGGAGTTCATCAAGCCGAGGGTGTCGCCTTGGGGGCGCACCCGTCCTCTTCGTGCGAAAGGAGGACGGAAGCCTACGCCTGCACATCGACTACATGGAGATGAACAAGGTTACAGTGAAGGACAAGCCCAGGATCGATGACCTCTTCAATCAACCGAGAGGAGCACTTGCGGGTTACTCTCGGGAACCTCAGGGACCAGAAGCTGTTTGCTAAGTTTAAGAAATGTGAGTTCTGACTTCTCTAAGTGGGCTCTTTGGGGCACATGGTGTCAGCAACGAGGATCGCAGGGAATGTGAGCGGAACTGCCTGACACACGATTCGAAACTAGCAGCAGTCGTCTTCGTTTCAAAGCGTTGGAGTCACCACCTTTTGGAGTTCTTCGTGATGTGTTTTCGGATCGCCAGAGCCTTAAGTGGTTCACATAGGAAGAGTTGCCTTGCGACAGAGGCGTTGGTTGCAGTTGCTGAAGGACTCGACTTATCCATTCAGCATCACCCCAGCAAAAGCAAGTGTAGGAGCGGATGTCTTGAGCGGGAAGGGTCAAATTGAGGAGGAATCGATAAGCGCGATTACTCAGCAGGGCCGGCACGGTCGCGCGACCCTTGTCCTTGATGGTCAAGCCAACCCTATTAGAGAAATCCTGAAAGGCCAGAGGACAGGCGCACAGAAACAGCTTGTTCGAGACAAATCCCCCGGACCACGTGAGCGACTTTTCGGCGAGTGCGAACGGCACGACACATTTTCGAGGGCGGAATTGCGTTCCCGAGCTGCCAGAGTTGAAGGAAGAGGTATTGTCCGAGGCACACTGCGCTCCCTATGCGGCGCATCCAGGTGACACGAAAATGTACAAGGACCTCAAGCAGAATCTTCGGTGGACTAAATCGAAGGGGGATGCAACACAGTTCACTGCCCGTTGTTTGGACGATTAACCAGTAAAGTTCGAACATCAGCGCCCGGCGGGGGAAAAACTACAATCTCTACCTGTACCAGAATGGGAATGGGAGCGAATCACCAAGGAATTCGTCACGGGTTTTCCGCATCACATCAAGCACACGATGTGGTTTGAGTTACAGTGGATCGATTGACGAAGTCGGCTCTTTCCCCACCCATCCATACGACGTGGACTAGAGACACTCGGCTTGTGTCAAACCTTTGGCAAAGTCTACAGCGAGCCCTAGGAACCAAGTTGCACTTCAGCTCAGCCTTTCACCCCCAAACGGATGGACAATCCGAGCGGGTGATTCAGATTCTCGAGGATATGCTCCGGGCTTGCGTACTAGATTTGGGAGACGGATGGTCGCGCCACCTACCCCTTGTAGAGTTTGCTTATAACAACAGCTACCAGGCGAGCATCCGGATGGCGCCGTACGAAGCATTGTACGGCAGACGCTGTAGATCCCCGATTGGTTGGGACGATCTGGGGGAGCGAAGGTTTTTGGGACCAGACTTGGTGGCGGAAACTGAGGATAAAGTACGCCTCATCAGACGGCGGTTGGCGGCCGCCCAGAGCCGGCAAAAGAGCTACGCAGATCGGAGGCGTCGCGATGTGGAATTCCAGGTGGGGAGCATGTGTTGTCGCGGGTTTCGCCGTCAAAAAGGGGTGAAGCGGTTCGGGTTAAGGGGCAAGTTGAGCCCACGGTATGTGGGGCCGTTCGAGATTCTGGAGCACATCGGCCCGGTGGCCTACCGCCTCGCCCTACAGCCGAACCTTGATCGAGTTCACGATGTGTTCCACGTGCCCATGCTTCGGAAGTATCTCCCCGACCCATCGCGAGTGCTCGACGTCCCTGCAATTGAGCTTAAGAAAGACCTAAACTTCGAGGAAGTGCCGGTGCGGATCCTAGCACGAGAGGACAAAAAGCTACGAAGTCGGACAATTCCCTACGTGAAGGTGCTTTGGAGCAATCAAGGAGAACGTGAGGCAACTTGGGAACCAGAGTCAAAGATGAGGGAGTGCTACCCGGACCTCTTCGCCGCAGGTGAGGGTTAAGTTTCGAGGACGAAACTTGTTTTTAGCGGTGAGTGGTGTAAGACCTGGCCTTTCTTTGACTTTCCCCGTTACCCCTCTTCTCATGATGTCCGACTGAGGGTCTAATCTTGGTGTCTTTCCGAACAGTCCGTCGGGGCTCGCGGACAATTTTAGGCGGTAGAGCTCGCAAAATGGAGCACGGCAAAGCGAACGGATTCGGATTCAGATTTACGGATCTCCCGGAATGGGGGTCAAAGCGTTTGCCTTGAGCGGTGCATCGGAATCCGTGCTAAGTGGCTGGCACGCTTTTCGAGGCGATCGGACGGGATCCTGCTGTGATTGGACTTTTCATTTTTTTTGTCTGTGGGTTACTTTATCTTTTGGGTGGCACCTCGGCCTTTCGGTTTTTCGTTTAGGGTCCTAATCTTATATCTTCGGTTGTTAAGGAGGGGAGGTTGAAATTCGAGAATTTTTGGGCTGATCGTCAGGGTTTGCGGGTATTTTTAGGTGGTAGAGCTCGCAAAACGGTGAACGGTGGCGCGATCGGATTTGAATTCCGACCCCGGGATCTCCCAGAAATAATTTTTGAAGTTTTACCATCAGTGTGGGCGCATCGAAAGTCGTGCAGGCGATCGGCGCGTTTTTCGGGGTAATCTGGACCCCTCGTTGCATCCCGATCGATTTTAGTTGTGCTTTGGGGATTTAGGTTTTCCCGTCTTTTTATTTGGGCGTTAAGTTTATTTGGGTGCGTGCGGGAGGGGAAAACCTAATTCCTTTTCCCTCTTCCCAAGAAATCGACGGAGGGAACCAAAACCGAGAAAGGAAAATCACCCATCCTCTGCGGGATTGATCGAGCAAGGAGGCGAGGAGGGGACGATTATTTTTCTTACTCCTTCTCCAACGAATGAAGGTGAGTGGTTCCTTTTTTCTGGTTTTTCGTTTTGGGGGTTTTCCTTTTGTCGTTGTCATGGGCAATACGAGGTGTTGAACGGGAGGCCGCCGCCGCCGTCGTTAAACGGGAGGCCGCCGCCGCCGTTGTCGTGCCCACGGGGTCGTCGCCGCAGTCGCCGGGGTCGCGGGGTCGCAACCGGAGCCGAAAAAGGGGACCGTACTGTTCACTAGGGCAGATTTCAGGCCGCGGTCCACCGTGCTGGCATGCACCCGGCGCACGTGTCCGCGGCCCGGGACCGCGAACCCGGCGCACGTGTCCGCGGCCCGGGACCGCGAACCCGGCGCAAGAAAACGGTGCGCCAGGCCGCGCGGTCCACCGGGCCGGCGTGCACCCGGCGCACGCCTCCGCGGCCTGGGACCGCAGACCCGGCGCACGGGTGGGTGCGCCAGGCCGCACGGTGCACGCCTTAGGCGTGCACCCGGTGCACGTCGCGCAGCGGGGGAGGCGATGCACCGGTGCGCGCCTTCACCCGTGCGCGGCCCGGCCCAGCCGAGGCGGTCCACCGCCTGCAGCGTGCTCCCGGTCCGCGCCGCGGCCGCCTGCCGTCGTGGACCCGGTCCACGCCTGGACCCGTGCACCCGACAGCTGCCAAAGAGCCCGGAAGCTCCGTTTTTGGCCCGTTTCGCCCCGTTTTTGAGTGTTTTCGACCGCGACGATGTTTTTAATATTATTTTTCCTACTTCAGTTTTTCGGGCGCATGGTGGGCGTGTTTTAACTGGATTTCCACGCACACCCTTTTCTTCGCGTTCAAGGTGGGTACCCCTTAAGACGTCTTCTTGTATGTTTCCGTTCTTGCTATTTATATCTTGTAAGGGGTGATGTGGACCGCCGGGTTTAATGATCATCGCGGCGGGAGACTGGATGGGCGGTTCGCCCCTCCGAACAACAGCAGGGTTGTTTGGGGTATACGGGCGACGAGGACGGTGATCGCTGTGACCAGCCGGACGTCGAAAGGTGGGTACTCGGTCCGGGGGTTTCGGGGATGGACTTGTTCTATTAGGAATAACATGTCGGGGCAAGGTGCAAGGTAATTGAGATTTACGTTTATCTGACTAACCCTGTTGCATTACTTTACTCATTTATCGATACGTATGCTCTTGTTTTGCTACACGCACACCGGCGGATTGGCCTCCGCCAGGGTGTGCTTTTCCGGAAAAGTGGTACGTTGACCCGTGTACCCCACGCGACGGTGGCGTTAGGAATGGGGGCCCTCGCAGGTGGGGGGTGTGAGCGGTGATGCCGAGGCAGGTGCTTGGCGGCTGAGGCGGGTGCTCGGCGGGGGACACCGGGATAGGGGCTCGGTGCGGTGAGCGGGGTAGGTTCCCGATTTGGTTTGGTGCAGGGTGGGGTCGATATTGGACTGTATTGAGGAGGACGGTTACTTTGGTCATTATGGTTTGCTATATTTTAGCTCTTCTGCCTATTATGTTATTTCTAGTCACTGACTACCCACTCCGTGACAGGTTCGTCCAGGGGCGAGTGCTAGGGCACCGGTGAGGCCGCGAGGGCGCTATTCTGACTTTGAGCGTCTTCGGACACAGTGACTCTCCCTTCCCTTTTTCCTTTATTACTTCTGCTAGTTAGTTGTGGATTGCGACACCCCCGTGGGGTCGAAGTGGATGTATTCTTTTTCACTCATGCGAATATACTGTCACTCCTTTCCTTGCTTGGCCGTTTAAAACCATGAAAAGAAAACCGTTTGCGAAAACCGTTTTAAAAACTGTGGGTGTCGTGTGGGCACCGGATTTAAAAACCTTGTGGGATTTATGTGGTTTCGAAATAGTTTTCAAAAATAATGGCGTCGTGTGGGCGCCGCTTCCAAAACCTTGCGATTATTTATCCTTTCAAATCAGTCGGCCCTTTTCCTTGTATAGAAGTTGTTGGATTGTTTGGAATGCAAGTTGTATGAGTTTGTACCTCAATTAGTGTGGTTAATGCTTGAGATGAACGTATGATGTAATCAGGACGCCGTGCATATACAAAGGAGACTCTGCCCGCGCGTAGAGTGAATTTGTATATGCGGCGGGTCTGGGCACGCGTCGGGGAGTAATGATGTTCAAAAAAAAAAAAAAAAATTATATACAGATTTGGGAGCATCGGTGGCTCTTCTTCCGCGCATTTAAACCCCCGGGGCGTGACAGACATATTTGTAGGGACATGTATGCAATTAACCCAAATAAAAAATAAAAAATAAAAAACTAACAATACGAAACTAGAGGGACAAGTATGCATTTATTAGAAATTTTGAAAGAACAAATTTAATAAATTAGATTTATGAAAATTATATTTATAATTTAATATCTTAACCTTTTAATGTTATATACACAGTAAATATTCAGTGACGATACTTGAAGCTGAACTCCTTCGTGGACTCTGTAGCTATGTGTAGCGTGAAATTTTGTAATGTGAATCATTTAAGTGAACTAGTGAAGTACCCGCGCTGCGCCGCGGGTATAATTTTTTTAACAAATATTATTTTTTATTTCATACTTTTCGATAAATATTATCTAACCTACAAAATAACCATGCAGTCCACCAACACAGGTATAGAATAAAAGCAAAGTAAATACAAAGGAATATAAGCAAGCTAAGCAAAAAAAATCGTCATAATAAGGAACTAAATTTACAGATAAATAGTCAAAGCATAAAAGTAATCATTCACACAAAAAGATCTCTAACACAAAGTAATACTTCAAAGCACAAAAATATTCATTAACACAAAATAATTTCTCGCACAAAATAATACTTCCACAAAATAATTTTTCATAATATAATCCACGTTACATTTGGGTACTGTATGGTTGAATACATAGAATCAGAACAATTAATCACCTTTAGTTTTATGTAATTTTTTAACTTATTTTATTCTCTTCTTTGTGCAATGTTGCCAAATGTTCAATGCTTAGATTTTGTGAGGCCTCTCTCTCTCTATCTCTCTCTCTTCTTTGGGTGTAAAAGGTGGGGTTTGGCTTTTGAAAGTTAATTTTGAGCTTTCAATGTGCTCCACTTGTTTGTGCCAAATCATGGTGTGAAAGACAGGTGAGACAAATTTTGTTTTCTTTCTTCTTTTTTTTTTCTAATTTTTTTGGAATGATATCTAATATGCATGCCTTGAAAGTTTCAAAAACAAATTTTTTTTATCTGTGAATGACCAAAGTGCCCTTATTCATTTACTAATTGGATTGTGTTATATTTTGATTTAAATTTATATTTATTTAAATTAAAATCAAATTATAATCAAATTAAGATAATGTGAAGTTTAAATTATTAGATGTAAATAAAATTTAATTAAGAGTTTAATTAGACTATAAATTCTAATTAAATTTTAATTTAAAGGTATATATTATATAAAGTCATTAGAATTTGGAGATATATATTATATAAAGTTACCTTTGGGCTTGTGTTGATGGCAGGGCATCTTATTCATCACTTCTCTTCCCTTTTCTCAAGGGCTATGCAATAGTTGGTGGATGAGTATGATTAGATTTCTACTGCAGCATATATGCTTCCTCTAAGTAATTTTCTCGGAATATGATAAATCCTCTTGTAGTTTAGATGCTTTGTACTGGAAATATTGATTCTTAGGGCCTTGCATGGCCTACAATATGAGTTCGCAGGCACTGAGTTATCACTGGATGACTTGTTAGGACGTTCAAACAAGCTGTTAAGAGATTTTTCAACATTTGCTTTTCTTACAATTCTGTGAATCATTGTTCCTTTGCCATCAACCACTATTTTCTTATGTAATTTATTCAAAATTGGCGATATCCCTCAGCTAAGAAATGAATTGAACTAAGATTTTTTACTTTCTTACTAATTTTTCTTTCTTTCTATTTGGTTATACAAAAGGTAAGAGAAAGTGAGTCCACTCCTTTAATCACCATCGACAATGGATCAAGTGCAGTTTCCGATGGTACCGATCTTAAAGCGCCTGCATGGAGCTCGAACAAAGATTTGTACGCGTGAAAACCGACCCGGTCGATCAACACTACACACAAATGTGTACTATTTTGCGCAAGGAACCCTAATTGTTTTCATGAGATGAAAAATTAATTAATGCACTCATAATAGGAGAGTATATGGACTTAATTTTTTTTTCCCCCTCTTTGCTCTTTTGCATAGTATAGAATCTCATTCTTCTCAGGTGATGAATGCCTCTGGAAATTTGCATGAAAAATTTGTGGCCTCTTAGATTATTTCACTTGGTTTTTTCATTATATGTATAAGGGAAATATGGGAATTGTATAAGAATATTGTTATGATCTCCGGTAGCTATTTTAAAAGTCCCACAGAAAAAAAAAGAAGTATTCTCAGTGTATTAGAACAATTACAGTGTCATGGTGAAGCTCTCTTTAAATTCTTTTTTGAAAAGCATATGAATGAACCTTAGGGTAGAATGTTTTAGAGATTTGAAAAGAAGTGAATTGGACATGCCGCTCGTAATCCTAATCACGTGTAGATAAGTCTGGGCTGCCGAAGCTGCAATGACACAACATAGTGTGAGAAATGGAATAGAGGTGCATAAAAATGAGTACAAATCGGGAGTTGAGTCTTACTTTGTTCGCCTCGTTGATTTGAATACATCTGGAATAGAGGTGCATAAAAATTAGTACGATCCTACCAAGAAGAACACAAGAATAGAGATTTTTTGAGCCTTATAAAATAAATAAATAAAGAGCATGTGGACGCTCAAAAAATGTATTGTGTTTTACAGACAATTTCAGGAATTAAAAAAAAAAAAAAGGTTATTAATGCATCAGATGATCCTCAATAAGAAATTTAAATAACTTGGGAGATATTAATCACTCTCTATTACAAAAATACAAAAATAAAAAAGACATATTTGCAGGTAGGGATGATTTACAAACATACACATTATCATAGAATTTATATACCAGATAATGGATTATAACCAGAATAAAGAACATGGAATATTGGGAAAACAAAGAAAGTAGAGTTAAAAAAAAAAAAAAAAAAAAAAAAAAAAAAAAAAAAAAAAAAAAAAAAAAACAGTACAAATGAAGCGTGCAAACTCAGGGAGTCAAAATCTTGCCAGGTGCATGCATAAGTAGCCAGAAAATGACCATTAAAAAGTAAGTCCAAGAAACTTAATCAAATTTTTATTGTATTTAATTCGATCAGTAAACATGGCGAAGAGAGCTAATAAATAATTACGGTCCAGTGAGATTTCTATCGTTCGATAACAAAACAACTATGTAATGGTAATCCAAATGAATATCAAATAATTTTCCTATTACAGGCCATCATAAGTTGTGATAAGAAAATCCATGGACATTAACAAGAATAATGTTTATATTATACTACTTTCTCCTTGGCTCACCAGTGTACAGGGCAGGGCAAGATTTAGTTTAGTCCCTCCCAAGATTCCTCCTCCTTGAGTTATGAAACTGCAAAAATGGAATAATTAGAATTCTAAATCAATAGTATAACGATAATACTGTTCTGGAAAATAGCACAAGAGCGTTGATAAAGAGCTAATTAAGAAAATATAGGACAACTACAAGTGGTCTATAATTCATGGAACTGCAATAAATGAATACAATACACATCACGAGCACAAGAAGGGCCAGAACAAAGAATTAACGCAAAGAACAAACCTTATGGAATTTCATGACAATGTACCGTCATAAGATCTCGAATATCTGCAACACAAAACACTGCAGATTACTCAAAACAGTGGATGATCATAGAAAGAAAAGGAGATTTTCCTATCCTTTAAAGCTCACATTTATTGGCATCTCCGCAATGACAAGACCACCGCTCTCTTCGAGCCCCTTAAGGGTCACAACCTCACCTCCGACAACCATGTTAATCACAATTCCATCTGCAAAGCATCGATATGATCTTTAGCATTGTAATTTGGTACAAGGAATACAAATCGAATAGTGAAAGAAGAGAAAACCTGCTGATAAACAAGTTGACATGCGCCGAAAGTATGCCTCCTAAAGGAAATTAAGTATATCAATACGACATTCATCCCACAATAATAATCTCTCCTGCCCCAACAGGCATGATCCTACTAAGCCAAAGCATTTTATGACAAAGATTTTGGAAAATGAGGAACAGCTTTACATTTAAGCATAAAACCAGATTACCAAATAACAATTACTGAGCGTGGAACCTGAAAAAAATCGACAGGCATCATCACTAAACATCAAAAATCTTTATTCACATTCACATCCTAGATTATATTTGACCGCTTCTGAACCAAAAAGAAAAAGTAACAATATACAAAGGTGATGCCATTAGATCACGACCACGATGTCTTACTTGAATTTAGTTGAGTTAAGACAAGTCTAGGCTGTCGAGTTTCATAAAGGAAAAAAGCAATCTGATCTGATTCAACAAAATATAATCACATATCTTAAATTACAATCTCATCAGGGGAATAATGATAAGCACACGCACAATACCTTCTTTGTTGGTAATTCGTAGTTTATCAAAACGCGAGCCGTGAGAGGTGATTCTCCTGATGCAGCTAGAGGTAGGCAGGCATCTGTTACGACTATCATGCATGACTTACTATCCACACTCCCAGATTCAACCTCGGGATCCGCATTGTAAGTTTGGATCCACTGGGCACTTGCGTGGCGAAATCTTTCCAATATAGACGCACGTTCAGCTTCTGCCTGGTTACTGTACTGCATTCAAGAACTGAGTCATGCGAAGATACTTGTGGTTCAAAGAAGTCGACAAAGGGCAGTTGACTGAGTTCGCAATATACAGTGATAATACTCACCACCTCAATAGCGTAATTGTCGACACTTGCTGCTCGTTGCCATAGTCAGTCAATAAATTTCGGTATTATTCAGTTGGTAAAATATAACTATATAGCACTAATAATATATAAAAGTGTAAGATTCTTATTAAACCAATCTTTGTCTCATCATTTTAAGGTACAAATATTGACAACATATCAAATAATTCATCTGGCAATGAGTAAGTAATAAACACTTGAATGAGTTGATTGATAATTCCCTATCCGTAGTTTTCTATAAATATGTGCGCAACTGAAGATTTAAGAACTATTCCCGAATTTTTCAAAAAAAATTGGAGAATACTGAGACTGTGATCATAAGCCCTAGTTAGTCAAAATCCAATCTTTGTAGTTAACAATGTAGTAAATGAGAATCAAATAACAAAAAGCAAAGGAATATGATGGCCATGTACCAGAGGTGAGAGGGAGATTAAGGAGAGATTGGAGACCGCGGAGCACACGGCGTCGAGCTCGTCGCGGGAGCTGCAACAGAAATTTAAACTCACTATCTCTTGATTTTTGTAAGTTCATTCTTCTAAGTTGTACTTTTGGATCTTGTCTTTACATGCATGCTCGACTTGAACTCAAACTTTTAATTAATTGTATTTTTGCAAGTTGTCCTGTCATTAAGTTTGTTTTTTTTGGAAAATTAATATATATTCTTTGGTGTTTATCTTCACATATATGCTCTCCTTGAGTTTAATTCTTTTAATTAACCTCATGCAAATTTCAGGCCACAACTTACAAAAGTCAAAGTAACCATCTTTGGAGTTTGTCACAACATAGAAAATCTAAGCCCCACAAATAGTAGATACTGCTTGAAGCTTATTCTTAAGCCTTTTTAAGTTTTTTTTGTGAAAAGAGTGTTCGTAATGCTTGTAACCCTTATTTTTTAGACTTGCACCTATCAGCATACCAATATATATATTTTTTTATCTTTTTTTTTTTATAACTTGCAATTTTTTCAAAAATGAACTTCTCTGCAAACTATTTTTTATAGTTTATTTATAACCATTCGTATTCTGAGCCTTTATTCTAAAATTTTAATTTTCAAGGCTATAATGCAGGAAAACCACCATAATTAACAGAGATTTTCATTTTGCTATCTACAAAATTAAATTAATCCAACATAGCTAATATAAAAAGCAGTAGATACCATTGGAGCATAGATTCGCGTCAAGATTCCCTTCCTGAGAAGCTTTAGATTTAACTGTTTGTCTGTCCAGATAACGTGCTCATTGTACCTGACAAGGAACAGAAATTTGAGCTAATAGAAGATGCCTAAAATCTATATGTTTCACTAATTACACAGTCGGACCTTTCCTGGAAGCCCGGAACAAAGTTAGTATTAGTATAACTTTTGGCGTGGTAAAGTAATGTTACAAATGGGTCAAAAAGGCAGAGAGAATTTGTTGGCTTTAATGAGAAATGAGAACATTCTACAAATCCATCAAGTAGAATATATATTCCAGGCTTCCTCCAACTGGGAAGATCGTTAAATGAATTTATGCTCTCCCTGTATGAGACAGAATTATAGCACTTAAAACATCTAATATAGTTTGAAATATTACCAGCGTAGCATTTCCTCCTCAGTAGCAGTCGATGCAATTATAAAAGCCTGCAAAGCCAAGTAACAAAGAAATTGAGCGATGATATAATATGCAAATGATTCTTTCTTTTGCATAATCAGATTTCGCAGTCATGAATGTGGGTGACACGGAAGGGGTCTATATCCCATTTGACAATGTGGTCTATACTCTAGCAGTCATTTGTGTGAAATAAAAAGAAATAAATAAAGTGGCAGAAAATAAAAGAATAAATTCAAGATCCCAAATAAGACTGGGACTCAAGCAAGAGCATTTGACCAACCTCCAAAAATATTACTGGCAACTGCTTATTTTTAAAGGATGCATTAATGATGCATTCAAATAGCTATAAGCAAACTGAGTAAGATGCAAATAGACTGGTGATAGAAAGGCTCATATAATTCAAATAACAAGTTCAGGAGTGGGTGCCCAAGCAGAACCTGTTGGCAAAGTAAAAAAATCTAAATGGTCACTAAAATGAGAGAAAGTTGAATTTATGCAAGGTTGGGTGCCCAAGCAGTAACAATAAACAAGATTGTCACTACCATTCTCTAACAGAATTAGTTCCTACTTTACAGCCACTTTATTGGGTCACTGTTTTTTAAGTCTTCTGGCCACTTCACAGTCACTTTACTGGGTCACTGTTTTTAGTCTTCTGGCCATCTAAGTCAAAGATATTCTTCGGTATTATCACATGTTTAGCTAAGTTTCAGTCCCATATGATTTATTGCTCTGCCACTATTCCCTGGTTTCAATAACAGGAGTATCTAAATAGGAACAACATACCATGAATCCTACAGATTGCCTATTGGAGCTATTAGAAATAGGACATTAGTCTTTATTCTGAAATTTTCAAACAGGCACCGAAATTACTACTCGAGTAATGAATGATTCTTGCAATTATACTGTTCTCATCTTGACTAAGCATAACAAAAGGGTATTTGCACTACTAATCCTTCACAATCAAGTTTCATTTTGTTATACTAATCCTTCAATTTTTAGTCAAGTTTCACTTTGGTCCTCAATCTTCTGGATTCAACATTTCACAGCTATTCGGAAGCATTTCACTTTACCTTCGCTTTAGGAAAAAAATTATTGCCTGCACCCAGCTTATCAATACAACCATACACAACAAATCCATCAGCCCTCAGTCTCTCTCATACTTCCAATCAAACAACCCAATTTCTAAGTAGAGAAAAGGCTGCAATTCACTGGATGGTACGATTAAGAGAGGATGGGATCAAGGGCCATTACATGCGTGGTGCACGGATGTGTAGATGCACCAATGTTGGCAATAATTTTCCCTCTAACAATAAGGAAAAGGACGATAAGTGAGATACTTTCAAAAGTGTAGGGTGTCAAATATCTAAGTTCGAGGACCAAACTGAAACTTGGCCGTAAATTTGGGGACCAGTGAAATTTACCCAAAAAAATCCACATGAAGTGAAATACTTTCAGATTTTTTGATTTTTAGAATTGTAATGAATTAATTCAACGTGACTTTTCCGTACTTCTTCATACAGAGAAAGTCAAAATCAAAGCAAGTGCAAAGGAAGTAATGTATTTATGTTATTAGGTGTGTTTACCTGCACAGGCTAATTGTACTCGCCAGTGTTTGAATTCGATACTTCACTATTCCGTTCAGTTCCTCTGGATCATAACCTAAGAAAAACAAAGAGAGAAGCATACATGATCGCCTGAGCAGAAGTAGTTTGTGTTTGACTTTTCTTTACTTCTTCACAAAGAAAAAGACGAAATCTAAAGCAACTGCAAAGGAAGCAATGTATTTATCTTATTAGGTGTGTTTACCTGCATAGGTTATTATACTCGCTAGTGTTTGAACCCGGTACTTCACCATTCCGTTCACTTCCTCCGGATTATAAGCTGTTTAAAAAAAACAAAGAGAATAATACATGATCGTTTGAGCTAAAGTATTTTGCGTCTCCTTAGATTAAAGAACAATGTAATATACATGAACTTGACAGTGAAGCATCCTCGGTATTCAAAGCAATGAATGTTGTAGCATACAAAAAACAATTGCAAATAAAATAAGGGACTTAATAGTATTTAAAAATATAGAATTGTAGAGAGAATGAAAATGCGGAATTAATTTTAAGTATATATTTTGCTCAGACTGCCCATTAATTAAATATCGACATCATTTTATTGAGCGAGAACACTATTTTCTTTCCGTAGCCAACCGCACGAACCAAGCCGAGAGCATACTGTATCAACCAAACCAAAAGCATAAGGTAGTGAGGGAAAGAGCAAATTGTAATATACAGGGAAGCGAAAGGTTGCCTACAAAATAGGCCGTCCAATATTCGCCAACCATAAGCCTACAATTTACAACTCACAACTTATCCATCAAGGATTTAGTATCCAAGGGCATGTGATAGACGTCCAATATTCGCTAATCGTAAGCTTAAAATTTACAGCTCACAACTTATCCATAAAGGATTTAGTATCAAAGGGCATGTCATCATAGCATTTTTACGAAAATTTCGTATGCAATTTAGTAATTTCATCAAAATACTACACGAAAAATATTATTTCAATAGAACCGAACAACCTCAAGTGAGTTTGGAAGTAAAGGTGGGTCAAACAACATGTTAGAGCACCACAGTATTGAGCATAATCTTAAAAAAGAGTCAAAAGGAGAATTCATCATAGTAAACACATAACCGTACCCCAAAAAAGATAAAATACAATAGTAGAAAAGTAACAGGTTGTGACAAAATTGGACTACCTGCTGCTTGGATCCGAGGAGAACATAAGTTAGCAGAAAATACCAGATTTTTAAATTAGTTAAGATTAAACTCAAGGTCAGAAATTTCTTAAATGCCTAAGGCATGGAAAAGGCATGGAAAACAGCACCTGGACACCACGTTTCTATATAGGAAACTTAAGTAACCAAGAAATCAGAGATCTCTTACATTACCTCACATTAACCTCAGGTCTACAGATTTCTACAAAGCAATTTCCTGGCTTGGGAAGGAACAACGAAAAAAGTATAGTAAGCATTAAAAAATGTACAGTAAAATAGAGATGCAGGAAAGGGAAAAGGAAGGTACACTCCCTCGTGATTGCATGGTCCTCTAGATTTTGAAATTATACCTTGTAAAATATCCTTCACCAGATTGGGCTGATTACAAACCTGAAGAAAATAAAAGCATAATGGTAAAAAATATTAACTAAAGTTTTCTTTTTTTAGAATAATCATGGAAAATGCATGTGCATCCTTCTAACCTCAGCGCAAATCCTGGGATGTTGGACGCAAACCTCGGGAGTAAGAGCAAAGAAATCAAGTAAGCTAACAATGAGAGATTTCCAAGGCGGTACAAAAGAACGGAATCAACATTTGTTTGCATGCATGTAAAATCAAAAATGCGGATCAAAATTTTCATACCAAACCGGAGGTGTGAAAAGAAACAAACAAAGGCAACAAACAAAAGAACATAAGTAGGAACAAACAAAGGGTGGGTGTTCCTTCTGATCTTCAAATTATACCTTCTAAAATATGCTTCTCCAGATTGGTTTAATTAGAAACCTGAAAGTGAATAAAATGACAACATTAGGAATTATATAGGAAAGGAAATAAAATTTCAGAATACTCATGAAGAAAACGCATGTGTAGGTATGTAAGGCAACCACAAACCTTTGGATGTAGAACAGGAATCTTGGGAATAAGAGAGAAGAAATCAAGTTTGTTAAGAGATAGATTTCAAAGGTAGCAAAAAGAAAAAGGAATTAAAGCTGCCTAGGTAGATAGAAGATTTCTAATGGATAGAAGCTCGTCTTCTAGATCTGATATCTCCTTTGATGTTCTGTAATGATGAAAACCTATGTCAATTGCATTTCTACCATTAACGATAATTTTAGGTGAGAAATTAAATGTAAAAACAAACAGGCCCTACTTGACAAATAGCACATTTTGAAATGGGTGAACTCACAGTTTTAAATAAAATACCTAACCTCTCCTCTTTCCTCATTTTTTTTTTCTTTTTTTTTTTTGAGAAATACCTAACCTTTCATTATATTTTGTTCCACTACCTCGTCTTCGGAGCTTGATTGATGATGTTAAGTTCTGTCAAAAACTTAACAGTCAGATAACAAAACACGAAATAATACAAAGCACTTAAATCTTAACTTCCAAAGTTCATAAACTCATTCCACAATATACTGTAGTTCAGGCAGTGATGTTGTCCTAGCACATAAGGCTCCTGAAGCTAAAAACCTTCTTATGAAGCTACTTTAGTTAGTTAGGCATGTAATTATTTAGGAACATCAAATTAAACCTTCACTAAAGGAGAATTGCTGAAGATTACTGACCAGAAGGTAGTTTACTAAAGGTGCAGAACACAAAATGTTCAATAAAAGGTGTTTAAGATACATACGTAATGAATGCTGAATAGTTGGCGTAAACACTTCTACGCATCTCTTCAGCATAAGCCTTCTTTGGATCTTGCAGATAAGAGCATAGGTGCCTTATTTCCTGCAGCAAGTGAAAATGCATTCAGACTATTATCAGTTACATTTTCATAATGCTAATCAGTAATAGAGAAGTTCCAGAGAGCTCAAGAATTTCAGCATTGTAGATTACCTATGCAATATTAAAAGAAACATAACAATTCCCTGAAGTCTGGTATATCCAGATGCTATGTGGAAGTAAAAGCAACAACAAGATCTTACTATCTTAGTAGTAATTAGATAAAATTGACTTACAGGTTTTGCTTGCTTACAGCAAGAGTAGAAGCTAGAAAGCCACGATATAATGTAAAATCAGACCACAAATCATCAGGAAACTTGGATGTCTATTGATGTCACTAAGTAAATTATTGGTGAAATCACCTCTTAAAGGTCAAAAAAAGTAACTGGGTAAACCTCTCCACCATAATTATCATAACAAATATCCTTCAATAACACTTTTCCGCAACAACAAAGAAGTGCAACCCCCACTTATTAAGCATCTAAAGCGCGAACATTTTTGTCTCTGTTCAACAATCTTCCCATCAGTTAACTAAGAGCAATTCGACATCTCACCTAGTCAATTTCCAAAGGACAGTAAAAATACTTTGAAGTTTCATTTAAATATAATTTTTTCCTAAAATTTAAAATTGAATTTTAATTTAAATTTAATTTATACTATTATAAATATAAAATTTAGTTGAAGTTAAAATTCAAATTCAAATTTATGAAAGTTTGCTACTTATCAAATCAGCCGGATATATGATCTGAGAACCCTAATCACGCTGCAGCCGATCCGCGGCGCCGTCGCGGGAGGCCGGGGCGCTGCGCGACTGCTGCGAATCGGTGGGCGAGGCCGCCGAACTCGCGCGCCGCTCCGGGGCGGAGCTTGCGCGGCTCGACGCGGCGGCGGGGGCGGGGATGAGATAGATGAAGGGGAAAGGGGAGAGCAAGAGAGATAGAGAGAGAGAGAGAGAGTTGGTGGGGATGATTATATATATTTTGTGTGTTGGGAATGAGCGAAGATTAGGATCGCGTCATTTCCACAAGGAATCTGACCAGATAACTCATTAATAAGTTTCATTAGACGCTAACTGACACTGACAGATAATGATGGGAACCTGATAAAAGTCGACAGAATTGAAACCCATGCTCAAGTTCAACAGCCCAATAGAGATTCCATTTAGTATTCCAAAGCCCATAACTGTCCTTGAATCGACAGGCTTGTGTTCAAAAAATTTCATCCATAATGCAATGTGAAGCGAATAGAATGTAACCAGTAGATGCCAGCTTGTCAAAGTAGTGGCTGCAAAAGCAAATATTAGATCAATACAAATCAGCTATTCAACACTTTGTCATATTGAACCAATGCAAATCTGCATATTTTTGTCTAATATGCAAATCCACTATTTTATCCTTCCTTTCTAGGGAACTTGATGAATTCTTTTGGGTAATCTATTAATGATGCAAGAAAGGACATTAAATGAACTACATTAGAAGATAAATCATAATCATCTTAATAGTGGAAAGAGTTGAGAAAATGAAAACGTTCAAGGAAATTCTCCAGATCAAATATACTCACACCATTTAGCATATCCTTCAAATTTTCATAGTTTAAACCAATAACTCTAACTAAACTACATTAGTATAAACTTCTAAATCTAATCTACCTATCTGGCTTGTCATTTGTATTCCACATATCTGATTCTCCAGATCAAACATACTCACACCATTTAGCATATCCTTCAAATTTTTATAGTTTAAACCAATAACTCTAACTAAACTACATCAGTATAAACTTCTAAATCTAATCTACCTATCTGGCTTGTCATTTGTATTCCACATATCTGATTGTCACTGTAAGCACTAATGATTTGTTGCTGTTAATTTCTTTACAATAAATTGCTTGTAAATTGATCAAATGGTTATCAGCATAACACCACAGTGACATTTACTCAAAATTGTGCCTTATCTTTATTACCATCAACGCTCCAACACTATAACCTACCTTACAGCACAATTTTCTTCAGAGTTACCTATGCCGAGGAATCAACACAACTTCGACACCGCAAGCTCCACTATTTTGTTCGTCATGTTTCTTTTAAGTGTACATGCAAGTTCAATCATTTTGTTCGAGCCTTCAAATATCATAAAATAGGTGTACTATTATGAAATGTTGGAGTAATTTTGTATGAACAACTAATGAGCATCAGTCAAATATAGATAGATCTTTATACCAAACAATTACGGCAAATACCAATATTCAAAAGAGCATTTATAATTTAACAACTTTTTGAGGGTCAATACTATTTTATAGGTAATGTAAACTTCTACTAATGAGGACAAAAAATGATTTAAAAAATATGGCTCCAATTCTCAACCTTCGTCATTATTAGATTTTCTAGCTGTCGAATCGATAGATCCACCCACAAAGTGCTTGGTTTGGACAATTCTCATTGAAAGGTCCAAAATTGGAACTTGAGCTGCTAAAGAGTGTCAAATAATGAATCTCAAAGCATAAAAGCTAGCAGAGTCACAACCAAACAACAGTGCAACTCCATACTACTAATTTTCAAGAGATCAAAGAGCAAGCTACGATCCATTTTAATACCAAACTAAATTGGCTTTTACCAAAATTGATGCAACAACAGTAATTCTTGAGATTAATGAGATTTTCCTTCTTCAAGATTGTTCAGGACTGGACAATATGCAGAACAATTTCTTCTGCAGATTCACATAAAGTTGTCATATTGAATCAACTCACGAAGAATGCAAGCCAAAACAAAGTTTGGGTCACATGAAATCTTTATAAATAAAAAAAACTTTAATTGGACTGGAATGAATAAGCTCCCTCTTTTCGATCTTGTGGCCTTTTCCAGGATAGTCTGAACCTTGGACTTGCCACCGGTCTTTTTCTCATCTGGCTTGATAATATGAGTGAATTCTCCGCAGAAGCAGGCTCAAGCCATATTGTTTCTCAAATGAATTCTTTCCTGTATCACAGTTTGAGCACGAAATCCAAATAAAGGTTTAAGGGTCTAGCATTTATGCCTTTCGAAAATTTCGCCTAATATGTTGACAATTTTAAAGCTGGCTGGTTATTTAGGCATCAAGTCAAAATCAAGCAAAGGAACAACAAAGAAATGAACAGCTACAAGTTCAAAGATCATATATATAGCTTGAACATGTGAGAAATTCCATATGGAAGATTAATAGATATGAACATCAAACTGATTTTTTGATAGCTAAAAGAAATAGTAAAAATAATCTTCACCTGCTTAGAAGTTAATTGTGATGGAGAATCATGATAAGGATCCACCAATGCAACCCGATCGCCATATTTTTCTGCTAATGACCTCCAGATATCTGGAGCTGCTTTCCACTCGCATGAGACCAGATCATTCACACCAGGCAATAGAGCGCTATCTAAGAACGGGGAGTGCCTTCTCCTTAATTGCAATTCTACCTATAATTCCCAAAAGCATTTTGCTTTGATAGGAAGCTGAAATTTAACAAAAACAGGATCACAGTCAAAAAAATGAAATTCTGAACATACAAGAGATTTTCTAAACATCAGATTGTTATTAAAATAAAATAAAATAAAATAAAAAACAAGCCGCTATGTAAATGGCGCAAGATTACCACCAGCCACAAGTTGTAAATACTCTTACACAACAGCCTTTACCAAAAGGATATTTTCGCAAGACTGAAGCAAAAACCTCGCAGCTAGAAGAAAAATCTCCTCCGGCTCGTATCCATCTCAGGCTAAACAAGAAAGGAAATAAAAAGTTAGAAGAATATGCTATCTTTAGAAGGGCTATTAATTGTTTTAGAAACTAAGATCAATACCTTATGGACCCAGCAATAAATTCTGGATACATACATATATCAATGCATGCATGCATGGACATTCACTTACAATCCATCCATACGTGTATGCGTATGTATTCATTTGAGTAGAAGGAAATTGGTGAATCTGATTGGGATTCTTCAAGCATATCTTGGAGACACCTGATTTCGAAGTTTTCCTTCATTTCTTCTTGAAAAACTTTGTCCAAATTCTTAAGAAGAGAATGACCATCATTTAGTTCAGCAAAACCACCACATCTCTTGAAATTGGATGTGGAGGCCTTATCGTTATCTACTGTAATTCCATTACCCGCTAAACAGGCTTGTGTACCCTGCAAAAATAAGAAATATACAGTAAAATTCACAAGATATATTGGTTTTTTATGAGAATATTTTGCGACAGTAATTATAGCAGAATGCTAAATAAATTTATTAGCCATTTATATCTTCTTGTTATAGTAAGTAATTATGCACGGTTTAGGATTTGTTATCATAGTGCAATTTGAACATGTCAGCGACAATTCAAAAACAAGTTTGACTCGGCTTCTAGAACTGCTTCTCCATGGGAGTACAAACATGGAACTTTGCCCCTGTACGGCCCAGGTTCGTAAAGAAAACGCCTAGAGCCTTTGCTCGAGTCTCTTGCAGGGGTCACAGTTCAATATTAGTTACATTCAAGAAAATCATTACCGTGAAGGGTCTATCACTTACATCCCGAAGATTCGGCCTGCTAAGTATGAGAGAGCTCTCAAATCTTGTTCCAGGAATATGTCTATACCTGTTCATGGACAATGATCGAAGATGAGATGCAGAGTACTGGAATAGTATTATACTTGAAAATTGTTGCATTAAAAATGCGAAGTTTAAACAGCCGAGCACTGGAATAAAACATAATAATTAGCTCTAGGTTTCAAAAACTCAACTTTCACATTAATTCAAACGTTCTCTCAATGGCCATTTAACATATTACAAGGATGTCTTTGACAACTTACCCTAACTAAATGAGGTCTAGGTCATCCTTTCTTCACAAAGATTTTTCAGACAAAACCAAGAACCTAACTCTTCAACCAAGTAAAGAGGGTTTCTTGGAGAAATAATCGCAATAAACCAAAAAAAAAAAGAAACAACTATGTTCACAGAAAGTCAGTAGAAGCATTGACACGTATTATTTCAGACAAAATATTTAAATGGTTTTAACTGCCCTATGTAGATTTCCTAATGCACGATGAAAGAATGCTGAATCAGTGAGATAGTCCACATAAAAGGGATCACTACTGTCTGTTGGTGCGCTTTCACGCTCACCCAATTTCATGCTTGTTTACATACATATGTACCAACTCTTCCAAAGCCTTGTGTGCCAACCCTTCTGAAGCCTCTCATCTATCAGTTCTTTTGTAGGCTTGTAGCCTTCATTGTATCAATTGAAAATGCTTGGATGGCAAGGAATAGACGGATTGAAAAGGTACATCCATTTTTAGAATACAAACATGGAACGACAACAAGAAAACCAATTATAAGTAAAATCTGTGCATGAGTATTAGTAGTAGTTCTCACTCAAAGCAGTAAAATTTGATGCAAAGATGAAACTGAGACCAGTGAACTTGCTACTTACTGGGCAATGAAAATGCTTGTCCTTTAAGTTGCTTTTTAAGAAGTAGCCTTCGCACACTTGCATCTGGTAATGGGATATATATTCTCTTCACCTAGTTCGATGTTTCATAAATATTAAAAAAAAAAATCAGAAAACTACTTGTCCACAAAAATCAATGCTTGACTTGAATTAATAATGAACCTGTAATAACTGAAAATAAGTAAAACAAGAAGTACAGGCCTCGTCTGATATTATAATCATTTTTTTTTCATTTTATAAACGAAAACTCTATGTAGTAAAATAAGAAGTAAAGGCCTTGTCTAGTAGTGCAGCCCTTTTTCATTTTTTCCTTTCTGTTTTTATAACCATTAAATTCTAAGTGATTGGATGTGTCAGTAGCTCTCTAGCTTGCAATGCAATCCAGTTGGTTGCATTAAGGCTTTTTCTTCAAAAAAACATAAATGCTAAAAAAGTTACAACTAAGGGGCCTATTTGGATGCCTAGTAAAAGATCGCAAAGGTGAAAAAAAAAACAGCACAATTGGTTTGGTGCATCTCAAGAGAACATGGAAAACATTACTATGAAAATGTTTGGATGAACATGTAAACTCTATTTTTCTGCATTGGCACATGTCCTCACCATCAATCTGATGGCACATCCCTTTCAATTCGAACTGGGCAAAGAAGGTCACCTCAATGATATAAGAGATGGCAATGGAGTTGGGAAAGAAGAAAAAGCTACAAATGAAAAGATTTTTTTAAGAAGAGGCTACTGATGACACTGTGGACCAAAGAGGCAAAGGTCATATGGGTAGAGGAGGCCCCAGGCAACAGCGGAGTTGATGGACTCTAGGATGGCATAAGCTACCTCCCACTACATTAATGGAAGGCGGGGTAGCGGCGGTGCTGAGTAGCAGCGGTGCTGCCAAATTCTTGGGTAGCCGGCCGTTCCCGGAGGTTGCGCTGGCGGAGGTTGGCGGCGCAGGCGCTGCGGGAACTGTCTTACCTGCAATCGATGAAGATCGTCCACCGCGACATCAAACCCTCCAACCTGCTGGCCAGCTCGCGCGGCCACATCAAGATCGCCGACTTCGGGGTGGGCAAGATCCTGCGCCGCAGCCTCGAACCCTGCGCCAGCTACGTGGGCACTGCCGCCTACATGAGCCCCGAGCGCTTCGACCCGGAGACCTACGGCGGCGACTACGACCCCTACGCCGCTGACGTCTGGAGCCTTGGCCTCGTCATCCTCGAGCTCCGCCTCGGCTACTTCCCGCTGCTCCCCGCCGGCCAGAGGCCCGACTGGGCCGACCTCATGTGTGCCATCTGCTTCGGCGAGCACCCCCGAGGTGTGAGATTAAATCGTAGAGAGAGAGAGAGAGAGAGAGAGAGAGAGAGAGAGGAAACCATCTGTGGGCACATGGACACATGGATTGGAAATAGAGAGAGAGCCCATGTGCCCATGTGCAGGCACATGGGGGCGCTGCGTGCGCAGCGGGAAATGAGAGAAATGACAGAGAGAGAGAGAGAGAGGGGGGGGGGGGGCCATGTGCAGAGAAGAGGGGAGGGGGGGGGGGGGACCGGTTATAGGGGAAGCACCCATGTGCAGAGAAGAGAGAAGTGCAAATAAAGGATAGGAAGCAATGCAATAAACGAAGCAAGGGGAGGATGCCACGT
Organism: Tillandsia fasciculata; assembly: GCA_029168755.2. Taxonomy (NCBI): domain Eukaryota; kingdom Viridiplantae; phylum Streptophyta; class Magnoliopsida; order Poales; family Bromeliaceae; genus Tillandsia; species Tillandsia fasciculata. Next base: position 21,134,984 of record CM054940.1, read on the forward strand.
CGGTTCGGGACGCCTGAGAAGCCGCCACGGAGGCTCGGCACACTTGAGGATTTATATCTTCTACTAGTGAAGTACCCGCGCTGCGCCGCGGGTATAATTTTTTTAACAAATATTATTTTTTATTTCATACTTTTCGATAAATATTATCTAACCTACAAAATAACCATGCAGTCCACCAACACAGGTATAGAATAAAAGCAAAGTAAATACAAAGGAATATAAGCAAGCTAAGCAAAAAAAATCGTCATAATAAGGAACTAAATTTACAGATAAATAGTCAAAGCATAAAAGTAATCATTCACACAAAAAGATCTCTAACACAAAGTAATACTTCAAAGCACAAAAATATTCATTAACACAAAATAATTTCTCGCACAAAATAATACTTCCACAAAATAATTTTTCATAATATAATCCACGTTACATTTGGGTACTGTATGGTTGAATACATAGAATCAGAACAATTAATCACCTTTAGTTTTATGTAATTTTTTAACTTATTTTATTCTCTTCTTTGTGCAATGTTGCCAAATGTTCAATGCTTAGATTTTGTGAGGCCTCTCTCTCTCTATCTCTCTCTCTTCTTTGGGTGTAAAAGGTGGGGTTTGGCTTTTGAAAGTTAATTTTGAGCTTTCAATGTGCTCCACTTGTTTGTGCCAAATCATGGTGTGAAAGACAGGTGAGACGAATTTTGTTTTCTTTCTTCTTTTTTTTTTCTAATTTTTTTGGAATGATATCTAATATGCATGCCTTGAAAGTTTCAAAAACAAATTTTTTTTATCTGTGAATGACCAAAGTGCCCTTATTCATTTACTAATTGGATTGTGTTATATTTTGATTTAAATTTATATTTATTTAAATTAAAATCAAATTATAATCAAATTAAGATAATGTGAAGTTTAAATTATTAGATGTAAATAAAATTTAATTAAGAGTTTAATTAGACTATAAATTCTAATTAAATTTTAATTTAAAGGTATATATTATATAAAGTCATTAGAATTTGGAGATATATATTATATAAAGTTACCTTTGGGCTTGTGTTGATGGCAGGGCATCTTATTCATCACTTCTCTTCCCTTTTCTCAAGGGCTATGCAATAGTTGGTGGATGAGTATGATTAGATTTCTACTGCAGCATATATGCTTCCTCTAAGTAATTTTCTCGGAATATGATAAATCCTCTTGTAGTTTAGATGCTTTGTACTGGAAATATTGATTCTTAGGGCCTTGCATGGCCTACAATATGAGTTCGCAGGCACTGAGTTATCACTGGATGACTTGTTAGGACGTTCAAACAAGCTCTTAAGAGATTTTTCAACATTTGCTTTTCTTACAATTCTGTGAATCATTGTTCCTTTGCCATCAACCACTATTTTCTTATGTAATTTATTCAAAATTGGCGATATCCCTCAGCTAAGAAATGAATTGAACTAAGATTTTTTACTTTCTTACTAATTTTTCTTTCTTTCTATTTGGTTATACAAAAGGTAAGAGAAAGTGAGTCCACTCCTTTAATCACCATCGACAATGGATCAAGTGCAGTTTCCGATGGTACCGATCTTAAAGCGCCTGCATGGAGCTCGAACAAAGATTTGTACGCGTGAAAACCGACCCGGTCGATCAACACTACACACAAATGTGTACTATTTTGCGCAAGGAACCCTAATTGTTTTCATGAGATGAAAAATTAATTAATGCACTCATAATAGGAGAGTATATGGACTTAATTTTTTTTTCCCCCTCTTTGCTCTTTTGCATAGTATAGAATCTCATTCTTCTCAGGTGATGAATGCCTCTGGAAATTTGCATGAAAAATTTGTGGCCTCTTAGATTATTTCACTTGGTTTTTTCATTATATGTATAAGGGAAATATGGGAATTGTATAAGAATATTGTTATGATCTCCGGTAGCTATTTTAAAAGTCCCACAGAAAAAAAAAGAAGTATTCTCAGTGTATTAGAACAATTACAGTGTCATGGTGAAGCTCTCTTTAAATTCTTTTTTGAAAAGCATATGAATGAACCTTAGGGTAGAATGTTTTAGAGATTTGAAAAGAAGTGAATTGGACATGCCGCTCGTAATCCTAATCACGTGTAGATAAGTCTGGGCTGCCGAAGCTGCAATGACACAACATAGTGTGAGAAATGGAATAGAGGTGCATAAAAATGAGTACAAATCGGGAGTTGAGTCTTACTTTGTTCGCCTCGTTGATTTGAATACATCTGGAATAGAGGTGCATAAAAATTAGTACGATCCTACCAAGAAGAACACAGGAATAGAGATTTTTTGAGCCTTATAAAATAAATAAATAAAGAGCATGTGGACGCTCAAAAAATGTATTGTGTTTTACAGACAATTTCAGGAATTAAAAAAAAAAAAAGGTTATTAATGCATCAGATGATCCTCAATAAGAAATTTAAATAACTTGGGAGATATTAATCACTCTCTATTACAAAAATACAAAAATAAAAAAGACATATTTGCAGGTAGGGATGATTTACAAACATACACATTATCATAGAATTTATATACCAGATAATGGATTATAACCAGAATAAAGAACATGGAATATTGGGAAAACAAAGAAAGTAGAGTTAAAAAAAAAAAAAAAAAAAAAAAAAAAAAAAAAAAAAAAAAAAAAAAAAAAAAAAAAAAAACAGTACAAATGAAGCGTGCAAACTCAGGGAGTCAAAATCTTGCCAGGTGCATGCATAAGTAGCCAGAAAATGACCATTAAAAAGTAAGTCCAAGAAACTTAATCAAATTTTTATTGTATTTAATTCGATCAGTAAACATGGCGAAGAGAGCTAATAAATAATTACGGTCCAGTGAGATTTCTATCGTTCGATAACAAAACAACTATGTAATGGTAATCCAAATGAATATCAAATAATTTTCCTATTACAGGCCATCATAAGTTGTGATAAGAAAATCCATGGACATTAACAAGAATAATGTTTATATTATACTACTTTCTCCTTGGCTCACCAGTGTACAGGGCAGGGCAAGATTTAGTTTAGTCCCTCCCAAGATTCCTCCTCCTTGAGTTATGAAACTGCAAAAATGGAATAATTAGAATTCTAAATCAATAGTATAACGATAATACTGTTCTGGAAAATAGCACAAGAGCGTTGATAAAGAGCTAATTAAGAAAATATAGGACAACTACAAGTGGTCTATAATTCATGGAACTGCAATAAATGAATACAATACACATCACGAGCACAAGAAGGGCCAGAACAAAGAATTAACGCAAAGAACAAACCTTATGGAATTTCATGACAATGTACCGTCATAAGATCTCGAATATCTGCAACACAAAACACTGCAGATTACTCAAAACAGTGGATGATCATAGAAAGAAAAGGAGATTTTCCTATCCTTTAAAGCTCACATTTATTGGCATCTCCGCAATGACAAGACCACCGCTCTCTTCGAGCCCCTTAAGGGTCACAACCTCACCTCCGACAACCATGTTAATCACAATTCCATCTGCAAAGCATCGATATGATCTTTAGCATTGTAATTTGGTACAAGGAATACAAATCGAATAGTGAAAGAAGAGAAAACCTGCTGATAAACAAGTTGACATGCGCCGAAAGTATGCCTCCTAAAGGAAATTAAGTATATCAATACGACATTCATCCCACAATAATAATCTCTCCTGCCCCAACAGGCATGATCCTACTAAGCCAAAGCATTTTATGACAAAGATTTTGGAAAATGAGGAACAGCTTTACATTTAAGCATAAAACCAGATTACCAAATAACAATTACTGAGCGTGGAACCTGAAAAAAATCGACAGGCATCATCACTAAACATCAAAAATCTTTATTCACATTCACATCCTAGATTATATTTGACCGCTTCTGAACCAAAAAGAAAAGTAACAATATACAAAGGTGATGCCATTAGATCACGACCACGATGTCTTACTTGAATTTAGTTGAGTTAAGACAAGTCTAGGCTGTCGAGTTTCATAAAGTGAAAAAAGCAATCTGATCTGATTCAACAAAATATAATCACATATCTTAAATTACAATCTCATCAGGGGAATAATGATAAGCACACGCACAATACCTTCTTTGTTGGTAATTCGTAGTTTATCAAAACGCGAGCCGTGAGAGGTGATTCTCCTGATGCAGCTAGAGGTAGGCAGGCATCTGTTACGACTATCATGCATGACTTACTATCCACACTCCCAGATTCAACCTCGGGATCCGCATTGTAAGTTTGGATCCACTGGGCACTTGCGTGGCGAAATCTTTCCAATATAGACGCACGTTCAGCTTCTGCCTGGTTACTGTACTGCATTCAAGAACTGAGTCATGCGAAGATACTTGTGGTTCAAAGAAGTCGACAAAGGGCAGTTGACTGAGTTCGCAATATACAGTGATAATACTCACCACCTCAATAGCGTAATTGTCGACACTTGCTGCTCGTTGCCATAGTCAGTCAATAAATTTCGGTATTATTCAGTTGGTAAAATATAACTATATAGCACTAATAATATATAAAAGTGTAAGATTCTTATTAAACCAATCTTTGTCTCATCATTTTAAGGTACAAATATTGACAACATATCAAATAATTCATCTGGCAATGAGTAAGTAATAAACACTTGAATGAGTTGATTGATAATTCCCTATCCGTAGTTTTCTATAAATATGTGCGCAACTGAAGATTTAAGAACTATTCCCGAATTTTTCAAAAAAAATTGGAGAATACTGAGACTGTGATCATAAGCCCTAGTTAGTCAAAATCCAATCTTTGTAGTTAACAATGTAGTAAATGAGAATCAAATAACAAAAAGCAAAGGAATATGATGGCCATGTACCAGAGGTGAGAGGGAGATTAAGGAGAGATTGGAGACCGCGGAGCACACGGCGTCGAGCTCGTCGCGGGAGCTGCAACAGAAATTTAAACTCACTATCTCTTGATTTTTGTAAGTTCATTCTTCTAAGTTGTACTTTTGGATCTTGTCTTTACATGCATGCTCGACTTGAACTCAAACTTTTAATTAATTGTATTTTTGCAAGTTGTCCTGTCATTAAGTTTGTTTTTTTTGGAAAATTAATATATATTCTTTGGTGTTTATCTTCACATATATGCTCTCCTTGAGCTTAATTCTTTTAATTAACCTCATGCAAATTTCAGGCCACAACTTACAAAACTCAAAGTAACCATCTTTGGAGTTTGTCACAACATAGAAAATCTAAGCCCCACAAATAGTAGATACTGCTTGAAGCTTATTCTTAAGCCTTTTAAGTTTTTTTTGTGAAAAGAGTGTTCGTAATGGTTGTAACCCTTATTTTTTAGACTTGCACCTATCAGCATACCAATATATATATTTTTTTATCTTTTTTTTTTTATAACTTGCAATTTTTTCAAAAATGAACTTCTCTGCAAACTATTTTTTATAGTTTATTTATAACCATTCGTATTCTGAGCCTTTATTCTAAAATTTTAATTTTCAAGGCTATAATGCAGGAAAACCACCATAATTAACAGAGATTTTCATTTTGCTATCTACAAAATTAAATTAATCCAACATAGCTAATATAAAAAGCAGTAGATACCATTGGAGCATAGATTCGCGTCAAGATTCCCTTCCTGAGAAGCTTTAGATTTAACTGTTTGTCTGTCCAGATAACGTGCTCATTGTACCTGACAAGGAACAGAAATTTGAGCTAATAGAAGATGCCTAAAATCTATATGTTTCACTAATTACACAGTTGGACCTTTCCTGGAAGCCCGGAACAAAGTTAGTATTAGTATAACTTTTGGCGTGGTAAAGTAATGTTACAAATGGGTCAAAAAGGCAGAGAGAATTTGTTGGCTTTAATGAGAAATGAGAACATTCTACAAATCCATCAAGTAGAATATATATTCCAGGCTTCCTCCAACTGGGAAGATCGTTAAATGAATTTATGCTCTCCCTGTATGAGACAGAATTATAGCACTTAAAACATCTATATATAGTTTGAAATATTACCAGCGTAGCATTTCCTCCTCAGTAGCAGTCGATGCAATTATAAAAGCCTGCAAAGCCAAGTAACAAAGAAATTGAGCGATGATATAATATGCAAATGATTCTTTCTTTTGCATAATCAGATTTCGCAGTCATGAATGTGGGTGACACGGAAGGGGTCTATATCCCATTTGACAATGTGGTCTATACTCTAGCAGTCATTTGTGTGAAATAAAAAGAAATAAATAAAGTGGCAGAAAATAAAAGAATAAATTCAAGATCCCAAATAGACTGGGACTCAAGCAAGAGCATTTGACCAACCTCCAAAAATATTACTGGCAACTGCTTATTTTTAAAGGATGCATTAATGATGCATTCAAATAGCTATAAGCAAACTGAGTAAGATGCAAATAGACTGGTGATAGAAAGGCTCATATAATTCAAATAACAAGTTCAGGAGTGGGTGCCCAAGCAGAACCTGTTGGCAAAGTAAAAAAATCTAAATGGTCACTAAAATGAGAGAAAGTTGAATTTATGCAAGGTTGGGTGCCCAAGCAGTAACAATAAACAAGATTGTCACTACCATTCTCTAACAGAATTAGGTTCCTACTTTACAGCCACTTTATTGGGTCACTGTTTTTTAAGTCTTCTGGCA
>CM054940.1:21141712-21233185 GCA_029168755.2 Tillandsia fasciculata
TATTGAGTCGTCTGTGAGTACTGTGAGTATTCTATGTACGTGTGTTGTGTTAAGTCTAGTGGATTTCGCCGTGTTATCGGTCCCGTGGTTTTTTACTCCGGTTTGGAGTTTTTCCACGTAAAAATCTTGCGTGTTCTTTTATTTTTCCGCATTGGGTTTTATCGCGCAATGATTTTTTGAGTGTTTATTGTTTACACCTATTCACCCCCCTCTAGGTGTTTTTTCCCCTATTTAGATCCTTATTAACCTAAACCCAACAAGTGGTATCAGAGCGGGAATAGGGTTGTAAACAATGGTTGAAGGTGGAAACATCAATCGACCCCCTTTCTTTGATGGAACAAATTATGCGTACTGGAAAGTACGGATGAAAGCCTTTTAATTTCCATCGACGAAAGGGTGTGGCAATCAATTGAATTAGGATGGTCTAATCCAACTGAAATTTTAGATGATGTTCGCACCTTAAAACCTAGGTCGAAATGGACCAAGGAAGAGATAGATTATCTTCTTACAATGGCAAAGGAATTAATGCTCTATTTAATGCTTTGTCACAAACTGAGTTCTCTCGCGTCTCGGCATGTGAGACTGCGAAAGAAATCTGGGATGTTCTTCAAGTTACGCATGAGGGAACTAACCTTGTGAAGATTCAGAAACTGCAAATGCTTACGAGCAAGTTTGACTCTATCTCTATGGCAGAGAATGAATCTTTCACTGACTATTACACACGATTGCAAGACATCGTAAACTCATGTGCTAACTTGGGAGAGAAGATTCCAGAATTTAAAGTTGTAAGAAAAATTCTAAGAACTCTTCCTGAACGATTTCGCCCGAAGGTCGCAGCCATTGAAACAATTAAACACCCGGACGAAATGCGTGTAGAAGAATTAGTAGGTGCTTTACAAACTTATGAAATGACATTTCCTACTAACTATTCTTCTGGAAAGGCATCCTCTTCTAAGTCTTCAGGTTACGCATTGAAATCAACTAAAGAAGAAGACGCGGATTCATCCTCCTCGGACGACGACGAGAACCTTTCTATGGAGGACTTTGAGAAGCAGCTCGCTCTCTTGACAAGGAAGTTTCGCCGCAACTTTCGAAGGGGTAATTCAAGCAAAACTCCATCCTTCGGAAAGTCGAAGAAAGGCAAGGGTTCTTCAAGCTACAAGTCAAGAAAGCAAGAGAACTTCTCAAAGGATAAGAAAAGTTCAGAGGGACAAGTTCAGTGCTTCAAATGTCGAGGCTACGGCCACATTGCAACGGAGTGTCCCAACAAGAATCCGGCAAAGAAGAAAGCGATGCAAGTCGTTACTTGGGATGACAACTCCACGTCAAATGAGTCATCCTCAAGTGATGAAGAAGACAACGCGACAGCTTTCCACGCGTCCACTACATCTTCACCCTTCATGTGCTTAATGGCAAGTACATCCGATTCACTTGTCCAACTCCTCCCTGTTGAAAAGATTGCAACGGACGATGAATCGATGATTCGAAGGTGAAGATTTTGCTCTTGCCTACCATAAGCTTTTGAGGGATTCAAAGAAACTGGCAAAGCAAAACAAGGGGTTGAAAGGGAGATTGCAGGATCTCGAAGAAGAAGTAAAAAGGGTAACCTCTCTCTCAACCGATCTTGAAGTGGAAAGGGATAATCTAGTAAAAGCAAATGTTTCCCTTCAAGAGTCCAATGAGCAACTCGAGAAGAATTATATGGATATGGTGAACAAAGCGAATTACTTCTTGAAGCTCTACGGCGAGGCTCGACAGGAAAAATGGAAATGACGGAGACCATACGCCAACTAAAGATGACTTAAAGAGATTTTCTTCTGGAAGGAGTAAGTTGGACAGACTTCTTGGTCTTGGTCAAAGAAATAAGTTCGGCCTCGGATACACTCAAACTGGAGACATTCCAAGTTCGAGTGGGACAGTATTTGTGCCTCAGTCGGTATCTCCTCCTCCGACACCGGAATTCACGACAAGCAACGACAACAAGCCTACTCATCCTCCTCGGGATCGTCAAGAACTAAGGTATGTTTTCGTTGTGGCATTTCAGGGCACATAAGGAGAAATTGCAAGACGGGAGCCAAACGCACACCTCAAGCACCTCTTGCAATGACTACCAAAAAGGTGATTCCTCAGAAATCAATGCAAATCATTGAAAGGAAAAGAGCCTTGGTAGTACACCGCTCAAGACGACATCATCAAGGAGCAGCAATTCTTCAAGCAAGACGCTTTCACCTAGGAGATCAACTTCACGACCACTACCGACGCATTCCAAAAAGGTTTGGGTGCGCAAAGGTGAAATTTTCCCTTGTCTTGTTACCAATGTTTCCTTGCATGCATATGATAGTTCGTCTTGGTATCTGGATAGCGGGTGTTCCCGTCATATGACCGGTGACAAAAACTGTTTTCAAACATTTGAGAAAAACTCCGGAGGACTTGTTGTTTTCGGAGATGGTCGGTCTTCCAAAATTGTTGGAAAGGGAACGGTAGCTATTCCAGATGGCCCGGTTCTAAATAATGTGTTATTTGTTCATGGCCTTAAGACTAACCTCATAAGCATAAGTCAACTTTGTGATAGTGGTTATTCAGTTAATTTTTCATCTGATAAATGCACTGTAACTGACATGAACCATGCTTTCTTTTTAAAAGGGGTTAGATCAGAAAACAATTGTTATGTAGTTCCTATAAATTTCTGAAAAATGTAACCTAGCATCTTTGAAAAATGAACACTTTGGCATGAAAGGCTAGGTCACATAAACTTTAAGGAACTTGTTAGAATTTCAAACAAAGATGTGGTCAAAGGGGTTCCTAAACTTTCTTTTGAACAAAACCTTGTGTGTGGCGGTTGCCAAAAGGGAAAACAGTCTAGGACTGCACACAAGAAAACCACATAGGTACAAAACGGCCTTTGGAACTGCATATGGACTTAATGGGGCCAACTCGTCAACCATCTTGGGAGGTAAATGGTATATTTTCTTATTGGTTGATGATTTCTCTAGATATACTTGGGTAGCATTTTTAAAAGAAAAAGCTGATACTTTTGATTCTTTTCTCGAAATCTGCAATCGTATTATGATTGAAAAGAATGAAAGGATTACTCGAGTTAGGAGTGATAGAGGTGGGAATTCATAAATTCCAAATTCATTGATTTTTGCACTTCTAATGGCATTAAACATGAATTCTCCGCACCTTACACACCTCAACAAAATGGTGTAGTCGAGCGCAAAAACAGGGTCGTACAGGAGATGGCACGTGTTATGCTTCATAGCCGGAACTTACCTTTATATTTTTGGGCTGAAGCGGTGAACACTGCTGTCTATGTTATTAATCGCGTGTATTTGCGCCCGGGGACTTTGAATACACCATATGAACTATGGTTTTGTAGAAAACCTAACATCAAATATTTTCGTATCTTTGGGAGTCGGTGTTTTATTTTACGTGATCGCGAGAATCTTGGAAAATTTGACTCTCGAAGTGACGAAGGGATTTTCTTAGGTTATTCTACAAACAGCAGAGCATATCGAGTTTTTAACTTAGAATCTAAGACGATCGTAGAATCGATAAATGTTAAGGTAGATGAAGCTTTTCACTTTGAATCTGAAAAATCTACCCTCGATATCTCTCTTGATGATGATACACCTGCTAATGCATCTTCTTCTAACAATTCTTTCGATAATAATGATGCATCTAACGGTTCTTCAAGTTTATCTGATGTGCAGGAATCATCTCGTGTACCTCCGTCTACTCCTCTACCTCAAACGTTACGCATCTCCAAGGATCACCCTGAATCGAACATCATTGGAGATCCACAAGAAGGAGTTAGAACACGGAGACAATTGGTTTGCGGATTTGCATGCTATGTATCTCAAATCGAACCAAAGAATGTTGATGAAGCTCTCCAAGATGACTACTGGATTAAAGCAATGCAGGAAGAGCTCCATCAATTTGAGCGAAACAAAGTCTGGGAATTAACGAAGCCTCCGAAGCAACACAATGTGATAGGTACCAAATGGATCTTCAAGAACAAGAAAAATGAAGAAGGTACTATCATCAGGAACAAAGCAAGGTTAGTTGCTCAAGGCTACTCTCAAGTAGAAGGTATAGACTTTGATGAAACTTTCGCCCCTGTAGCTAGACTCGAGTCCATTCGTATATTGTTTGCGATTGCTTGTCATTTTAAAATCAAATTATTTCAAATGGACGTTAAGAGCGCCTTTTTAAATGGGTTTTTAAATGAGGAAGTTTATGTGGCTCAACCGAAAGGTTTTGTGGATCATAAACTACCTAACCATGTTTTTCGTCTGAAAAAGGCTCTTTACGGTCTGAAACAAGCACCGCGAGCATGGTACGAAAGGTTGACAAAGCACCTTTTGGAAAAGGGCTACACTCGAGGGGGAGCTGACAGGACTCTCTTTGTGAAGCATTATCAAAACAATTTCATAGTTGCTCAAATCTATGTCGATGACATTGTATTTGGCGCAACAAGAGATAATGATGCTTCTAAATTCGCGGAGACCATGGAAAGCGAATTTGAGATGTCCATGATGGGCGAATTGACTTATTTTCTTGGATTACAAGTTAAACAAACGATGAAGGAATTCACTTGTGTCAATCCAAGTATGCACTGGAGTTGGTCAAAAAGTTTGATCTTGAAAATTCTAAGGATTTTCCGACTCCAATGGGAACTAGCCATAAGGGACTTGGAAGTGAATCACATAGTGAGAATGTAGACGAGAAACTGTATCGCAGTATGATTGGAAGTCTACTATATCTCACGGCTAGTCGCCCGGATATATCCTTCAGTGTTGGGATTTGTGCGAGATATCAATCAGCACCGAAGGAGGTTCACCTGAAAGCGGTGAAACGGATCATCCGGTATATCAAAGGTACAATCAATTTCGGAATTTGGTATCCTATGGGAACGACTTTGGATATTGTTGGATACTCAGATGCCGATTGGGCTGGATCGGTGGATGACCGGAAAAGCACGAGTGGTGCATGCTTCTATCTTGGCCATTGCCTTGTTGCATGGCACAGTAAAAAGCAGAATTGCATAGCACTCTCGACTGCCGAAGCGGAGTACATTTCAGCAGGAAGTTGTTCAACCCAATTGATTTGGATGAAAAGCGTGTTGAGCGATTTCCGGATTTCAGCATCTTCGGTAACCATTTTATGTGACAACACTAGTGCTATTAACATTTCTAAAAACCCTGTGTTGCACTCTAGAACAAAACATATTGAACTTAGATATCATTTTCTTAGAGAGCTAGTTGAATCAAATATTCTTCAACTGTCATATATTTCAACTGAGGATCAATTAGCTGATATCTTAACAAAACCTTTGGATCAAAAACGTTTTATTCACTTGCGTAAAGCAATTGGCATGCTTTCCTTGAAATAACCTTTTTGAAACCTTTGCTTAGGTTAGGTTTTGTTTTTGTTTGTGTTGTTCTTTATCTATGTTTGTACATAGGACATTAATTGAGCATAAATCATAATTGACTTTAATTGCATCCTTTTATGCATTTAGAAATTTATTATGCTTTTGATATCATAATATTTCAATGTTGCAATGATCATTTACGTTAATTAAGTCATCTTTTAAGTGATCAAAGTCAATTTCTCTCTCAATGATCTCTTGGTATAGTCATTATCATATTTGATTGCTTAGTCGAGTATGAATGCGAGATCAATTTTTGGTTGAATACCTTATATATTAAATAATTGATAGCCAATTGAGGGGGAGTCAAAGAAAGTAAAATGCTCAAAAGATGTGGAAAGAGTTACATCCCAATGAGGAGTGTGAAAACTACCACCACATGGAGAAAATGAAAAGAAAAAGATACTCCATGAATGCAAAGCAAATTTTTGTTTTAAAAATTGTTGATGAAATGCATATTGAAATACTTGACTCAGTCGTATTTCATCATGGTTGGTATAAGGTGGGATTTTTGATAAAAGATGCTCAAAGAGCCACTCCTTCAACAGATTGTCTAGATATATTATCTAACTTATCTGGGATTTCAAACATCTATTGATCTTGGTATTTCATTTTCTTTACCAAAATTGATGATTTGATAAAGGCATTACGCATAAGATCAGGATAGATGTAATTGAAGTTGTTCAACTTTAAGTGTTTTAACTTTCGTAAATTTTCGTTTCATTTTTGAGTATTTTTGATAGATTTTGTATAATCTATTTCTTGTTGTATGAAACGATGATTTTTGTTTAAAGTTGATATGGTAAAGTGCTTACATACTTTTTCTGGATTTTATGAATTTTTCTAAATTTTCTGAAGAAAAAGTTGAAGCCGATCCGGATCGGGGTAAGTGATCCGGATCCCGAACGCAGGATTTTCCTGCGGGTAGCCGATCCGGATCACATTCTCGATCCGATCCGGATCACGGCTAGGGTTTTAATAAGAACAAAAGGATTTGATTTCTTTTACCCTAATCTTTTGTTCTCAAGTCTCTAGAGCTTCTCTCTCTAGATTTCTTGCATCTTGGAGCTTCCAAACTCAAGTTCTTCGAATCCAAGTAAGTTTTATTGATCAAAATCTCGGTTTTTCACAGTTTTTCTTTTTTCTCAAAACGTGAGTAAAAATCTTGGATCTTTTTCGTTTGTGAATGGTTTTTGATCAAATTTCTTTTGAAATAAGAACTCTGGGTAGATTAGTTTTGATTATATGCTGGGTTTTCACCTGATTAACGAATTTTTGGGCTTCGATTTCTAAAAATTCGGTTTTAGGGCATAAAAGAGGAATTTTTGAAAATCATGGATTGATCTATTTTTAAAATTCTTTTTGCAAAACTAATTTGATTCTTAGCTTCTCTACATGATTATGATTGTTTGGGTACAATTTTTCAAATTTTTCAAAATTGACAATTTTTCATGTTCTTGAGTTGGTCTTCACAGGAACTTAAATCTTCTTAAGCACTTGGATCAATGGATTCTCTTGGATCATCCTTTTGTTGGTCACTATGGTGCACACTCGGATCACAAACAAATTCAGAGAGCTAAGAAAACACAACAAAAAGGTGAGTTTGTTCAGGTCAGTGACACAGAGTAGATTGTCATGAGGTAGATTGGACTGAATTGACAGATGATGATGACTCATTGCCTGAACAAAGGCCTCCGATGGTTCAAAGGAAAGGCAACCATGGACACAGGGAAAGCACCTATGGCTGCACCAAACCATCTCTGTGAAAAGAAAACGATGACTAAACGTTTTGGACTACGACGAGACACTGGTATTGACACGCCAATAGCTCCTGACTCCCCGCCACGTGTGGAAGAAGTGTTCGTTGACACTGATCGCCTTAGAGCGTTTGCACATCGTGAATGCATTGGCGAGAGGCATGTTAACTTGAGGCTCTACGAGGTCATTCCCCTGAGTTTGGTGTGCTGATTGAACAAGCGAACTTTATTCAAGTATGCCGATTCCCAGAAACGCTTGGCTACTGTCTGCATCACGCGAGGACCTTTTATACAAATGCACGACACCTTCGAGAGTTTGAAACGGTCCAATGGAGTTTTACACGAATCTCCAAGGCACAAGATTTAAGATACTCCACATTAATTGGCGAGGTTTTGGGAATGCAAGCCAGCAAGACAGGAATTCATTACTTAAAGGGAATAAGTTTGACAAACATGATGTGGCAAAAAGTCATAGAGGGAATTTGTTTGGAGGGAACACAATCAACGGAAAATTCTGTCAAATCCAAGGAACTTCGTCTTGAGTACAGATTCCTAAACTTCATCACATGTTACAATATCCTTCCAAATATGCAACGAAAGTCGTGAGATGGGATCGGTTGCTATTTTTGTATCTCTTAGGACATTCGTCAGAGGCAACGGCATTAAATATCAACATTCCATACATCATTTGGAATAGAATGGCGAGATATGTTGAACATCCTCATCCCACTGAAAGAATTCCATTTCCATTAATTATAATGAGAATCTTAAAGAAATTTCAGGTTGATACTAGTTCAACACTTATCATCAATGTTTGAGCATGATCGATGAGTCTACCATTGTCAAGTCCCTCCATAAGTTGCCGCCTGTCACTCCAGTTCCTGCATTCGGAACCAACCCAGTACAAGTACTGCCGCATCACCATCACAACCAGCACCCGCACCAGCAAATGAAATATCAGAACAACAACGATTATCCGCTAAGCTGGAACAGATTTCGAAGGAACAAACGAGAATTTCCAATGAGCTTGAACTCATCACGGCAGCTCATATTATCCTAACCAAAAGGGTCAATTCAATGACCAAGCGGTGAAAAGATGTTCTCTAAATGGGTTGCACGAGCTCTGAAGACTCGATTCTGATGATTGATTACTTTTTGACTCATTTTCTCTCTTTTCTTTTTGTGCAGGATTTTTAGGACTTAGTTTTGTTCTCATTTTGCTTTAGTTTTAGTTCTCAGGTTTTTCATTTTAATGGAACTTTTAACTCTCCTTACATTTTGTAGTTTTGACTACGTTTTGGCTTTGTTTCTATGACAAAAAGGGGGAGAGAGTTTAGAAAGAACTTGAACAATGAACAATGACATGAACAATGATGATGTGAAAACTGTGTGAATGTGTGAACATTAAGGTAAGTATGACTTCAACCTCAACTTGCTTTATCTTGTGATTTGTTGCATGTCCCTACTAACTATTCGACTAACTATTGGGCATGTAATGTGACTAACAAGTTATGTTGGACTAACATTTTTTGACATTTGGTTTTTGAATGCATAAAAGATATTGTGGTGACCCGGACCGTTGCAGGGCTTCTACAGTGTGACCGGCAGCTTCGGGAGGCCTACGGGGCATGTCAGCGGTGTTCGCGCGCCAATTTGGACTCAAGTGATGGATTCGGGGCTTAATTAGATCACGTTGATAACCGGAAGACCCCGTTGGATGTTTAGAAGTGTTTTCGCGCAAATCGGATACCAGATTTGGACTCGGCGCGAAATTCGGAGTGAAAATACCTTTCCGGGAGCCTCCGGCAAATTTTAGGATTGGAATTTGGCGAAACGGACCTCGTTTTTGGAATCAGCGCGCGAAAACGGTCAAGACGGGCTATTTGCTGGTCAAATTTGTGCTTGGGTTACTGTTCATGCCGGAACAGTGTCGCCGGCGATCGCCGGCGGCGGCCGGCGGCGGCGGGCAGCGTCGGCGGGCGGCGGCGCCGCCGCGGGCAGGCGGCAGGCGGCGGCCCAGGGCGCGGGCAGGCCGCGGGCAGGCGCGCGGTCCACCGCGCGGGGCGTGCACCGGAGGCGGGCCACGTGGCGCCTTCCGGTTGGCCGGTGCAGCATTCGCGGTCCACGGAGTTTTGGGCCGGGTGCACGGTGGACCGGGTGGACGCGTGGCGGATCGGGATTGGCGGGACTTGGTGCGCGCGGTCCACGCGATGGCCGGGGCAGGTGACCGTACGCCCGGGGCAGCCGGCCGACGTGCGCGGTGCACGGCCGTCGTGCGCGGTGCACGGCTTGTCGGGGACGCGTGGCACGCCGCCAGTGGCTGGCTCTGGTGCACCGGTGCAGCGGGGTTTTTGGGCTTAGTGGGCTGGGCTGTGCTGTGGGCCGGGCCGCACTGTGCGCGCCCGGAAATCTGGGCCGGCCCGTTACTGTAGCCGCCCGAAAATCCCCAAGCGCCCGAAAGTGGGGACACAGAGGGTATTTTCCGAATTGTTTTTCAGCCTCTATATAATGCACAGTCCGAGCCTTCTTCTCCTCTATTGTTCTCCCAAACCGAGCCAAATCTGCAAATGCCTATTTCTAGCAAAATTTTGCATCTTTTTGTCCTGGATCTTCCTACCAAATCTTAGGAATTTTGGTGGCACGAATCCCGAGGTTCCCCATTTTACGGTGCGGCGCGACGTTGCTTACTTGTGTTCTTCCTTCGGCGCAGTGTTCGTGTTTTTGCTCCCCCGAGCTACCCCGACATCATTTTCCTGTGATTCTTGCACCAGTGGACTCCTAAGAGGTAGAACTTCATCTTTCGTTATAGTCGCGCTTTTCCGTTTCGAGGTTTTGGCACGGTTTTCGAGGCTACAAGTGACCCCCTTTTTCTGTATGGAATTCTTGACAGCAGTGGAGTGTTTCAGCCTTATCTTCGCGCACGAGTGTCTGATGGAAACGAGCTTATACAACTTTTGCATCTACGGATCGCAAGGAACGCGCTCGTATTTTTAGTGGATTTTTGTGAATTTTCCTTCGAGGTGATAATTAAGGATCTCTCTGTGAATAGTAATCTACCCTTAATCATGATTAGTGTTTGAGAGTGTCCACTTGCTGAATTTTTATCTTGGTGTACAGAACTCGGATTTGGGCGTGCAAGGTACCGTTGCGAAGCTATCGTCGCGAGGATCGCCAGGATATTTTTATTAGAATTTTCTGGACATTTGTTGCAGGTGATAATTTGACAGTTTAGTACTTGTGTTTGTATGTGGTAATTAGTGCTGTGATTGTGACCCTAGTGTAATTAGTGGATTCCTTGTTGTACCAGGAGTATTGTGGGGGCGCGGATTTGGATTTTTGGTATTCTCTGACTGTACAAGTTGGGACAGTTGCGCTTCAGGTGGGTGGTCGTTACACTCCTCTTTTTGTATGCCCACTAGGAATGTCAGAGTACTTTGTTATAACAATGTTGAACGTGTTGATTGTTAGACTTGCATGCTCTAGGGAATCGCTTATTAATTCTGGAACTTATACCCCGTGACAACATAGAATTAGAGGACTGCAAAACCAAGGTTTATTCATGTGAAACGGTCATCCTAGCCTATATCACTTCAACTGTTATACTTGGAAATTGGAACATTGCATGATTTAACTGATCACCTGATGATTGTCATCTTTTACTGCTACACTATTTTGGAATTGACTTAGGAGAAACCATGCTTTTTCTCTTTTCTTCTTTCATTGTTGGCACTAGCGGCTTACTCGCTCAGGTTCGAGCGTATGTTGGATAGTGTAGGCAGGTATTGGGGATTTGGGACAGGTTGAGTTTGTCAGGGGGTTGCGGCGACCACGGATCTTGGGTGGTTGACCGGATTGTTTTATTGCATCAGATTGGGTGTTCGGGGATCGGGCTTACTATAGTGGAGGGTTGTTCCCACTTCTTTGAGTCTCGATCCAGTCCTGCTATTATGAGACAGTGATTACAGAGATGGTTGATACAGTGATATTTTTTACTCGTGTGGGTCGCTCCCCTCGAGTGCCACTCCGGAGTAGGCTTTCCACGGTGTGAGCGCCGGGCACCTTTCTGCTTTCCACGGTGTGAGCGCCGGGCACCATGCTGGTTTCTTGAGTTCCACGGTGTGAGCGCCGGGCACCATGCTGGGTTCTTGAGTTCGACAGCAGAGCAGGCAGGGCCAGTGTTCACTGGCTATCAGATTGGGTCTTTATGACAGGCTACTTGATTCTGATGCATCACTTTTCCCATCCTTATTGGTTGGTCATATAGAGGCATATTAGGGATAGCACTTTATCAGTTGTTCTATTTATCTGCTTCTCCCTTCTTTTTCCTTTTTTTGCCTCTGATCACCTGGTGGGCATATCTGAGCTGAGGCTTTACCCACTAGGGGAGGCTACTGTTTATAGTAGTACTTACCCCCATTGTTTTTCTTGTCTCTTTCCTTCCCCTTGTTTTGCAGAGTCTTCAGTGGGAGTTGCTGGGCCGTCAGCAACTAATCGAGGTAAGCAGATTGCGGACTAGATAGAGAGCCACCGAGGGTCGTAGCTGGAGATTTTTGGGTACCAGGACTTCTCAGACAGTTTTCTTGTATTTCTTTTTAGGGACTGGCTTTTGCCAGCAGGTTGTATTTTAGTAGTGAGCTGGGAGAGACATCTGTATTCTATTTTACTGTTGTACCTTTTACTTCCAGCATCTGTCTGAGATACAGTAGTTTTATTTCAGCTCTGATTATTATGCTCTTTTATTATCTTTTCTATCTGAGCAGGTTACCGACGCTTCGTGTATGTGGGAAATACCGCATGCACGGCGGATCTGTGGACGGGCCCGGGTTCTGGTTTACACCCGGGGCGTGACAGATTAAGTTGGTATCAGAGCTTAGGGATAGGTCAGTTGGGACTTAGGAAACCCTAGGCTTTTGGACAGACCCTAGGATGATAGGGCGTGAGTGGCGTGACATTTTGCGAAAGTCGGTGATTTTTATAGGTTAACTCTTCCTGTGAGTGAAGAGGGATCGACATAGTCTATTTCTGTTGAACCATTATGTTGGCTGCAGACAACATAAGGTTACAGAAATAGGGAGATGTCTTTGACTTTCGCTAGATTGGGTCGAGTGTTTGGGTTGTGCTGATTTGCTGTTTGTCGTGGCGAGCGGTGTCTCCCCGACTTTGGGCCCTGACCCGGGTGCACTTGGGTGCAGCTGTTGGGTCTGAGCTAGTTGTTTCGGGCCGGATACCAGATTGGAGTCAGAGAGCTCCGGACCCAGGAGACAGGATTGTCAGAGGCTTTTCAGCGGCAGAGTGGGCGAGCATCTGGTTTTGTGACACAGTCGTCGGAGCGGCGGGCAGCTCGACAGTGCTTCCTTCTGAGACCACCCGATTGCAGCATCCTCAAGGGCGGGGATTTCTACAGTACTGATGGAGCAAGTAGCCCCTCCGTGCCAATGGTTAGTGCTGAGGCGCCGAGGCAGGGTGGATAGTTGACAGCTGATGAGCGGTGAGACCCCAAGGATTAGTTGAGCCAGTTTCGGCGGATAAACCACCTCGATTCTAGGGATTTGGTTTGGAGCCTCTTGGAGTAGAATCGTGGTTGGTGATGATGGAGAGACTCTTTGGCAGCCTTCTGGTGTCTAAAGGGTGTACGCAGTTGTCGAATTGCGCGTTCTATGATTTGAGGAACGAGGCGCATAGGATATGCGTGGCTGAGAGTGGATTGCGCCAGGATACCTTTCCGTTTGCTCGGACCATCTTTCGTAGGTTTTGGACTTTGGGGTGCTTCGATAGTGGAGGCAGTGTTTATGGACTGGCGCTGCATTTCTTTTGGATGGGTGTCTGCTGTCAGAGGCAAGTTCTGGATAGAGGCGCTTGATGCCAGATGATGGAGGATAGATCGGCCGGCAGAGACATTTTTGTTTTCCTTTCCTGGTTGGTGGATATCCGTGTGGATAGAGTATGTGAGTTTATCTCTGGGGGATGTTACCCTGTGTGTTTGATAATTGGCATGTTTGGGGTGCGATAGACGTGATCGGGGGTGAGCTCAGTAAGGATAATTGTATCAGGAATTGCATGAATCGATTGTGCTTGGTCGTTTGACGTTGATGTCCTGGTAAATTTGTGAGACATCCGGGGTTGGGGTGGACCCCGATGACAGCAACAGCCCTTTTATCAGATGTGTTGCAGAGCCGTAGTGCGGTGGATTGGCTGTCTGCGAGAGACCGCATTCGGCACCTCAGTGTGAGCTTTGGACAGAGGTCGTGCCCCCTGTGATTGGTCTAGATATGTCGGCTGGCTGAGCGACGACTACTTGCATCGAGGGTTGAATCTGTGCCGCCGGTTGGAGGGCGCCACGGTAGTGGGTTGAGTTATCACAGGTATGATTCATCACAGCATCGGAGTTAGAGCTTGTTGCATCCTGCATGGACTAGAGGTAGAGTTGTTACCACATGCACTTGAGGTACCGGTTACTGTTGGCATAGGTGCGGGGATCTGATGGATCGAGGGTCTGTTGGACCTAGTGTCATGTCGTTGATATACGACGGTGAGAGCCCTTTGTGATTGGAGCCCAGTCAGGTCCAGGTATTATTATTTAGGGCCTTTTGATGGAGTTCTGCCCCGGCAGTTGATCGATTATGATGCCTGCACCAGTTTAGATTCACAGCTGAGTATTTCGTCAAGATGGCGTACAGGAGACGCTAGGGGCATTATCAGTACAGTGAAGCCAATGGAATGACTAATGCCCTGTTGCCTTTAAGATTGAGGAACTCTGTTTTCCAGTGGGACGTGAACGGATTGATAGCAGCGATCTCTAAGGATATTTTGGCTTACCCCCTTCCCGAATGATTTTGAGCTTGTGGAGCATTTGTAGATGCTGTGGCAAGGTCCGTGAGGAAGAAGCTTTATGCAAGTCGTTGCGGAACAAGTTTTAGCTTCGAGAGCATGTCTTCTTGGATTGCCTATTCAAGCCATAGGGGCGACTGTGGAAATCCGGCCAAAATGGATGTTATTTAAGACTGGCCGAGATCGACGGTTATTGTTGGGGTGAGGAGCTTTTGGACCGGATAGTGCTAGCAGAGCCTGATGATCAGATGACGAGTTCGGTACCAGCGCCGATTTTAACCTAGTCAGTGGTGGGAGATGGATTTGTGAGTTATGGTGATACCTCCCACAGTGGCTGTAGAGCTATCATTGGATTTTGTTGAGCATCCTGTATCACCCCGACAGGGCCACTTTGGTGGCGGATACCTGGAGCAGAAGAGCTTTGGGGTTGTGTTTGTTGATTCTATATTTGGCGCTGTGTGGGGCCATCTTGGTGTACAGGGTTTGGGTTTGTGCCCTAGTGGATCTCTTTGGATTAGAGGCTGCGGCTGAGCAATCCACTTGGGTGGTTGAGTTCTGAGGGCGACCGAGTGTGAACCCCTGCTTGTTTGGGCCCCTTTTCTGTGCAGGTGTTGTGTGTTTGTGTTCGGATCGCGTTGGTTGAGTTGGCTCTGGGGAGTGATAGGTGACTTGGGAGCTGGAGACGGCGGTGTTGGGTTTTAACCCTGGTTTTTGAGACTCCTAGGGAGTTGCTTTAGTTTCGAGGACGAAACTTTCTTTTAGTGGGGGAGGATGTGGTGACCCGGACCGTTGCAGGGCTTCTACAGTGTGACCGGCAGCTTCGGGAGGCCTACGGGGCATGTCAGCGGTGTTCGCGCGCCAATTTGGACTCAAGTGATGGATTCGGGGCTTAATTAGATCACGTGGATAACCGGAAGACCCCGTTGGATGTTTAGAAGTGTTTTCGCGCAAATCGGATACCAGATTTGGACTCGGCGCGAAATTCGGAGTGAAAATACCTTTCCGGGAGCCTCCGGCAAATTTTAGGATTGGAATTTGGCGAAACGGACCTCGTTTTTGGAATCAGCGCGCGAAAACGGTCAAGACGGGCTATTTGCTGGTCAAATTTGTGCTTGGGTTACTGTTCATGCCGGAACAGTGTCGCCGGCGATCGCCGGCGGCGGCCGGCGGCGGCGGGCAGCGTCGGCGGGCGGCGGCGCCGCCGCGGGCAGGCGGCAGGCGGCGGCCCAGGGCGCGGGCAGGCCGCGGGCAGGCGCGCGGTCCACCGCGCGGGGCGTGCACCGGAGGCGGGCCACGTGGCGCCTTCCGGTTGGCCGGTGCAGCATTCGCGGTCCACGGAGTTTTGGGCCGGGTGCACGGTGGACCGGGTGGACGCGTGGCGGATCGGGATTGGCGGGACTTGGTGCGCGCGGTCCACGCGATGGCCGGGGCAGGTGACCGTACGCCCGGGGCAGCCGGCCGACGTGCGCGGTGCACGGCCGTCGTGCGCGGTGCACGGCTTGTCGGGGACGCGTGGCACGCCGCCAGTGGCTGGCTCTGGTGCACCGGGTGCAGCGGGGTTTTTGGGCTTAGTGGGCTGGGCTGTGCTGTGGGCCGGGCCGCACTGTGCGCGCCCGGAAATCTGGGCCGGCCCGTTACTGTAGCCGCCCGAAAATCCCCAAGCGCCCGAAAGTGGGGACACAGAGGGTATTTTCCGAATTGTTTTTCAGCCTCTATATAATGCACAGTCCGAGCCTTCTTCTCCTCTATTGTTCTCCCAAACCGAGCCAAATCTGCAAATGCCTATTTCTAGCAAAATTTTGCATCTTTTTGTCCTGGATCTTCCTACCAAATCTTAGGAATTTTGGTGGCACGAATCCCGAGGTTCCCCATTTTACGGTGCGGCGCGACGTTGCTTACTTGTGTTCTTCCTTCGGCGCAGTGTTCGTGTTTTTGCTCCCCCGAGCTACCCCGACATCATTTTCCTGTGATTCTTGCACCAGTGGACTCCTAAGAGGTAGAACTTCATCTTTCGTTATAGTCGCGCTTTTCCGTTTCGAGGTTTTGGCACGGTTTTCGAGGCTACAAGTGACCCCTTTTTCTGTATGGAATTCTTGACAGCAGTGGAGTGTTTCAGCCTTATCTTCGCGCACGAGTGTCTGATGGAAACGAGCTTATACAACTTTTGCATCTACGGATCGCAAGGAACGCGCTCGTATTTTTAGTGGATTTTTGTGAATTTTCCTTCGAGGTGATAATTAAGGATCTCTCTGTGAATAGTAATCTACCCTTAATCATGATTAGTGTTTGAGAGTGTCCACTTGCTGAATTTTTATCTTGGTGTACAGAACTCGGATTTGGGCGTGCAAGGTACCGTTGCGAAGCTATCGTCGCGAGGATCGCCAGGATATTTTTATTAGAATTTTCTGGACATTTGTTGCAGGTGATAATTTGACAGTTTAGTACTTGTGTTTGTATGTGGTAATTAGTGCTGTGATTGTGACCCTAGTGTAATTAGTGGATTCCTTGTTGTACCAGGAGTATTGTGGGGGCGCGGATTTGGATTTTTGGTATTCTCTGACTGTACAAGTTGGGACAGTTGCGCTTCAGGTGGGTGGTCGTTACACTCCTCTTTTTGTATGCCCACTAGGAATGTCAGAGTACTTTGTTATAACAATGTTGAACGTGTTGATTGTTAGACTTGCATGCTCTAGGGAATCGCTTATTAATTCTGGAACTTATACCCCGTGACAACATAGAATTAGAGGACTGCAAAACCAAGGTTTATTCATGTGAAACGGTCATCCTAGCCTATATCACTTCAACTGTTATACTTGGAAATTGGAACATTGCATGATTTAACTGATCACCTGATGATTGTCATCTTTTACTGCTACACTATTTTGGAATTGACTTAGGAGAAACCATGCTTTTTCTCTTTTCTTCTTTCATTGTTGGCACTAGCGGCTTACTCGCTCAGGTTCGAGCGTATGTTGGATAGTGTAGGCAGGTATTGGGGATTTGGGACAGGTTGAGTTTGTCAGGGGGGTTGCGGCGACCACGGATCTTGGGTGGTTGACCGGATTGTTTTTATTGCATCAGATTGGGTGTTCGGGGATCGGGCTTACTATAGTGGAGGGTTGTTCCCACTTCTTTGAGTCTCGATCCAGTCCTGCTATTATGAGACAGTGATTACAGAGATGGTTGATACAGTGATATTTTTACTCGTGTGGGTCGCTCCCCTCGAGTGCCACTCCGGAGTAGGCTTTCCACGGTGTGAGCGCCGGGCACCTTTCTGCTTTCCACGGTGTGAGCGCCGGGCACCATGCTGGTTTCTTGAGTTCCACGGTGTGAGCGCCGGGCACCATGCTGGGTTCTTGAGTTCGACAGCAGAGCAGGCAGGGCCAGTGTTCACTGGCTATCAGATTGGGTCTTTATGACAGGCTACTTGATTCTGATGCATCACTTTTCCCATCCTTATTGGTTGGTCATATAGAGGCATATTAGGGATAGCACTTTATCAGTTGTTCTATTTATCTGCTTCTCCCTTCTTTTCCTTTCCCCTTTTTGCCTCTGATCACCTGGTGGGCATATCTGAGCTGAGGCTTTACCCACTAGGGGAGGCTACTGTTTATAGTAGTACTTACCCCCATTGTTTTTCTTGTCTCTTTCCTTCCCCTTGTTTTGCAGAGTCTTCAGTGGGAGTTGCTGGGCCGTCAGCAACTAATCGAGGTAAGCAGATTGCGGACTAGATAGAGAGCCACCGAGGGTCGTAGCTGGAGATTTTTGGGTACCAGGACTTCTCAGACAGTTTTCTTGTATTTCTTTTTAGGGACTGGCTTTTGCCAGCAGGTTGTATTTTAGTAGTGAGCTGGGAGAGACATCTGTATTCTATTTTACTGTTGTACCTTTTACTTCCAGCATCTGTCTGAGATACAGTAGTTTTATTTCAGCTCTGATTATTATGCTCTTTTATTATCTTTTCTATCTGAGCAGGTTACCGACGCTTCGTGTATGTGGGAAATACCGCATGCACGGCGGATCTGTGGACGGGCCCGGGTTCTGGTTTACACCCGGGGCGTGACAGATATGTTGGTTTTTGTCCTTGATTCTCTTACATATCTGAATTCTCAAATGTCATGATGATCGTATAAACTTCATCTCTGCTAGGTTTTGAATGCTAAATATTCTTGAGGTATCTAACGATTTCTTTTGTCAAGAATGATTTCTTTGTGCAGAGAATACAGATGTCTAAGTCTAGAGTCTGTTTTAGGAGTTTATCTCATGTATTTTAAATTTTTGGATCTCCATTGTAAATTTTTGTTGTATGGTGATAGCAACAAAAATATCTTTTTGAATTTTCTTTTGTGGATTTGTGTTTTGTCACGAAACCGCCAAAGGGGGAGATTGTTACGGAATTTGAGTTGGCGTATTTCGTGAAAAGTGTTAAGTCTTGAAGATTGAAGATGAAAGAACTTTGGATCATATACCTCAATCTCAAGAAAGAAGAATTCAAAAGGATCAGGTATGTTTAACTAAAGATTTCTGGTGATCCGAATACTTCTTGTAGTGTAGAAACACCTGGAAGAATGTTTAAGTGCATAAAAATCAAAAACTGGACATGGGACATGTTCAGGATCCGGATCGGGCCTTGCAATCCGGATCCCGAAGGGTGTTCGTTCATACACTGGTTCAATCCGGATCGCAGCATCTCATGATCCGGATCCCGAACACTAGTTTTACCTTTTTACTTGCACGATCCGGATCAGGATTTGCAATCCGGATCCCGAACGTTGATGTTTGGTGAAACTGTATGAACGATCCGGATCGGGGACTTCGATCCGGATCCCGAACTAGTGTTTTTCTGGAAACCGTCTTTCTTGCTTGTGCAATCCGGATCGCCCAATTCCAATCCGGATCGCCGTCGGTAAAATATCCAGAAAAGGCTGTTTTTGATCCTTATCCTCTTCCATTGGTTTCTAACCTATAAATAGACCCTATGATTCATTTTTAGGGTAATCCGCATATAATAAAAAATATGGCCGAAAGAGAAAAATCCACATATATAGAGAAGAAAGGAAATCAATAGATTTAATTCTATGTTTCTTCATCTATATTGATTGATTTGATTCTAGGTTTTCCAAACTCAGATTTTGAGTAGAATCAAATCAATGAATACTTAGATGGTATTTCCGATCTATTTCTAATCTAAGTATTCGGCGGATCATCACCACCCAAAAACAACGATTTACCCCAAATCGGCGCGTGGACTCGCGTGGCCTTGTGGATTCAAGGTGCAACCGCTTTCGTGGATTCGAAGCGAGGTACGTTCGTGGATTCGAAGCGTGCTACTGGGTGAAGACCGTGGATTCGGTCGGACGTCGTGGACTCGACGTTGGACGCTGTGGATTCAGCGTTGGACGCAGATCGTGGATTCGAGACGCGTTGTGGAGCGAGCGGAGAAGATCGACTAGGAGCGTATGGTAAAAGGTTGAGTCGTCTGTGAGTACGTTATATCACCTTGTACGTGTGTTAATTCTAGTGGATTTCGCCGTGTTATCGGTCCCGTGGTTTTTTACTCCGGTTTGGAGTTTTTCCACGTAAAAATCTTGCGTGTTATTTTTATTTTTCCGCATTGGGTTTTATTGCGCAATGATTTTTTGAGTGTTTATTGTTTACACCTATTCACCCCCCTCTAGGTGTTTTTTCCCCTATTTAGATCCATAATTAATATAACCCAACAGCAGCAGCAGCAGCCGCAGCAGCACCCACGACATCGTGACAGATGTATTTTCTGTGGAGGACCTCATCTGCCTCACACTTGTGACCAGAGGTGGGATCGTTGTTATAAATGTGGGCAGTCAGGCCACGTTCGAGCTTCATGCCCCCTATCGACTTCCACGGCACCATCTTCAGCCTCAGCTCCTAGTGTATTCCAGCGGAGGACGTCAGCTCAGCAGTCTTTTGCTCCAGTGAGCAGATCACCTTCCTTCCACCCTTCTGATCACCGGCCACCGGCTCAGAGCGGTCGGGTTTATGCCGCTCAGGTGGAGGACATTGCAGCAGCCGATCACGTGGTGACAGGTATCACTTGACCTTCAGGCATTAGGACTCGTACTTTGTTTTATAGGAGCATCCCATTTATTTGTTAGTAGAGCATTTGCATCATTGCATGGGTTAGGGGTATGACGGTTACCACGTGCACGGGAGGTTCAGATTCCCGATCACATCTTGCACATGGAGGAGTGTCATTGGTCCTACACGGTGTAGATTGAGTCCTAGATTATGCCAGCAAACCAGATGGTTTTGAGGCGGCTGCGGGACTTAAATAGGATGCTCGAGATGGACGAGTGAGCTCAGTACTTCACGACGATCGATTGTGCCGCGAGGATTAGGGTGCGAGGAGGGCCCATCGTAGATTCTGGATCGAGAGGTGGGAGAATTACGTAGTTGGGCCATTCCCTACGTGGAGATCCTTTGGAGCAACCATGATGAGCGCGAGTCTACTTGGGAGCTAGAGCCGGAGTTGATGGACACCTACCCTTACTTGATTGAAGCGTAGACTGGAGTTGTGACTTTCGTTTCGAGGACGAAACTCTTTTAAGTGGGGGAGGATGTGATGATCCGGACTTTTGTAGAGATTTTTGTAGCATTAATAGGGACTATAGGAAGCTTACATAGTGTATTGGAGCTTGTAGAATCGAAAACGGATCTCAGAAATGAACCCGGCGCAAAAATTGGATAAAATAGGCTTTTCCGGGGGCTTCCGGCAAAATTTCGGATGAGAATTTGAAGAAACGGACGGCGGATTTGGACTCAGCGCGCGAAAACTATCAAAATGGCATATTTACTTTATTTTTCCGACACCTGGGTACTGTTCACCGGAACAGTAACTCCGGCCACCGGAAAATACTGTTCCGGCGACCAGCGGCAGGCGGCGGGCGGCGGCGCACGGCGGAGCAAGGCGGCGCAGGGGGCGGAGCAGGGCCGCAGGCGGCGCGGGCAGCGCGGGCAGGCGCGGGCAGGCGCGGGCAGGCGCGCAGGTGCGCGGTCCACAGGATTGGCGTGCACCAGGTGCACGGAAAATCAGAAATGCCACGTGGCAGCCTCTGAATGGTCCGGCGGCGTCAATGAGTGCGGCTTGTCTCTGACACGTGGCACGCTGTGATTGGCCGACAGGATCCGGAAGACCCGGCGCGTGGACCGGGCTCGTGCGCCCCGTGGACCACGTGGGACACGTGTCCACTGTTCATTGGCGGGCGCAGAGCCGCCCACGTGCGCCGGGCGCGTGGAACACGTGGGCGGCGGGTGACACGTGGCGGTTTATGATTGGCCCTGCATGGATGTTTTGTGTTCTGGGACACGTGGCGAGCTCTGGTTGGATAGTTTTGCTGTTTCCTGTTCGGCCTGGGATCTTTTGTGGAGCCCAAATAGGATTTGGCCCATTATAAATTGACCCCTCTCTCTCTCTGCCATTTACGAGTTCTAGAGAGAGAAAATGAGATTTTGCCCTATATGAAAGTTGTTTCTCTCTCTGTCCTCTTTCTCCCCTAGAGATTTCAGAATTTTTGGAGTTTCCGACAGCGAGTTATCTGCGACGCGGCGAACTGCGACGATTTTCAGTTTCTGCCCATTTTCCGTCGCAGTTCAGTCAGAAAATCCCTGTGTGCAAACTAGGAGGAATTTTCGAGCAATTTCTACGACAGCATGTTCCTAAGAGATATGGCTTCGTTTTCCGTGTTGACCACTTTACCTCGTTTCGCATTTTTGGCACGGTTCCCGAGGCTTCTTTGACCCCTCTTTTTACTGTGGTATTTTCTGGACAGCATCGACTTCTCCGATTTATATCTTGAGCTACGAACATCGGATCAAGGCAAATAAGTAGTCGATTTCGATCTAATCGTCGCAAGGAACGCAACCGTAATTTTTTTGGATTTTTCTGAGCACTGTACAGAGGTGAAAAACTCTTCTTTTTCCGTACTGTTTGGAAAACAGTAAATACTGTATTTTTGGGAGTTGTATTTACACCGGGTGCGTTGTTTTGTGCTGTAGCACTCTGTTTTCGACGGATTGCGCTGTTAGAGGACTGTGGACAGCGAGGAGGCTATTTGGGTGTGGATTTGCGTGTCAGGTGGGTAGTTGTTGCTTACCTCTTACTCTGATATACTCACTAAGTTTATTTAGAGGATTCCCTATTTGGACTTATTGATTGATCATCCTTTGACACCCACGCTTAAACCAAAATAAATGTGAGACCAATCTTGTGGATATATCATGTTGGGAATATTCTTGGGAAAATATTAACTGTGAGAACATGATTATGAGAAGATTATAGTGATGATTTATTATGGAGCAGGGATGATAGACTTATATAGTCGGTTAGTGATTTTGGCATAATGGTTATATCTATACGGATCTATCATTTGATACACATGTCGAACTGTTATTTGATACTCTCTCTCTTTTATCTTTCTTGATGACATTTGCATTCCACTATTTATTGCTACACTATCATATTGGGACTTGACTTAGGAGAAACCATGATTGTTTCCTTTCTCCTTTCCATTTAGACTTTTGATTCATGTTGCTCGGGTTCGAGCAGGGGATTAGGATAGTGTAGTCGGGACTTTGGAGTCTGGGACAGGTGGTACTTGATTGTGGATTGGTGGAGGGATTGCGGCAACCGCGGATAGTAGGCGGTTGACCGGATATTGATTATTTTACCAGATGGTGGATTGTGGGGCATTGTGGTAACCGCGGATATTAGGCGGTTGACCAGGTGTTGGTTATTTTATCAGATTTGGACTTATGGGGTATAGCGGCGATCGCGGACATTGGGCGGTCGACCGGATGTTTATCTTTGCATCAGATTGGGGGATCGGGGTTTCATTAGTGGAGGGATTTGTTCCACTTGATCATAGTCATGATCAAGTCCTGCTTTTAGGATACTTATGACATTGTTACTTTACTCGTGTGGGTCGCTCCCCTCGAGTGCCACTCCGGAGCGTGCGGGGTACCAAATAGGTACCGAACGATATTTACTCTTTGCCATCACATCGGCGCGGCTATATTTGCCCGATGATGAGGGCGGCAGCAGGCGGTACCAGTCTTTACTGGTGGCTGGATTGGGTTTATTTGGACAAATGCGGTTATTGATGCATACATACAGTCATACTTTACGGGACAGCATTTAGAGGCATAGTAGGGATAGTTTCCTTTTCGACAGTCTCATTGCTTATCACTTTTCCTTTCCTGTGCCTCTGGTAGATTTAGTGGGTACGTCGGAGTTTGAGGCTCTACCCACAGGGGGAGGCTACTGGTTTACTAGTGGTTCTCACCCCCATTGTTGTTTCTTCTTCTTCTTCCCTTTGTTTTGCAGATTCTTCTGCGGGAGCTGCTGGGCCATCGGCAGCTGATCGAGATAAGGGGATCGCCAAGTAGATAGATCTCCGGTGAGGCTGAGAGCTGCTGATAAACAGACATTGTACCCATTTTACTCAGACTGTAGTAGTCTACTTCTATTTTGGGTCTAGCTTTGACCAGCTGGGTGTATTATTTTGGTGAGCTGGGAGTTTATTGTATTCATTACAGCTTTATCTTATTTCATTCTGAGATATTTTGTAGTTTATGGTAGTTCAGCTCTGTATTATGCTCTTTTATTGTACATTTTATATCTGAGCAGGTTACCGACGCTTCGTGTACATGGAAAATTTCGTGTGCACGGCGGATCTGTTGGCGAGCCCGGGTTCTGGTTTCCACCCGGGGCGTGACAAATACTATATCTTGTGGTTCACTCATGTATTTCACTTTTTGTTTTTCATACTAAACTTGTCGTTTATATGAATGAAAGTTTTAGTTTAGTAGTGTTGGGGCCGAAAATGTCGGTGGTCGATCGGCCCCGAGTGTTCGCTTGGCCCTTTGAGTGTGATGCGTCGTCTGCCAATGGATCAAGCGATCGGGCCGAGGAGGAATCTGGTCGATTGGGTTCTTCTCACTTAACTCTCACGTCCGTTCGACTTAGATTAGCTGAATCAGGATATAGAGATGGAGAAAGGCTGAGTCTGGCCTAGAGTAGTCGACTCAAAGAATAGAGACAGAATTGACACGACTACGGAGCCAATTAGGAATTGTATTGCTTACAAAGGGAATACAAGGAGGAGGATAGGGATAAAAATTATAAGTAATCTACTCCTAGGATATGCGGTAAACTTATCTAGGAAAGCATAAATGCATATATGAAATATGTGAAAAAGCAGGGGGGTGGTCTTGGCTTACGAGGTTGCAGGATCCCCTATTCTTTGATGGTTCGGGTATTTATGCACTTTCCGAAACATGCGTATAATCGCCGATTTGAAATTATCGGCGTGATTTCGGGAGAGTTATCGGAAAATCCTCAACTATTTCCTTTTAGGTCGATTCTCCTTAGAAGGATTATAGCCGTTTTTCCGTCCATGTTCATTCCCACATCGATGCGCCGAAGTGTGATCTTCGGCGCTTTCCAATGCTAGGCGCCGCTTGCCGTTCCAGAGTCTGTTACGAGATTTGCGTCGAAATCTCATACTGTAATGACACGACTTTTCTAGTGATTTTTACCCTCCTGCTAATAAAGTGCTTCTTTTAGTGAATTTGAATTATCAAGTTTTTGTGAGTCGGTCGATGGGTGGCACGGGTATTTTTCTACAAAAGGGCTCGAAAAATGATGACCGACGGTGCTATCGGATCTGAAATCCGACCTAGGGATCTCCCGGAACAGGGTTTTTAGTGTCGCGGTGACTTAGCGTGCATTAGAATCGGTGCGGATTATCATGCATGTTTTTCGAGGAAATGTGGGTTTATCCCGTATGATTAATTAATTAAAGAATTAATTATTCGGTGATGGATATTAAAAGGTGGGATTTAGTTATACGTACGAAAAGAAAAAATCTCACTTTTTGCGAAAAGAGAAACCCTAGCTGGAGAGAACGAGGGAGAAAAGAGAAGAAAAAGACGGAACCCTAACCGAAGGAAGGAAAAAGAAAGAAAGAGGAAGAAGACGGAGGAGTCCGATCACCCCGAGCAACGTACCGGAATTAGGAGTGCGATCGGTCATTTACCCCATCGGGATTTCCGGTAAGTAGAATTCGTTTTGTTAAGTTGTTAGGGTTTTTCGTGTCTTTTTCCGTTGTCATCGTCGCCGTCTCTGTCCCCGTCATCATCGCCGACCTCGCCGCCGCCGCCGCGTGATCTAGGGCACCGCGCGGCGAGCAGACGACGCGCGGGCGCCGCTAGGGCACCGCGCGGTCGCGCGGGGCGCCCGCGGGCGGGCGGGTGCCGCGCGGGCGCGCCCGCCCGCAGGCGCCACCTGCGGCCGCACACCACGCGGCCTTGTGCCGCGCGGGGCCCCCGCGGGCCGGCGGGCGCCGCGCGGGCGCCGCGTGGGCGCTGCCCGCGGACGCACGTCGCGCGGCTTCGTGCCGCGCGGGGCGTCCGTAGGCGGCGGCATCCGCGCAGGCAAACACCACGGGCGATGACTCCGCGTGGGTGGGCGCGCGGGGAGCCGTCAAGTGTGGTAAGAGCGCCGTTCTTGGGTTTTCGTCGCGGGGTTAGTTTTTGATTTCCGTTTTCTCGGTATTAGTGCGTTTTATTAATTATCGTTTTTGGGGACTTCTTTAGGTCCAAGTGTGCAGCGGGAGTGTGGCAAAGATCCCGGTGTTCCGATCTTCCCGCAACCAGGTGGGTACCCTTACAGTAAGTGCAATATGTCATCGTAAAAAGTGTTATAACCTGTCTAATAAAGTAGATGAGATGTTTCAACTGATTAAATCTTTCGCATGAATATTTACCGTTTCTTCTATTATTATGTGTGGCGACCGTGGGTCGCGGTGATTGTTACACGCCATTTTCGGCTATCATGTTCTTGGATGCTTACACGTACACAGGCGGTTTGGCCACTGCATGGGTGTGCTTTTCTGGAGAAGTGGTCTGGATGACCCGTGTACCCCACAAAAGTGAAAGTGCCGTGTGGGGACCTCTTCATGCCAGCTACAAGTGCACCACTAGCGCCGTGAAGGGGTAAAGGCATCACGTAAGTAAAGTAATTGTTCACGAGTGAGGATCGTCGACCTCCCGATAGGTACCATGTAATTAAACAAAGGATGTGGTGACTCGTAAGGGGACAAGCGAAAGGTTCCGGTGTATTCGGTTTGTTTTAAAAGTACTTCTAAATGTTTGAATCATCTTCTTTATTTGTCACTGACTTTCCCACACTGTGACAGGTCCGAATAGGTGTAGTAGCTGGGACGGTGGTGAGGCAGCGTCTAGAGGACCGTAGCCGTCTGAGGCTTTACTATGTCAATTTTCTTTTGGTTCATCTCATTTCTCTTTCTCGTTTAACTGTTAGTTCTTTTGCTTGTTTGTGGATCATACTGGATGTTGGATGGTTAATTAGTTGATACCGTGGATTTGACGTACTGTTATGAACCCATATGCGGCCGTTTTACATTAAACAAGGGTTTCGAAAATGCTTTCCAAAAACCAAGTGTCGTGTGGGCACAATCTTGAAAACCTCTTGATTTATCCTTTCAAAAAGATGCAGCCGCTCATTGTGAATGTGTAAATACTTTGGAAAAACTGGGTGTCGTGTGGACACCGTTTGCAAACTCGTAGTTTTATCTCGTGATGTGATTAAATGGTAGTACTCTCTCTTGTTATTTTCACTGTGACTGTGTGGTTATAGAAGTTAATGTAAATGTGACACCGTGCATATACAAAGGAGACTCTGCCCGTTTTCAGAGTGAATTTGTATATGTGGCGGATCTGACACGCACCGGTAGGCGAGGTCGTTTATTCAAAAAAAAATATATACGCTTTTCCGCTTATCCTTAGACCTCCGGGGCGTGACACATACTCTTTCCTTCCAAAGCCTTTCCTTCTGCGGCTCGAGTAGCCGAGGGCTGACCCTGACTCTGCCTTTTTCGTTGTTCGACTTAGGCGGTCTGTTATTTGCCTTCGGCCGAGGTTGGTCCCGGATGTTATACGCCACGTGTCACTTCCTTAGGTGGCGAAAAATTTTGATCTCAACAAGTAGTTTTATAATATGATATTATATCTCATTGATCACTTGTATTATATTAAGATGAATGTTTCAGTTCCTTTCGGGTATAGAGAGGTCATGCGCGATTGACGGGTCTGTTGGCATGGCCGAGCTGTCCAAATAGGCAATATCCGCGCGTGACAATGAACCTTCAAACTCCACTTTTAGGTCAGTTTTCTTTATACCTAATGTTAATTTTACCTATCATGATTTAAATTGGTGGTTAGATTCAGGGGCCAATGTCCATGTCTGTACTAATAGGTCCTTATTCTCCTCCTAACAGGACTCAGGTGGAGGATGTGTGACTGTTGGAGACGAAAAAACTGTCAATGTGCTTGGGATTGGAACAGTCAAACAGAAGTTAACTTCTGAAAAGACTTTGATCCTTCACAATGTACAACATGTTCCCGAGATCCGACGGAACCTGATTAGTTGATCTTTATTACTACAATTAGGTTATAAGATTGTACTTGAATCTAATAAAGTTGTAATTTCAAAGGGAAAATATTTATTGGAATAGGTTTTGTATTTGAAGGTTTGTTCAAACTTAATGTACTTCCTTTTGCCGATAATAAAAATTCTTCTTCTACTACTTTTACTTCTTTTTCTATTATTTTAAATATTGAATCTTGTGATGTATGGCATGACATATTAGGGCATGTGAACCTTAAATCTATTCTGAAATTGATCAATCTTAACCTTTTACCCAAACTCAAGATTGATTCTAAATCCAAATATGAGATTTGTACCCAAGCTAAGCAGCCTAGAAAACCTTTTAAATATGTTCCTTATAGGGATACCTAAATTCTTGAACTGATTCATAGTGATGTATGTGATTCTAATAGACGATCTACCCGTGGAGGAAGTTGCTACTTTGTGACTTCTATAGACGAGTACTCCAAGTATTGTTACACCTATCTCTTGAAGACCAAAGATGAAATCCTCTATAAGTTTAAAACCTTTAAAGTTGAGGCTGAAAACCAATTAGATAAGAGGATTAAAATTCTAAGGTCAGATAGAGGAGGCGAGTATATTTTAAATGAATTAAATATGTTCTATGAAGAACATGGAATAATTCATGAAGTAACTCCTCCATACTCACCTCAATCAAACGGTGTGGCCGAAAGAAAGAACCAAACCCTATTAGACATGGTTAACGCCATGATTTTAAGTTCTAGTGTACCTCAGAACTTGTGGGGGGAGGCTCTTTTATCAACTTGTTATATCCTCAATACGATTCCCTCTAAGGATAGAACAAAGACACCTTATGAATTTTGGAAAGGAAGAGCACCTAGGTTTTACTTCCGAGTGTGGGGGGTGCTTGGCTAAGGTGTCTATTCATGAACCCAAAAGAAAGAAGATTGAACCTAAAACTGTAGTTGCCATTTTCATTGGATATTCTTTAGATAGCAATACCTTTAGATTTCTAGTAATCAACTCTGAGATTTCTGATATTTCTAATGACATTTTGATTGAATCTAGAGATGCAACTATCTTTAAAAATATTTTTCCTTTCAAAACCCGCATCTCCAGATCAACCTCTGATTATCAGTCTACTTTTGATCATGCATCTTTTTCTGATCGTATACCTGCATCTGATTTGCGTTATAGTTTAGATCCTGTAGAACCTAATCCACCAGTTGAATTAAGGAGAAGCAAGAGAACTCGTTTTGAGAAGAACTTTGGTGAAGGTTTCTTTACTTTCTTAGTTGAAAGCACACCTTCATCATATAAGGAAGCTATGAGTTCTCCTGAAGTTTTTTTTTTGAAGGAGGTTATAAAAATAGAGATCAAATCGATTATTAGTAATAACACTTGGATTCTCATTGATTTACCTCCTCTAAACCAATCCCTAGGATTTAAGTGAATATTTAGAAAGAAACTTAGGACTGACGGATTAGTAGATAAGTATAAGGCATGACTTGTCGCTCAAGGTTTTCGACAAAATGTTGATATTGACTACTTTGTCATATATATGCCTGTTGCTTGAATTACTTTTATTTGAATCCTTCTTGCATTAGCATCCATTCATAAACTCTTAATTCACCAGATGGATGTCAAGATCGCTTTTCTTTATGGCGATCTTGAAGAAGAAATTTATATGACTCAACCTGAAGATTTTTTTGTGTCTGATCAAGAAAATAAGGTGTGTAAATTAGTTTGCTCTTTATACGGACTAAAACAAGCACGTAAGTAGTGGCATGAGAAATTTGACAGTGTTTGTCACGCCCCGGGGTCGGAACTGTACCCCGGCTCGCCAACAGATCCGCCGCCCCTACGGGAGGCCCCGTAGAGATGTAGCGTCTAACCTGCAAAAATAGAACAATTAT
Organism: Tillandsia fasciculata; assembly: GCA_029168755.2. NCBI lineage: Eukaryota > Viridiplantae > Streptophyta > Magnoliopsida > Poales > Bromeliaceae > Tillandsia > Tillandsia fasciculata. Next base: position 21,171,113 of record CM054940.1, read on the forward strand.
ACTAACAGATATCAGAGCTGTAAAAGTAAACTAACTATGAACAGAAAATAGTACAGTCTCTCATATAATATACAAAATATCCTCACCAGAATACAGAAGTCTCTCCAAAGAAACAAAAAAAGTACAACTCGATACCTCACTACATAATCTCTCAAACATGACACAACCAAAATATAAGGGTACCTCTATAACACACTGAAGCTGAAGGGGGGGAAGGGATCTATCTCGCGACTCCCTTACCTCGGTCTGGAAGAGCTGGATCAGCAACTGGTACAGCAGGAACTGGAGCTGAAGTCCCTGGGGAAAAGACACCACGACGGGTGTGAGAACTACCTCCCACAGTAGTTCTCAGTGGGTGCCGCCAACAAGCCCGACGGCCTGCCCACTAAGTCTACTAGAGGCATAAAGTAACACAAGAAATGCAGTAGAGAAAAGCTGGAAAGTAAAACATCTACTGCTACTATGCCTCTATCTAAAATGCTCAAGGAATAGGACAGAAGGACGATATGCCACTATTGATACTCAACTCAAATCACCCAATCCAAACTGACTGCCACAACGGGTCCAGTCAAACCTGCGCCTACCTACTGCTGTAGGTATGTCCATAGCTGCCAAAACTGGCTCAGCTAGAGGGACAGAAGCATCGACAAGTCGCGATAGAGCTAAATCTCACGCCGGTACTCCAACCCGGTATCTAGCTCAATCTCAACGCCGGTACTACAACCCGGTCTAGCCTACTCCGGAGTGGCACTCGAGGGGAGCGACCCACACGAGTAAAATAACTGCGCAACACTGTCGAGCACAAATATGGCTCATGCAGGCTATGATCCAAGCACTATCTCACTCACTGGCTAAAAATCCACACTGTCACTATGACCATGTCCCAAAGATCCCAGATCCACTATCACTATCACTATCACTATCATAATGCAAACTGGTCTACAGACTGCTACAGACGCCACTCGGTCCCCAGACGCGAGTGCAAATGCAATCCCCAGCTAATAAACCTCCCAGCCCACAACTCGGGGAGAATCACTATGTCCAGAATGACGAGAGTACAACCACTGTGGGGAAGCTAAGGTGATGAACAAATCTGAATACATGTTCACATTTACTGTAGTCTAATAGTGCATGAATAATTAATTAACTGACAATTAAGCTAAGTTGAGTTTTCATGTTGCAAAACTTACCAAGAAGTCGTCAGATATAGCAGCTAGCTACAGTGGTTTCAACATACAGTTTGCACAGATTATTTAACTCATACACTATCATGCATGCTAGTATACTTGTAGAATTAGAGTGCAGTCCATAGATATTGCAAGCAGGATCACCCACCTGAACGCGCTAACTGTCCGGGACGGTACAGATAACAAGCCCAGAAACCGATAAATCTCCAAGTCCACAAAGCAAAGAGCACAAAAGCGGTGCTTACAAAGTCCTGGGTACAACAACACTTCTCAATTACACACAATTCACACACAACAATCACTATTCCAAAATCTGCAAGCATAGTTCCTGTTCACACGAAAATTTCACCTGAAAATACTCCTCAATAAATTCCAATAAAAATATCATGACGATCCTCGCGAAGTGTAGATGTCGATAGGCTCTTGAATCGTCTGAATCCGATAACCAGAAGTGGAGATAAAATTCCGCGAAGTTGCTGCTGCCAGAAATCCAAACTGTTACAAAGGGGTGTAAAAATGTACCCCAAACCCCCAAATAAGCTCATTTCTGGGAAAAATGATCAACACGGAAAACGTATATGTACCTCTCGTGCAACCGCTGTCGAAGAAATCGTCCAAAAATGAGGTCGGGGTAGCTCTGCAGGTCTCTCAGACTAAAACGCGACGGAAATGGGCCTCCAACAGTATACCGTCGCTCCGCACTACGAGGCAGAAAATGCTGTCGTCCCGGCTTCCAGAAAATCTGAAACTTCACCGGAAGATGGGCAAGAGGGAGATGAAGATTTCTTGTGAAGGGAGCAGAGGCTAAATCCCACGGGAAAGGCACCAAAAATTCAGCCCAAGGGGGCCTATTTATAGGCTCCAAGGAAACAGCCCAAAAAAAAACATCTTTATTGGGCTCGGGCCCAACTTTCGGGCGCCCGAAATATTTCGGGCTGCTACAGTAACGGGCCCGGCCCGTTACTGTGCGCTCCCGAAATCTTCTCGGGCCGCCACGTGGCCCAGCTCGGCTCCCCGCACCCGGCGCACGCGCGCCAGCAAGCCACAGCCTACCACGTGCCCCGGCAGGGCGACGTGCACCGCTGCACTCAACCAATCACGGGGCGCCACGTGGCGCCCCCACGTCGCTCCGTTCAACGCCCACGTCGCGCGACGTGCGCGGCCGCGCCGCCGCCGGCTCCGGGTCGGGCACGCGCCCCGAGGCAACCGCCTCAACCGCCTCAGCCGTGTGGACCGAGTGCACCAGAACCCGCCAACCACACGACGCCACGTGTCCCTCGGTTCACCGTGCACCTGCGCCGAAAAACCGTGGACCGCGCCTGCTACGCCCGCCACTCACAAGATGCCACGTGTCGCCTCCGTACGGTGCACGCCTCCGCGGTGGACCGCGCACCTGCCCGCGCGCCCGCGCGCCTGCCCGCGCCGCTCGCCGCCTGCCCGCGCCGCTCCGCCGCCTGCCCGAGGCCGCGCCGCCGCGCTCCGCCGCCCGCCGGCCGCCGCCGGCGCCTCTCCGGCCGCCGGAACAGTAACCCGAGCCTCGATTTCCGTGTTTTCGCGTCCGGGCTCCGAAAAATTCAAGTAAATAGTCCATTTCGCTCGTTTTCGCGCGCTGAATCCAAATCCGAGGTCCGTTCGGCCAAATTCCACTTCTAAAATTTTCTAAAAATTCCCGAAAGAGTAGACTTGATCCATTTTTCGTGCCGGGTCACATTCTTGGCTCCAATAAGCGCGCAAACACCTCACACACCCAAAATGGACTTCCAGAAAAGGAAACAAGCTCCAATTTCACCAGAAACTCAAATCTGGGGCCCGACACGCACACACACACACCCTGAAACCTCCAAACCAACAGTAAACCCTAAAGTGGGGATTCGGGTCCTCACATCCTCCCCCACTAAAGAAAGTTTCATCCTCGAAACAAACACGGCTCAAAAGGGAGTCTCTAAGCCCAAAGGTAAGCCTCCAACAACACAAACTCCAACTCCCCAGTCGCTACAAACTCTCCACAAAGCGAGTCCAACTGCGGAAAAAACTCAGGAATTCCCAAACACTGGGGACGAGGAAGAACAGCCAACTCTACGCGTACAAACTATTCGAATTACGCCGCAAAACTTATCAGAAAAAGAAAGGGCCCCACCAGTAGGAAGGTCATCAAACCCCAGCTCTCCAATTTAGAAAACAACTGAAATTAGCGAAAAGTTCGAAAGTTCCGAGAGACCGGTGCCCTCGCCCTAATCAAACAAGAACAGGTTCGGGCACCGTCCCCATTTCTGGAGTAGTTTTTCGAATCTTTCATCCTGTTCGCAAATTTCAGCACAAGAGCGAGAAAAGAGGGAGAGGAGTGTTGATGCCGTTCCTGCTGTGGCAACAAAACGGAAGCTACGGTCTACCCGTGCCCCTAAAAGGAAACACCACTCTATCCGAGACCCCTAGAGACAAACCCTCTAGTCCTAGGCGGCACCTACGCTCGACAAGTCGCACCTAACCCAAAGCCGCTGAAGCCACTGCTGCAGGAAGGATGCCTCGGTAACCAGTGGAAATGATCTCCTGTCGTCCAACTCGCGGAAAGGCCACTGTTCTCCATTCGCAATCAAATATTGCACGATACCGCACCAACAGGTCCATCCCAAGTGCTCAATCTGAGTCGGGGAGCTGCAACTGAACCATCACAACTATCGGCGTACCTCTCAAAATTTCAGCTGTTCTGATCACACCCCAAAATTCGCCTCTGCTGGAAGACACAGGGATGAATCCAATCGCTAATGCAAGTCACAAAATTCCTATCCCTTAATTATGCAAAAATGCACATGCCCTGATATCATGCAGATGGATGTAAAAGCCCTACTGATGAATAAATGAGATGCACCGGTATCAAAAGGAGCCCGAGCACGGACTGCTGAGATCAGAACAATACCTGCATTGACCTGCTCTGCTACTGTAACGTCCTCGACCTGGGCGGCATAAACTCGACCGCTCGGCGCCGGGGGACGTCGCTCTGGCCGCCTGGAAGAAGATGAGGCAACATCTGGCCTGCTGTAGGCCGCAGAAGGATCGGCTGGCTGGTATGGAACGGACGGTGCTGATGCTGATGAAAGAGCTGGATGGCCGGCTCTAGGGCACACGCTCGCAAAGTGACCGGCCTGCCCGCAGCGAAAACAATGGCCCTGTCTCTGCGGGCACAGAGTCGGTAGGTGTGAGCCTCCACAGATAATACACCGATCTGGGCGCTGCTGCTGAGAAGTCTGCTGTGAGAACTGCTGCTGTCGTGGGGGTTGATGCTGCTGCTGTGTCTGGCGAAACGCCCCCGATCTCTGATGTCCCTGGTACCCCCGGCCCTGAGGGTGGGAACGCGGAGGTCTCGGGGGTCCCTGCCTGCTAGACTGCCCCTCCTCCGGAGAAGCCGGGCGCTTTGCCCCAGAAGTCGCTACAGGGGCCGGAGATACCTCATCCATCACGGCCTCTCCACACTCCACATACAGAGCCTGCTCCATCGAGGCCTCCAAGGTCCGCAGTCTGCGGGAGCGGACAAACTGGTAAATGTCTCGGCGAAGTCCTCTCTCAAACATATAAACGCGATGGCTCTCATCTCTAGCCACATGAGGCACACATGCCAATAGCTGGTTGAATTCCGCTATGTACATGTGCACAGGCCTATCTCCCTGGCGGAGATTCTTCAACTGCTCCTCCAGTCGCTGTCGGACACTCTCCGGAAAGAAGGCTCCCAGCAACATGCTCCGAAACTCGGCCCAGGAAAGAAGCTGCGTCCCAGGTGGACCAGCTGGTCGCACACGCCGCCACCACGCCTCGGCGTTGCTCTCCAGAAAATGGGTAGCCAAAATAACCCGAAACCTCTCATCCACAAATAAGCTCTCGAAGTGGCGCTCCATGGTGGTAATCCAAGTCTCGGCTGCCCAAGGCTCAGCACTCATGCCCGAAAAGCGGGGCGGATCGAACTGTCGAAATCTCATCAACAAATCTACTACCTCCCGCTGCTCTGCCGCAGTCAAAGATCCCGTCGCCCCGGCCGGTGGTCTACTCGAAACCGGCTCAACAGGAACCGCTGGTGCAGGCTGCACCACAGGGGGCGCCACAACAGGGGATGAAGGCACCGGCGAAGCCTCAGGGGGTGCCGCTGCCGGCTGTGCTCTCTGCTCCATCATGAGCATCAGCCGCGCCATTGCCTCCTCCTGGCGTCGGGTCGCCTCCGCCAACTGTGCCATCTGGGCACGGAGCTCCTGAATCTCAGCCTGAGGTCCTCGCCCCGAGTCCTCCTGCTCGGGCTCAGAGGACGAAGGCTGCGAGCGCGTCACCATCGAACGTCGAGGAGGCATCCCCACCTGAGGGGCAAAGCAAACAATCAGAACCAGAAACAACACTCGACCCAATCTAGCGAAAGTCGAAGGCATGTCCCCCTTCCCGAAGCACTATGTTGTCTGCAGCCAACATAGTTGCCACAGAAGGAAGGCATGTCTATCACTCGTCCCTGTCCGCTCGGGAGAGTTAGAAACCCAATCAAGACTTTCGCTAAAAAGTCTCGGCTCTCACGTGGGTCATCCTAGGGTTTAACCATAAGCTTAGGGTTCCTAAGTCCTCAAGACCTACACCCTAAGCTCTGATACCACTCTAATCTGTCACGCCCCGGGGTCGGAACTGTACCCCGGCTCGCCAACAGATCCGCCGCCCCTACGGGAAGCCCCGTAGAGACGTAGCGTCTAACCTGCAAAAATAGAACAATTATACTAACAGATATCAGAGCTGTAAAAGTAAACTAACTATGAACAGAAAATAGTACAGTCTCTCATATAATATACAAAATATCCTCACCAGAATACAGAAGTCTCTCCAAAGAAACAAAAAAAGTACAACTCGATACCTCACTACATAATCTCTCAAACATGACACAACCAAAATATAAGGGTACCTCTATAACACACTGAAGCTGAAGGGGGGGAAGGGATCTATCTCGCGACTCCCTTACCTCGGTCTGGAAGAGCTGGATCAGCAACTGGTACAGCAGGAACTGGAGCTGAAGTCCCTGGGGAAAAGACACCATGACGGGTGTGAGAACTACCTGCCACAGTAGTTCTGAATGGGTGCCGCCAACAAGCCCGACGGCCTGCCCACTAAGTCTACTAGAGGCATAAAGTAACACAAGAAATGCAGTAGAGAAAAGCTGGAAAGTAAAACATCTACTGCTACTATGCCTCTATCTAAAATGCTCAAGGAATAGGACAGAAGGACGATATGCCACTATTGATACTCAATTCAAATCACCCAATCCAAACTGACTGCCACAACGGGTCCAGTCAAACCTGCGCCTACCTACTGCTGTAGGTATGTCCATAGCTGCCAAAACTGGCTCAGCTAGAGGGACAGAAGCATCGACAAGTCGCGTTAGAGCTAAATCTCACGCCGGTACTCCAACCCGGTATCTAGCTCAATCTCAACGCCGGTACTACAACCCGGTCTAGCCTACTCCGGAGTGGCACTCGAGGGGAGCGACCCACACGAGTAAAATAACTGCGCAACACTGTCGAGCACAAATATGGCTCATGCAGGCTATGATCCAATCACTATCTCACTCACTGGCTAAAAATCCACACTGTCACTATGACCATGTCCCAAAGATCCCAGATCCACTATCACTATCACTATCACTATCATAATGCAAACTGGTCTACAGACTGCTACAGACGCCACTCGGTCCCCAGACGCGAGTGCAAATGCAATCCCCAGCTAATAAACCTCCCAGCCCACAACTCGGGGAGAATCACTATGTCCAGAATGACGAGAGTACAACCACTGTGGGGAAGCTAAGGTGATGAACAAATCTGAATACATGTTCACATTTACTGTAGTCTAATAGTGCATGAATAATTAATTAACTGACAATTAAGCTAAGTTGAGTTTTCATGTTGCAAAACTTACCAAGAAGTCGTCAGATATAGCAGCTAGCTACAGTGGTTTCAACATACAGTTTGCACAGATTATTTAACTCATACACTATCATGCATGCTAGTATACTTGTAGAATTAGAGTGCAGTCCATAGATATTGCAAGCAGGATCACCCACCTGAACGCGCTAACTGTCCGGGACGGTACAGATAACAAGCCCAGAAACCGATAAATCTCCAAGTCCACAAAGCAAAGAGCACAAAAGCGGTGCTTACAAAGTCCTGGGTACAACAACACTTCTCAATTACACACAATTCACTCACAACAATCACTATTCCAAAATCTGCAAGCATACTTCCTGTTCACACGAAAATTTCACCTGAAAATACTCCTCAATAAATTCCAATAAAAATATCACGACGATCCTCGCGAAGTGTAGATGTCGATAGGCTCTTGAATCGTCTGAATCCGATAACCAGAAGTGGAGATAAAATTCCGCAAAGTTGCTGCTGCCAGAAATCCAAACTGTTACAAAGGGGTGTAAAAATGTACCCCAAACCCCAAAATAAGCTCATTTCTGGGAAAAATGATCAACACGGAAAACGTAGATGTACCTCTCGTGCAACCGCTGTTGAAGAAATAGTCCAAAAATGAGGTCGGGGTGGCTCTGTAGGTCTCCCAGACTAAAACGCGACGGAAATGGGCCTCCAACAGTATACCGTCGCTCCGCACTACGAGGCAGAAAATGCTGTCGTCGCGGCTTCTAGAAAATCTGAAACTTCACCGGAAGATGGGCAAGAGGGAGATGAAGATTTCTTGTGAAGGGAGCAGAGGCTAAATCGCACGGGAATGGCACCAAAAATTCGGCCCAAGGGGGCCTATTTATAGGCTCCAAGGAAACAGCCCAAAAAAAAACATCTTTATTGGGCTCGGGCCCAACTTTCGGGCGCCCGAAATATTTCGGGCTGCTACAGTAACGGGCCCGGCCCGTTACTGTGCGCGCCCGAAATCTTCTCGGGCCGCCACGTGGCCCAGCTCGGCTCCCCGCACCCGGCGCACGCGCGCCAACAAACCACAGCCTCCCACGTGCCCCGGCAGGGCGACGTGCACCGCTGCACTCAACCAATCACGGGGCGCCACGTGGCGCCCCCACGTCGCTCCGGTCAACGCCCACGCCGCGCGACATGCGTGGCCGCGCCGCCGCCGGCTCCGGGTCGGGCACGCGCCCCGAGGCAACCGCCTCAACCGCCTCAGCCGTGTGGACTGAGTGCACCAGAACCCGCCAACCACACGACACCACGTGTCCCTCGGTTCACCGTGCACCTGCGCCGAAAAACCGTGGACCGCGCCTGCTACGCCCGCCACTCACAAGATGCCACGTGTCGCCTCCGTAAGGTGCACGCCTCCGCGGTGGACTGCGCACCTGCCCGCGCGCCCGCGCGCCTGCCCGCGCCGCTCGCCGCCTGCCCGCGCCGCTCCGCCGCCTGCCCGAGGCCGCGCCGCCGCGCTCCGCCGCCCGCCGGCCGCCGCCGGCGCCTCTCCGGCCGCCGGAACAGTAACCCGAGCCTCGATTTCCATGTTTTCGCATCCGGGCTCCGAAAAATTCAAGTAAATAGTCCATTTCGCTCGTTTTCGCGCGCTGAATCCAAATCCGAGGTCCGTTCGGCCAAATTCCACTTCTAAAATTTTCTAAAAATTCCCGGAAGAGTAGACTTGATCCATTTTTCGTGCCGGGTCACATTCTTGGCTCCAATAAGCGCGCAAACACCTCACACACCCAACATGGACTTCCAGAAAAGGAAACAAGCTCCAATTTCACCAGAAACTCAAATCTGGGGCCCGACACGCACACACACACACCCTGAAACCTCCAAACCAACAGTAAACCCTAAAGTGGGGATTCGGGTCCTCACAGTGTTATAGCATCATATGGATTTCTAACCAACGATTTTGACAACTGTCTCTATTTGAAGAGATTTGATGATCATTTTGTTCTTCTTTGCCCTTATATTGATGACATCCCGATTCTCGATACTGATCTTGATCTAATTAACTAAGTTAAATCCTTCTTATCATACTATTTTAATATGAAGGATCTTGGTGAAGCAGATGTGATTTTACGAATGAAGATTCTTGGATCATCTGATTCTATTATTCTAACCCAATCTCATTATACCCAAATGATACTTTATAAATTTGGATATTATGATTGTTCTGTTGTTTCTATTTCTTTTGATCTCAGTGTTCAACTTGTGAAGAACACCAGTAATCCAGTAAATCAGGAGAAATTTGCGCAGATCATTGGTTCTCTGATGTACCTAACTAATAGAACTAGACCTGACATTGCCTATGCCATATCAAGATTGAGTAGATTTACTAGTAATCCTAATATGATTCATTGGATTGCTCTGAAGAGAGAATTTCATTATTTTAAAAGTACTCTCTCTTTTTCTCTCAAATTTGTTGGCAATCTTACTATAATTGAGGGATACAACGATGCTAATTGGATTTCTAATTCTTTGGATATCAAATCCACTTCTAACTATGTTTTTATTCTTGGTGGCAGTATAGTTTTTTGGTAATCCACCAAATAGACTATAATAACCAGAAGCACTATGGAGGCTAAGTTGGTTGCTCTTGACACTAGTCTTGAAGCTGAATGGCTCAAGAACCTATTGTCGCCGATTCCATTGATTTTAACATCTTATTCCGCCTATTTCTATTCGGTGCGATTCTCGAGCTGCAATTGATTTTTGTCAAAAGAAATTGATAAATTCTAAGGTTAGTCAACATATTATATTAAGACAGAAGTCTATTAGATGGCTAACTTCTCATGATATTATTTTTTTGAATTTTATCAGATCTAAATAGAATCTTATAGACTGCTTGACGAAAGGTCTGAATAGGACTAAGATCATAGAGTCATTGAGGGGGATGAGACTTTGCTCATAAAGGGCCTTCCTGTAGTGGAAGCCCAACCTTTGTGATTGAAGATCCCTTGAAGAAGATTCAATGTGATAAAAATAAGCTGTCGGGTTGGCCATAGAGCACTTTCTACAATTTATTCAAAGGAACTTTAGTTCCAATCCCATCCCTATGGTGAGTATTGCTCTGTGTAGTGGTTAAGGTTGAGCTTATAGCTCTTAATGGAATCCGAGTCGATAATTTTCACGATATGTGACTCTACACAAATCCTGAAGGAGACCGCCTATATGAGAGTATTCGTATTCAGCCGCGACTATGAGATTTGGGTTGTCCATAGAAATTCTTATGAAAAATCAAGATACTGTACATGACTTTTAACGCACTGACTCACGACGAAAAATTCTGTACTATGTATGTGGTAGTTGAAGTCAGAGTCAATGGAACGTAGTTCAAGATCCAATTCACTCCGATTCATTCTGATGAAAATTATTTACACTAAGTGATGTTAATTCTCTTAAAAATATCTTACCTATTGCATAGTATAAACACCCGATAATTTTATTTTAATTATTTTTTTAATTATTGAGTTTAATTTTATTTTGAAATTTTAAATTTTGTGGAGGATTGTTCAAATAAAATTCAAAATTTGAAAATTCTCAATAATTATTTTTATTATTTTATTATTAAATTTATTTTTATTTATTATCATTTTAATTTTTATTAACTTTTTAATTATTATTTTCGGAGGTTTGGCTTGTGTGGACGCTCTCTTTGCTGCAATTAGGAATAGTTAATAGAATTTATGGGTGATGTGAACATTGGAGATTCCAACTTTGACCTTATTCCTTTTCACTTTATATATATATATATATATATATATATATATATATATATATATATATATATATATATATATATAGTAGAGTTTATATATTTTCAAAATAAAAATTTAAATATGTTTGTAATTTTTTTATTATTGAATTTGCATCGAGATTTGTACTATTGTACTTTCTCTTTTTCTTTTTTTAGTTGACTTTACAACAGCATAAATCTCAATGCAATTTCAATGATAAAAAAAATTGCAAATATATTTAGACTTATACTTTTAAAAATATTTAAGCTCTATTTTATATATATTTCAAATGTATAAGCCCAAATATGCTTGTGATTTTTAGATTTGCATTGAGATTTGTACTATTATACTTTTTCTTTCCCTCTTTTTAGTTGACTTTACAATAGCACAAATCTTAATACAAATTCAATGGTAAAAAAATTACAACTATATTTGGACTTGTGCTTTTAAAATTATATAAACTCTATTATATATATATATATATATATATATATATATATATATATATATATATATATATATATATTGAGACACGTGTAAGAAAATAAAATATTGAAAGAAATTTTGTTGAGAAACAATTCTAATTTTTATTCTCCTATTTGTTCTGTTTTATTATGTGGTGTTAAAAAAGTATTCGTCAATCTTTTTTACGATCGTGCTCGTAGATGAGAAGTTTCGGTCGTATTTTAGGATGGTATCTCCAATTAATTCTCACGAAAGAACTAAGTTCTAGGGCTGCGCTTCTAAATTAATTTTATATCATTTTTTTTTTCTATAATTTTTAAAATTTTTATAGTGATTAACAATAAATTTGTTATTTAATGAAATTATAAAATTATTAGATAATTTACTCACAATCAAATTTTATCAGTTTTTAGTATAATTATTCACTACAACAAAATTAGGTTATAGGGACACATGTTTGTGACACTTTTATATAAGTGTCAAATCTATATTCGGTTTATATCCAAAATTAGATTATGGGACATATTTTTGGGACATATTATAAAAATGTGTCACTATACACCCTAGCGACGGCATATATAGCAACACTTATAATAAGTGTCGGTATTTTTGTTAGCGACATTTTTTTTAAATTTTAAAAATATTTAAAAATATCGCTATAGCCTAATTTTGTTGTACTGATTTTTCTAACAAGTAATTTTTGGTAGGTCATGGTACAACAAACTTAAACAACTTAATAATAATTAATTAATACATAAAATGACCGGTTTAGTCCGTCCCTCCCCACCCTCCCTCCCTCCCTCTATTTTATACAACTCGATCGATGGATGAGCCCTTAGGAGTTAGGAACACTAGGTGGAATGACGGAAACCCAACTACGAAGACGACGGAGGACCCCTATTTTATACAACTCAACTGCAGATGTGCCCTTTTGGGAAGACGAGGCGGGATGATGGAAACCAACCACGAAGATGACGGAGGCCCCCCGTTTTGTACAACTCAACTACAGACGAGCCCTCCTAGGAAGATGAGGCGGGATGACGGAAACCAACCACAAAGACGGCGGATCAATCGTCGCCGAGCGGGCTGTTGTTGCAGACGATCGATTGGAGGGTAGAGAACATATATGCTCAGTGATAATGCAGGGTAGGATCTTGGTTTGCTTCCTTGGGACGGCAGTGAAGGTGAGCAACACAGTGGGCACATGAAAGGTTGGGTGTGATTTAAAGGAGGGAAATAGGCGACCGTTGGATTTTCTTATAAGGATATATTGCATATTTGACTATTACCGATATTTGGAGAAACAGATATATAATTATAATATTATCATTTTACTTATTTGTTATCAAAATAAAAAGGATTAATTGCATACATGTCTCTCCAAATATGTCGAATTACAAATATATTTCTTTAAAATTCAAATTTTCATATTTATCTCTTCAAAAATCCAAAGTTCTTCAAATATGCCCCTCTGGTTAATCTCCGTTTGGAATCTGTTTATTTTTTAACAGATTTGATGTGAAATTATAATCTGTTTATTTTTTAACAGATTTGATGTGAAATTATTTTTTTGCCCCTTTACAAATATATCCCTCCAAAAGTAATACCATTATACTTGTTACAAATATATCCCCTCCAAAAGTATAATATGAAAAGGATAAATATGTAAATTTATTTTTTAATCTAACCAAGGTTAAGCATTTAACCTACGGTTAAATCAACTTTTCTAACAGAGATGGACGGTAGGGGCATATTTGAATAACGGTGGATTTTTAAAGGGATAAATATGAAAAGTTGAATTTTGCAGGAATATATTTGCAATTCGACATTGTAAGACCTGGCCTTTCTTTGACTTTCCCCGTTACCCCTCTTCTCATGATGTCCGACTGAGGGTCTAATCTTGGTGTCTTTCCGAACAGTCCGTCGGGGCTCGCGGACAATTTTAGGCGGTAGAGCTCGCAAAATGGAGCATGGCAAAGCGAACGGATTCGGATTCGGATTTACGGATCTCCCGGAATGGGGGTCAAAGCGTTTGCCTTGAGCGGTGCATCGGAATCCGTGCTAAGTGGCTGGCACGCTTTTCGAGGCGATCGGACGGGATCCTGCTGTGATTGGACTTTTCATCTTTTTTTTGTCTGTGGGTTACTTTATCTTTCGGGTGGCACCTCGGCCTTTCGGTTTTTCGTTTAGGGTTCTAATCTTATATCTTCGGTTGTTAAGGAGGGGAGGTTGAAATTCGAGAATTTTTGGGCTGATCGTCAGGGTTTGCGGGTATTTTTAGGTGGTAGAGCTCGCAAAACGGTGAACGGTGGCGCGATCGGATTTGAATTCCGACCCCGGGATCTCCCAGAAATAATTTTTGAAGTTTTACCATCAGTGTGGGCGCATCGAAAGTCGTGCAGGCGATCGGCGCGTTTTTCGGGGTAATCTGGACCCCTCGTTGCATCCCGATCGATTTTAGTTGTGTTTTGGGGATTTAGGTTTTCCCGTCTTTTTATTTGGGCGTTAAGTTTATTTGGGTGCGTGCGGGAGGGGAAAACCTAATTCCTTTTCCCTCTTCCCAAGAAATCGACGGAGGGAACCAAAACCGAGAAAGGAAAAATCACCCATCCTCTGCGGGATTGATCGAGCAAGGAGGCGAGGAGGGGACGATTATTTTTCTTACTCCTTCTCCAACGAATGAAGGTGAGTGGTTCCTTTTTCTGGTTTTTCGTTTTGGGGGTTTTCCTTTTGTCGTTGTCATGGGCAATACGAGGTGTTGAACGGGAGGCCGCCGCCGCCGTCGTTAAACGGGAGGCCGCCGCCGCCGTTGTCGTGCCCACGGGGTCGTCGCCGCAGTCGCCGGGGTCGCGGGGTCGCAACCGGAGCCGAAAAAGGGGACCGTACTGTTCACTAGGGCAGATTTCAGGCCGCGGTCCACCGTGCTGGCATGCACCCGGCGCACGTGTCCGCGGCCCGGGACCGCGACCGCGAACCCGGCGCAAGAAAACGGTGCGCCAGGCCGCGCGGTCCACCGGGCCGGCGTGCACCCGGCGCACGCCTCCGCGGCCTGGGACCGCAGACCCGGCGCACGGGTGGGTGCGCCAGGCCGCACGGTGCACGCCTTAGGCGTGCACCCGGTGCACGTCGCGCAGCGGGGGAGGCGATGCACCCGGTGCGCGCCTTCACCCGTGCGCGGCCCGGCCCAGCCGAGGCGGTCCACCGCCTGCAGCGTGCTCCCGGTCCGCGCCGCGGCCGCCTGCCGCCGTGGACCCGGTCCACGCCTGGACCCGTGCACCCGACAGCTGCCAAAGAGCCCGGAAGCTCCGTTTTTGGCCCGTTTCGCCCCGTTTTTGAGTGTTTTCGACCGCGACGATGTTTTTAATATTATTTTTCCTACTTCAGTTTTTCGGGCGCATGGTGGGCGTGTTTTAACTGGATTTCCACGCACACCCTTTTCTTCGCGTTCAAGGTGGGTACCCCTTAAGACGTCTTCTTGTATGTTTCCGTTCTTGCTATTTATATCTTGTAAGGGGTGATGTGGACCGCCGGGTTTAATGATCATCGCGGCGGGAGACTGGATGGGCGGTTCGCCCCTCCGAACAACAGCAGGGTTGTTTGGGGTATACGGGCGACGAGGACGGTGATCGCTGTGACCAGCCGGACGTCGAAAGGTGGGTACTCGGTCCGGGGGTTTCGGGGATGGACTTGTTCTATTAGGAATAACATGTCGGGGCAAGGTGCAAGGTAATTGAGATTTACGTTTATCTGACTAACCCTGTTGCATTACTTTACTCATTTATCGATACGTATGCTCTTGTTTTGCTACACGCACACCGGCGGATTGGCCTCCGCCAGGGTGTGCTTTTCCGGAAAAGTGGTACGTTGACCCGTGTACCCCACGCGACGGTGGCGTTAGGAATGGGGGCCCTCGCAGGTGGGGGGTGTGAGCGGTGATGCCGAGGCAGGTGCTTGGCGGCCGAGGCGGGTGCTCGGCGGGGGACACCGGGATAGGGGCTCGGTGCGGTGAGCGGGGTAGGTGCCCGATTTGGTTTGGTGCAGGGTGGGGTCGATATTGGACTGTATTGAGGAGGACGGTTACTTTGGTCATTATGGTTTGCTATATTTTAGCTCTTCTGCCTATTATGTTATTTCTAGTCACTGACTACCCACTCCGTGACAGGTTCGTCCAGGGGCGAGTGCTAGGGCACCGGTGAGGCCGCGAGGGCGCTGTTCTGACTTTGAGCGTCTTCGGACACAGTGACTCTCCCTTCCCTTTTTCCTTTATTACTTCTGCTAGTTAGTTGTGGATTGCGACACCCCCGTGGGGTCGAAGTGGATGTATTCTTTTTCACTCATGCGAATATACTGTCACTCCTTTCCTTGCTTGGCCGTTTAAAACCATGAAAAGAAAACCGTTTGCGAAAACCGTTTTAAAAACTGTGGGTGTCGTGTGGGCACCGGATTTAAAAACCTTGTGGGATTTATGTGGTTTCGAAATAGTTTTCAAAAATAATGGCGTCGTGTGGGCGCCGCTTCCAAAACCTTGCGATTATTTATCCTTTCAAATCAGTCGGCCCTTTTCCTTGTATAGAAGTTGTTGGATTGTTTGGAATGCAAGTTGTATGAGTTTGTACCTCAATTAGTGTGGTTAATGCTTGAGATGAACGTATGATGTAGTCAGGACGCCGTGCATATACAAAGGAGACTCTGCCCGCGCGTAGAGTGAATTTGTATATGCGGCGGGTCTGGGCACGCGTCGGGGAGTAATGATGTTCAAAAAAAAAATAAATATATATATACAGATTTGGGAGCATCGGTGGCTCTTCTTCCGCGCATTTAAACCCCCGGGGCGTGACAGATTAAGATGGTATCAGAGACTGAACTTTAACCACAATAGTCGGGGTCTAACATCCACGGGGCGCAATACACTAACTACTGATTAATAAAGCGAACTTGGGGTAGACCAGTAGATCGTGAGTGTGCGAGGGAAAAAGGGGGATTTATTTTCGGTGCGTCTGTAGGTCGTGGTGCTAGACCAGTTAGGTCTAGGGTTGACTTGGCTTCTTTGTATATAGCGAATAATGGCCCGAAATGGGTTATTAGCGGAGAACGCAGGGGCAGAAAGTACGGTGCCAATAGCGGCGAAGTATCAGTTGCTCCGACAACAACTACAAGAGGTGGCCGGGCAGCTAGCAACCCTTATGGAACATGCGGCAGTGGGCGCAACGGTCGACAACACCAATGGGGGTCGCCCAGGCTCCTTTGCCCGGACCAACCGCACCAGTGACGGGACCGCCGGTGGCGGTCAGCGAGACTACGGTTGCCCCTTCTCCGACAACGGTGACCGAGATACCGTCGGTTCGTCCGACGACGCCTTCAGTAGCACTAGCACCAGCAACTTCGGGACTTACGCCGGGAGCCACCGTTGGAGCCCCCTTGGGAGAGACCGTGGTGACACCTATCCCCAGAATGACCGCCGATGCTGCGGGGGGGAAGCCCTTATCCGGCAAACCGAATGGGATGGATGGGCGGTCTGTAGCTCTGGGTCGAGTTCCTGTGTTCTGCACAAGAGGGTCGGTTAGGTTGTCCTACGGGTGGGTGAGCGCGTGTTCCCTCGTGTGCGCTTGGGAAACCTAGGCAACCTCTTTAGACAGGTCTTTCTCACTGGTTTCGTTGCATGTTTTCTTTTCGACCGGATAGGTTTCGGATGGATAGTCGATTGTACTTGGAGGCCGCTGTTTCAGTAGGCTTCGAGCTTAGAAGTTTCCTAGTGGGGGTATCGCTGTTTGATTTGGAGTTTTGCCGCTCGATTCGATGCCGGTGCTTGGAGGGGCAACGGATTGGGACCGAGCGTTAGTGGTTAATCAGAGTGTCGCACCCCGTCGATGCCAGGACGGGGGTAGGACCTGACCTTGTGAGTTTTGTCGCCAGCTTCCCGTGGCCGAGGCATGACCATGAGGCTTAGTTACGAGTGTTTTTGGGTCGTTGATCTTGTGAGGCAGGTGTGGGTCATAGGGATCTGTCGACTGCTTGGGGCTTTGGCACTGATCACTTTCGGCTAGGATGCCTTGTACGCAGCCCTTTGGGTGGGGTAGACCTTGTGGTAGGCCTTAGAGCTGAAGCCTAACCTTAGTTCTGACCGTCGCCCCGGTCGGACGGACCGTCGGGGCGGGTAATCCGGGACGGTGGATATGCTCCGAGCTTGTGACTCGTGTTGGTGACGGGTGGAGGTGGCCCGTGTTGGTGACGGGTGGGAGCGGTCCGTGTTGGTGACGGATGAGTTCGTTGCTCTCGGGGGAGAGTTTCTGGTAGTTAGTAACCCAGCCTGCTTAGCTGGCACCTCTCGGAGCCTCGTGAGGGTGTTAGTGTGATCTTTCCCTTGTTGTCAGGTTGGTTGTGTGGGGCTTATAGGGGCTCTTCGGTGCGGGTTGGGAGGTATGACTCGGGTGCCTCGACGCATTGCGAGAGGTCACCCTCTCTTTCGAGCTTCTACCAGGCACAACTAAGAGACATTCTAGACAAGGAGTTCATCAAGCCGAGGGTGTCGCCTTGGGGGCGCACCCGTCCTCTTCGTGCGAAAGGAGGACGGAAGCCTACGCCTGCACATCGACTACATGGAGATGAACAAGGTTACAGTGAAGGACAAGCCCAGGATCGATGACCTCTTCAATCAACCGAGAGGAGCACTTGCGGGTTACTCTCGGGAACCTCAGGGACCAGAAGCTGTTTGCTAAGTTTAAGAAATGTGAGTTCTGACTTCTCTAAGTGGGCTCTTTGGGGCACATGGTGTCAGCAACGAGGATCGCAGGGAATGTGAGCGGAACTGCCTGACACACGATTCGAAACTAGCAGCAGTCGTCTTCGTTTCAAAGCGTTGGAGTCACCACCTTTTGGAGTTCTTCGTGATGTGTTTTCGGATCGCCAG
Organism: Tillandsia fasciculata; assembly: GCA_029168755.2. Taxonomy (NCBI): domain Eukaryota; kingdom Viridiplantae; phylum Streptophyta; class Magnoliopsida; order Poales; family Bromeliaceae; genus Tillandsia; species Tillandsia fasciculata. The sequence goes on from CM054940.1 coordinate 21,189,345, forward strand.
AGCCTTAAGTGGTTCACATAGGAAGAGTTGCCTTGCGACAGAGGCGTTGGTTGCAGTTGCTGAAGGACTCGACTTATCCATTCAGCATCACCCCAGCAAAAGCAAGTGTAGGAGCGGATGTCTTGAGCGGGAAGGGTCAAATTGAGGAGGAATCGATAAGCGCGATTACTCAGCAGGGCCGGCACGGTCGCGCGACCCTTGTCCTTGATGGTCAAGCCAACCCTATTAGAGAAATCCTGAAAGGCCAGAGGACAGGCGCACAGAAACAGCTTGTTCGAGACAAATCCCCCGGACCACGTGAGCGACTTTTCGGCGAGTGCGAACGGCACGACACATTTTCGAGGGCGGAATTGCGTTCCCGAGCTGCCAGAGTTGAAGGAAGAGGTATTGTCCGAGGCACACTGCGCTCCCTATGCGGCGCATCCAGGTGACACGAAAATGTACAAGGACCTCAAGCAGAATCTTCGGTGGACTAAATCGAAGGGGGATGCAACACAGTTCACTGCCCGTTGTTTGGACGATTAACCAGTAAAGTTCGAACATCAGCGCCCGGCGGGGGAAAAACTACAATCTCTACCTGTACCAGAATGGGAATGGGAGCGAATCACCAAGGAATTCGTCACGGGTTTTCCGCATCACATCAAGCACACGATGTGGTTTGAGTTACAGTGGATCGATTGACGAAGTCGGCTCTTTCCCCACCCATCCATACGACGTGGACTAGAGACACTCGGCTTGTGTCAAACCTTTGGCAAAGTCTACAGCGAGCCCTAGGAACCAAGTTGCACTTCAGCTCAGCCTTTCACCCCCAAACGGATGGACAATCCGAGCGGGTGATTCAGATTCTCGAGGATATGCTCCGGGCTTGCGTACTAGATTTGGGAGACGGATGGTCGCGCCACCTACCCCTTGTAGAGTTTGCTTATAACAACAGCTACCAGGCGAGCATCCGGATGGCGCCGTACGAAGCATTGTACGGCAGACGCTGTAGATCCCCGATTGGTTGGGACGATCTGGGGGAGCGAAGGTTTTTGGGACCAGACTTGGTGGCGGAAACTGAGGAAAAAGTACGCCTCATCAGACGGCGGTTGGCGACCGCCCAGAGCCGGCAAAAGAGCTACGCAGATCGGAGGCGTCGCGATGTGGAATTCCAGGTGGGGGAGCATGTGTTGTCGCGGGTTTCGCCGTCAAAAAGGGGTGAAGCGGTTCGGGTTAAGGGGCAAGTTGAGCCCACGGTATGTGGGGCCGTTCGAGATTCTGGAGCACATCGGCCCGGTGGCCTACCGCCTCGCCCTACAGCCGAACCTTGATCGAGTTCACGATGTGTTCCACGTGCCCATGCTTCGGAAGTATCTCCCCGACCCATCGCGAGTGCTCGACGTCCCTGCAATTGAGCTTAAGAAAGACCTAAACTTCGAGGAAGTGCCGGTGCGGATCCTAGCACGAGAGGACAAAAAGCTACGAAGTCGGACAATTCCCTACGTGAAGGTGCTTTGGAGCAATCAAGGAGAACGTGAGGCAACTTGGGAACCAGAGTCAAAGATGAGGGAGTGCTACCCGGACCTCTTCGCCGCAGGTGAGGGTTAAGTTTCGAGGACGAAACTTGTTTTTAGCGGTGAGTGGTGTAAGACCTGGCCTTTCTTTGACTTTCCCCGTTACCCCTCTTCTCATGATGTCCGACTGAGGGTCTAATCTTGGTGTCTTTCCGAACAGTCCGTCGGGGCTCGCGGACAATTTTAGGCGGTAGAGCTCGCAAAATGGAGCACGGCAAAGCGAACGGATTCGGATTCGGATTTACGGATCTCCCGGAATGGGGGTCAAAGCGTTTGCCTTGAGCGGTGCATCGGAATCCGTGCTAAGTGGCTGGCACGCTTTTCGAGGCGATCGGACGGGATCCTGCTGTGATTGGACTTTTCATCTTTTTTTTGTCTGTGGGTTACTTTATCTTTCGGGTGGCACCTCGGCCTTTCGGTTTTTCGTTTAGGGTCCTAATCTTATATCTTCGGTTGTTAAGGAGGGGAGGTTGAAATTCGAGAATTTTTGGGCTGATCGTCAGGGTTTGCGGGTATTTTTAGGTGGTAGAGCTCGCAAAACGGTGAACGGTGGCGCGATCGGATTTGAATTCCGACCCCGGGATCTCCCAGAAATAATTTTTGAAGTTTTACCATCAGTGTGGGCGCATCGAAAGTCGTGCAGGCGATCGGCGCGTTTTTCGGGGTAATCTGGACCCCTCGTTGCATCCCGATCGATTTTAGTTGTGTTTTGGGGATTTAGGTTTTCCCGTCTTTTTATTTGGGCGTTAAGTTTATTTGGGTGCGTGCGGGAGGGGAAAACCTAATTCCTTTTCCCTCTTCCCAAGAAATCGACGGAGGGAACCAAAACCGAGAAAGGAAAAATCACCCATCCTCTGCGGGATTGATCGAGCAAGGAGGCGAGGAGGGGACGATTATTTTTCTTACTCCTTCTCCAACGAATGAAGGTGAGTGGTTCCTTTTTTCTGGTTTTTCGTTTTGGGGGTTTTCCTTTTGTCGTTGTCATGGGCAATACGAGGTGTTGAACGGGAGGCCGCCGCCGCCGTCGTTAAACGGGAGGCCGCCGCCGCCGTTGTCGTGCCCACGGGGTCGTCGCCGCAGTCGCCGGGGTCGCGGGGTCGCAACCGGAGCCGAAAAAGGGGACCGTACTGTTCACTAGGGCAGATTTCAGGCCGCGGTCCACCGTGCTGGCATGCACCCGGCGCACGTGTCCGCGGCCCGGGACCGCGAACCCGGCGCACGTGTCCGCGGCCCGGGACCGCGAACCCGGCGCAAGAAAACGGTGCGCCAGGCCGCGCGGTCCACCGGGCCGGCGTGCACCCGGCGCACGCCTCCGCGGCCTGGGACCGCAGACCCGGCGCACGGGTGGGTGCGCCAGGCCGCACGGTGCACGCCTTAGGCGTGCACCCGGTGCACGTCGCGCAGCGGGGGAGGCGATGCACCCGGTGCGCGCCTTCACCCGTGCGCGGCCCGGCCCAGCCGAGGCGGTCCACCGCCTGCAGCGTGCTCCCGGTCCGCGCCGCGGCCGCCTGCCGCCGTGGACCCGGTCCACGCCTGGACCCGTGCACCCGACAGCTGCCAAAGAGCCCGGAAGCTCCGTTTTTGGCCCGTTTCGCCCCGTTTTTGAGTGTTTTCGACCGCGACGATGTTTTTAATATTATTTTTCCTACTTCAGTTTTTCGGGCGCATGGTGGGCGTGTTTTAACTGGATTTCCACGCACACCCTTTTCTTCGCGTTCAAGGTGGGTACCCCTTAAGACGTCTTCTTGTATGTTTCCGTTCTTGCTATTTATATCTTGTAAGGGGTGATGTGGACCGCCGGGTTTAATGATCATCGCGGCGGGAGACTGGATGGGCGGTTCGCCCCTCCGAACAACAGCAGGGTTGTTTGGGGTATACGGGCGACGAGGACGGTGATCGCTGTGACCAGCCGGACGTCGAAAGGTGGGTACTCGGTCCGGGGGTTTCGGGGATGGACTTGTTCTATTAGGAATAACATGTCGGGGCAAGGTGCAAGGTAATTGAGATTTACGTTTATCTGACTAACCCTGTTGCATTACTTTACTCATTTATCGATACGTATGCTCTTGTTTTGCTACACGCACACCGGCGGATTGGCCTCCGCCAGGGTGTGCTTTTCCGGAAAAGTGGTACGTTGACCCGTGTACCCCACGCGACGGTGGCGTTAGGAATGGGGGCCCTCGCAGGTGGGGGGTGTGAGCGGTGATGCCGAGGCAGGTGCTTGGCGGCCGAGGCGGGTGCTCGGCGGGGGACACCGGGATAGGGGCTCGGTGCGGTGAGCGGGGTAGGTGCCCGATTTGGTTTGGTGCAGGGTGGGGTCGATATTGGACTGTATTGAGGAGGACGGTTACTTTGGTCATTATGGTTTGCTATATTTTAGCTCTTCTGCCTATTATGTTATTTCTAGTCACTGACTACCCACTCCGTGACAGGTTCGTCCAGGGGCGAGTGCTAGGGCACCGGTGAGGCCGCGAGGGCGCTGTTCTGACTTTGAGCGTCTTCGGACACAGTGACTCTCCTTTCCCTTTTTCCTTTATTACTTCTGCTAGTTAGTTGTGGATTGCGACACCCCCGTGGGGTCGAAGTGGATGTATTCTTTTTCACTCATGCGAATATACTGTCACTCCTTTCCTTGCTTGGCCGTTTAAAACCATGAAAAGAAAACCGTTTGCGAAAACCGTTTTAAAAACTGTGGGTGTCGTGTGGGCACCGGATTTAAAAACCTTGTGGGATTTATGTGGTTTCGAAATAGTTTTCAAAAATAATGGCGTCGTGTGGGCGCCGCTTCCAAAACCTTGCGATTATTTATCCTTTCAAATCAGTCGGCCCTTTTCCTTGTATAGAAGTTGTTGGATTGTTTGGAATGCAAGTTGTATGAGTTTGTACCTCAATTAGTGTGGTTAATGCTTGAGATGAACGTATGATGTAATCAGGACGCCGTGCATATACAAAGGAGACTCTGCCCGCGCGTAGAGTGAATTTGTATATGCGGCGGGTCTGGGCACGCGTCGGGGAGTAATGATGTTCAAAAAAAAAAAAAAAAAATTATATACAGATTTGGGAGCATCGGTGGCTCTTCTTCCGCGCATTTAAACCCCCGGGGCGTGACAGACATATTTGTAGGGACATGTATGCAATTAACCCAAATAAAAAATAAAAAATAAAAAACTAACAATACGAAACTAGAGGGACAAGTATGCATTTATTAGAAATTTTGAAAGAACAAATTTAATAAATTAGATTTATGAAAATTATATTTATAATTTAATATCTTAACCTTTTAATGTTATATACACAGTAAATATTCAGTGACGATACTTGAAGCTGAACTCCTTCGTGGACTCTGTAGCTATGTGTAGCGTGAAATTTTGTAATGTGAATCATTTAAGTGAATTAGTCAATTTTCTTCTTAGGTACAACAAGCCTTCTCGTAGAAAAAGAGATAAAGACAAACCCTCCATGTCAAGTCTTAATGCCTTTTTCAATTCTTGAGTTACAAGCGAAAGTGATGCGGGGCACTGGAGCCACTTATTAGCACACACAATGTATTTTATTTTTAAGATGCCCTTACTTTCTATGTGGTTCTCCTCGTCTAAACATGTTTTATTTGTGAGAAACAGAGAAGTATTTAAGAGAAGGATTAGAATTCCACCAAGCAAGAAGCTAAAAAGTAAGCTTGTAGTTGGATGCTTAAAACTTCAATTGAAACTTATCTTCTGTTAAATAATTGTTTAAAGATTTTTTTGAAAAAAAAAAAAGTGTGGCTAACTTAAGTAAATATACTTGAACATTAATTGTGAACAAAAAACATATTGAGAGCCAAAAATTCAATTAAGTCCTCAATTTGGTGTTCAAATAAAAGGCTTTTTTTAATAAGAAATTAATAATGCTTTTAGTATTTTTAAAAAGAAATGCTCTTTTAAAAAGAAAAAAACTTTTTTTTTTTTTTAAAAAAAAATACTTTTTGTACACTCCAGATGGGATATATGATCTACACCCCATCCATCCTAGGGTGGGATGAATTCCATCCATCACTTCGAAGTGATGAGTCGAGAAGTCTCCACCGTTAAATGGGTGGGTTGTAAGTTCTACACCCCTGATGGGGTGTACCAGTAGTGTAGCTCTTTAAAAAAATGTAGTAAAATATTTTCTTTTGTATTATATATATCAACACAAGAAAATTATAGGAATAGTTGTAATAATAGCGATTTTGAATTTCGGAATTTGTATGGAATTTCGATCTTTGAAATAAAATTGGTTCTTTCGGAATTTAAAGAGGGTGCTGTTGTGAGCTTCTTGAGAGTTCATTCTGTCGGATCGTTGGCGCTAACCATTAATCCCAAAAGCTCGAGCTGTTAGAAATACGCAACCAATTCACTTAAAGCGTACAGACACAGCGCCCACGGGTCTCGACCGAACTCAACCCACCTGGACGTTAGGTCTATTGTTGGGCCTCTTGCCGTTAGGTCTATTGTGGACCGCAGCCCCACTCAACTTATTGGGCTCACCCAACTCAACTTATTAGTCTCCTGGGCCTATTGTCACGGGGCAAGACGTTGGACCTATTTTAACCCATAAATAAATAGCCAACAATCTCCCCCCACCCAACACCTGCACCGTGTGGGAATCGAACCCGTGCCACTGTCTCTGATACCACTTGTCGGATCGTTGGCGCTAACCATTAATCCCAAAAGCTCGAGCTGTTAGAAATACGCAACCAATTCACTTAAAGCGTACAGACACAGTGCCCACGGGTCTCGACCGGACTCAACCCACCTGGACGTTAGGTCTATTGTTGGGCCTCTTGCCGTTAGGTCTATTGTGGACCGCAGCCCCACTCAACTTATTGGGCTCACCCAACTCAACTTATTAGTCTCCTGGGCCTATTGTCACGGGGCAGGACGTTGGACCTATTTTAACCCATAAATAAATAGCCAACACATTCCTCGGAGTGACTTTCACCAGGATATTGGTGAAAAGTGGCTTAAGGGAATGGTCAAATCCATTTTTAAATCCGGAGTACGGGTTGCACCGGAAAGCGTGAAAAATAAAATTTTGACATGTAGGTGTTTTAGCAGTGGTCCTTAACTTCGTTTTGGATTAAGTAGTTGTTTCGTTCTGTTCCTGCTAGCTGTATTGCCAAACCGCTGGTCTGCGTGCAAGTGCCGTGAGCATATCATCGAACAAGTGCTGTAAGTCTCCTGCGTCTCTCAGTCGCTCCGATGTAGCATAGGCATCATTCAACCAGTCTTACCATACTCAAATATTAAAGAATTACCAATATTTAAAGATAACGACAATCAAAGACAACACCGGAAGAGAGCCATCTGGCAGCATCCCCTCCCACGGATGAGGGTACCCACCTCAACCAGCGACGACCAAAAGCGCCTACGCCATCCCTATGCCCTCGTACGTCACCTGGACCTAAAAAGTCCCCAAATGAGTAAATCAAAAACCCTTATCCATTTTGCGAAAATAGTGGTCCCGACCGCTGTCCGACTGCACCTCAGGCCACCCACTGTGATGTCCGGCCACTAGAACAAAAACCCCAAACAAGAAAGATAGCCGAACGAAACTGGGTCAAATGGACCGTGCTGTCCGACGGACAGCACCATCGTGCGGCCTGCGCTGTCGGGGTCCCCGGCGGCGGCGGTGGCAGCGGCGGCGGCGACAACGACAATGGCAATGGCAACGGCAACGGCAACGGCGACGGCAACGACGACGGCAATGGCGACGGCGGGGCATCACCCGGGTGCACGCAGAACCGAGCGGCGGCGGCCTGGCAGGGCACGGCGCGCGCGCAGGAGCGCGGCGCGGTGGCCTTGCAGGGCGCGGCCTCCCCCCTGCACCGCGCAGCCCAGAGCGCAGCGTGAACTGTGCCGAGTGGCGGCGGCCTGGCAGGACACGGCGCGTGCTCAGCAGCGCTGCGCGGCGGCCTGCCAAGGTGCGGCTCTCCCCCCGGCGTGCCTTCCTTAGCCGTACATTTATCCATCTAGCCGGTTCGGCTGTTCTAAGTCGAAACCGGCGATCCCTCTCTACCTCCGTAAACCCGCTTCAACTGTCATGTAGTGTCAACGGTCTTCGTACGGTATTACTTTCGGTATTCACGGTATTTTTCTCCGTATTTTCGTTATGTCTTTTTGGTCGGATTTGTATTCTATTGTGTAGAGCTCTAAAAATGGAAAACGGTGGTGCGATTGGCTCTAAATTCCAGTAAGCAGAACTTCCGATGTGATTTTTCTAAGTTGATGTAAAAGAGGTGTTTAGAACATTCATTTCGACTTTTGGGTGCTTTGAACTTCGTGCCAACATACGATGCGATCGAAAGATTTGGAACACGAATCGAGGAAGAAATGGTTAAATTAAAAGATTTGGTTGTTACAAAAGGTGGAATTTGTTACAAAAGATTTAGTTTGTTGCAAAAAAGATTCAGTCTATTAAAAAGTGGTTAGGGTTGTTCCGAACTCTCCTATAAATAGTGGAACCGAGGATCGGGTTCTACTTTACATAATCAAGAGAGATGTTAGAACCCTAGTTTTTGAAATTATAACAAGAGAGATCATCGTCTTCTTCCTCGGAGGGTTCGTCGGAGATCGGGAACGGGAATCGGCATCGTGGTGGGGCGACGGAGGAAGGAGCACCGACCGTTCGAGAGATCGGAAAGCGGAGGACAGAGCCGGGGATCGTACCGTCACCTTCACCGACCAAGAGGTTGGATCCTGGCTTCTTCGTTGTTGTTCTTGTTGTTTTGTGAAGTTTTCGTATTATCGTGTGGGTTTTTGGGGAATTTCCGTCAGAGCGTGTGGGTAAACGGGAGGCCGCCGCCGCCGTTGTATTAAACGGGAGGCCGCCGCCGCCATTACCTTGTTCGCGAGGTCGTCGTCGCAGTAGTGGTGGTCGCGGGGTCACTGCCGGAGCCGCGGAAGGCAAAGGGGAAAAGAAAAAGGCAAAAATGAGCCTTTAATTGTTCATTCGGTCTGCCCCAGGAACGCGGTCCACGCTCCAGGCGTAGACCCGGCGCAGGTGACCGCAGCCCGCCGAGGTGAACCCGGCTCGCCGCTGCGTGCACCAGCCCGGCCCGCAGCAACCGCATCGGGCCGGCCAAGCTACGCGGTCCACGCGCCAGGCGTGGATCCGGCGTACGAACCCGCCCCCGCAACCGTGAACTCGGTGCGCGACAAGTTTCCGTGCGCGGCCCGACCCGCGTCTAGTTCCCCCTACGCGGCCCAGAATGGCCCAACCTTGCGCGGTCCACTGCTGGCGTGCGCCCTGTCTTCGCCGCCGCCGCTTCTCGCCGTGGACCCAGTCCACGCCTGGGCCCGTGCACCGGCGCCCAGCCCGAAGGCCCGGTAGCCTGTTTCGACGCGGGTTTTGACCCGTTTTGTTCCGTTTTTGAGTTTTTGGGACTATTTGGCCTCCTCCGTTGTTGGGGTTGGTTGGCTTTTTAACCATTGGATTTTTGGTTTAACGCACGATGTACGGATTTGTTGTGAGCTCGAGTTTCCATTGACGGAATTGATTTCTGGGGGTGATGTTCTCACCGTTTTCGCCATCGGAAGCCTGGGTTGACATACGATTTATGAAATTGTGTTACGGTTATATTTTTAACAATGGTTTTTGGTGTAGTTTGTGTTCGGGCAAGGTTTGAGGTCATTTTGGGAGTTTTCACCCATCGTTTTCTTCGCCATTTGAGGTGGGTAATCTTACAAAGGTAGAGGATGTTTTTGGATCATGGTGTCCGGCCCTCCTCTCCCTTTTATTTTAAAGTGTGTCTTGGCATAACTGTTTTGAGAAAAAGGAAGAACAAGGTATTGGTTATTTGGCAAAATTGGTACATACAAAAAGAGGACAAGACAAGACACATGACTTTATCGGGTACAGCTACCACGATATAGTCGAAAGTTATAGGTTTTGAGGCTCATGGCGCTATCACTTACACCAGCGGTTTGGCCACCGCAAGGGTGTACTTTTTCGGAGAAGTTGGTCTAAGGACTCGTGAACTTTACGCGGGAATTGCGTAGAGGCCCTCCGAGGTGTTAAGGGGAGGGTTAGAAGAGCACCAACGAATTGAGCAAGGTTGGTTTTTCCTTAGGTCTACGGGCTAAGGGATGGTGTGAATGGAACGGATGTTTCAGTTTTCGGTTTGTGGTCCTATTTACTCGTTGTACCTCGTTAGTGCATATCATGATTATGTTATTGATTATTTTCTTTTCTATATTATGGTCACTGACTCCCACCATGTGGCAGGATCCGGCGGGGACGGAGGAGAGGCATCGGCTCATGAGTGACATCGCTTTTCGTCATTTCGGTGACCCCTTTTTATTCCTCATTTGTTCTTACACTATGTGGATATGGATGGCATGATATATGAACAACTTGTGATGTGGATAATATGATGTGAACAGTTAGAACGTTGGAACGCTGTGATGGCTTGGGATAATGAACTTTGATCTTTCATTCTTATTTTGTGGTGGTTGGATATGTATGTGGAGGTTTTGAAAAAATAAAATGATTGCGAAAATGGATTTTTATAAAACAGATTGTCGGGTGGGCACTATTTTAAAACCTTGTGACTTTATTCTTTCAAATTGGAGTATGCCGAGTGGGCGAATTTTTTTTGAATGATGTACAAGTTTATGTGATCCCTTATGTAAGAATGTGTATGTTAAACTAGTGAGGTTTGGTGATTGTATGTTGTGCGACGCCGTGCATATACAAGGGAGACTCTGTCTGTTTGTGTGTAGTAACCTTGTATACGTGGTAGGTCTGGGCACGTGCCGGAGGGTAAAGGTTTTAGAAAAAAAAAAAAAAAAAAAAGGTCGTTTTTCGCTTTCAAATTACCCTCGGGGCGTGACAGATTAAGATGGTATCAGAACGTAAAGGGCACCAATCATGTAGTTTGCATACCATTGAGTTCCAATAATGACTAAAATATCCACGGTTTCTTTATTCATGCAAATATCTAGTGTAATCAACAAGGTCCCCTGGTTACATGAGTAGGTGGTTTTAAGTTTTTGTTTTGATTGTTATGCCTTCTTTTTATGTGTGTTTTGATTGCCGGCTGTTGTTGGCTGTTAATCCCTTGCGATGTGTGTGTACAGAGTATGGCACGCACCCGATCTTCGGGTGGAGGTGCAGGAGAGGAGGGAGTAAGGATGGTCGCCGCCGAGGCTACTACGGCCAGGGAGGACCAGTTGCTTCGGCAACAAGTCCAGGAATTATCGGGGCAATTTGCGGCGCTCACAGATGTCGTGCAGTAGATAGCTCGCGAGATGGCATCTTTGGTCACTGCCACATTGAATCCTACTCCAAGACCAATACCGTCTGAGGCGCCAGCGCCGGCGACAGGCGATGAGGATACTCCTCCGGCAGACACTATGATAGCGAGGGCATCGGCAGTACCAGCAGCGGCACCCCCGAATGTCCCTTCTCCGGTAGCTCAGGGATCAAGGCCGGGAGCTACGGTTGGGGATTCGGCGAGGGGTGCAAGCGCCACACCTTCCCCCACTCAGTCTGTGATGACCCAGATCTTCATTTGAGGGTTACGGCATGACCAACGACTTCTGGAGGACTATTCTGTGTGTTGGATGTGTTTGTGCGTGAATCGGACTCAAGGAATAGATCCCGCGTGAAAAATGGATCAAGTTTGCCATTTGGATGCCTTCGTCGAAATATGGAATTAGTTTTGCATAAAACGGAGGTCGTATTTGAATTCAGTGCGGAAAAACGATGAAAAACGGCTATTTCGAAATATTTTTCTGAGTCCGGACGCCCAAAAACGGGCACCCGGAAGTTTTCGGTGCTTTTTGGTGCACGGGGGAGCCGTGGACCGGCGGGGTGGACGCGTGGCAGGCGCGAATTGGCCGGCGCACACGGCGAGGTCCACGGGATTCTCGCGCTAGCGCAGGGGACCGGGCGGGTGACACGTGGCTGCCTCTCATTGGCGGGCTCACGCGACGCGGTCCACGGAGTCGCGCAGCCGGGTGCATGGACCGGGGCGTGCCACGTGGCAGCCCCGGGTTGGTTGGCCCACGCGCGCGCGGTCCACGCAGAGTGCGGAGCAGGCGGCCGTACCGCACGTATGGCGGGGGGCGGAGCAGGTGGCAGGTGGCGGCTGGCGTGGCGGGCACGACGGCAGGCGTGGCGGGCACGACGGCAGGCGTGGCGCATGCGTGCGCCACGTGGTGCCCCGCCATTGGCAGGCACCACCCACCCTGCCGCTTTGCCAAGGGCACGCAGCAGCGCCCGATTCGCCGGGCGCCGCTGTCCCGTGTTCGGGACACGCGTCGCGCCCGGGGGAATCTGGGCGCTCATCGCATGTGGGCCGCGGGCGCGGTTTTTGGGCCCGAATTTCGGGCCCAAATCCGCAAGTGGGCTAGGCTATAAATAGCCCACCTTCTCCTCCTTTCTTCTATTTTTTTGAGTTTTAGAGGGAGAAAGGGAGCTTGTGGCCTGAAGGAAAGTTGTTCCTCTCTCTATCCTCCATATCTCCAAAAGGTTTCAGGATTTTAGGAGTCTTCGGCATCGAGATCTCTACGACACGGCTCGCTTCGACGTTTCCCTTTCGCGGCCCATTTTCGTAGCTGTTTAGTCGGAAAAATCCCCTGCGCCAACCAGGAGGAATTTTTGGACGATTTTTATAGCAGCGTGTTCCTAAGAGGTAGGCCTTCGATTTTTGTGTTGATCGTTTTGCTTCATTTTGGGTTTTTGGCACGGTTCCCGAGGCATCTTTTGATTCTATTTTCTGTGGTGACTTTTTGGACAGCACGGGATTGTCATTTTCTATCTTGGCCTACGAGCATCAGAATAGGGTGTATAAGTATTGTTTTGGATCTACTCGTCGCGAGGAACGTAACTGTTATTTTTTTGGATTTTTCAGAGTACTGCGCGTAGGTGAAAAATCCCTTTTTTCTGTGCTGTTTTGCAAACAGCAAATACTCTTTTCGGGGGAGGCCCAGTTTTGTCGTGTTCGATTATTTTTGCAGTGACTCACGGATTAGGGTGTTGCGGGGACCGTTGTTGGACAGCGAGGAGTTCTTTTATAGTTGGGGAGTTGCGTGTGCCAGGTGGGTGGTTGTTGTTTACCTCTTACTGCGATTTACTCACTAGGACTATTAGAGAGACCCCTAAATTGATTGATTTGGCACCCCATTGAAAGTCATGCATGATTACACTACTTATGAGCCTATCCATGTGGGAATAGTATGGTGGGAATATTGTTGGTGGAATATCATTATGAGGATCTATTTGCATGATTAAAATAAACGGATTAATTCTTGGCCTATTGATGTGGAAGTATTATTGGGAAAATACTATCGTGAAAATATGATTGTGGGGATACTATGGTGGTGATATATTTTAGCATGCCATGTTAGCACTTAGCCTTTCATGAAAATTGATCATTCGATGGGACAATATGACATATCTATGTGCGGGTACTATTCTGATGACTTATTATTATGGATCTTGGATTATGGACATGTGTAATTGATTAGTGATTTTGGCATATTGATTATACCTATGTGGAGTTACTATTTGATACGCTTTCTTTTATCTTTCATGACGACATTTGAATGCTTGTATGGATATCTAGATAGGCCACTATTTATTACTACACTATCATATTGGGACTTGACTTAGGAGAAATCATGATTGTGTATTTTCTCCTTTTCATTTAGACATGTGATACATGTTGCTCGAGTTCAAGCAGAGGTTTGGGATAGTGTAGTCGGGACCTTTGAGTCTGGGACAGGTTGTACTAAATTGTGGACTTGCGGGGTGTCGCGGGAACCGCGGATACTAGGCGGTTGACCGAGTGTCGGTGGTTGTATCATATTTTGGACTTGTGGGGTATTTCGGCAACCGTGGATATTGGGCGGTTGACCGGAGGTCGGTTGTTGTATCTGTCACGCCCCGGGGTCGAAACTGCGACCCGGGCTCGCCAACAGATCCGCCGCCTATACGAAAATCTCGCATAGGCGAAGCATCCAACCTGCAAGGAAAGAGGTACTACAGCTAAACAAATATCTGAGCTGTAAAGACAAGTGCTGTAAAACTAAAATCCAACCACTGCACAATTGGAAATAATGATACGATACCATCTCCCAAAAATGATCAAATACAAAATCCTCATATACAATAACCCAGAACTCAACAGGGAGGGTAACCTGAAATAATACATCAGTGTACAAGCTCTCAGTACAAGTCATATCCTCACTACAATAATCTCTCAAAAGCAGAAATACAACTAATATACTGACTGTACTACAAATCACCAATGTGGGGGTACAGCTACTCTCCAACGACAGGTAGGGATCTAGCTCGCGACTCCCTCGCCTCGAACACCAACAGCAGAATCAACATTTCCCACAGATGACTCTGCAAAATAAAGAAGAGGAAAGAAAAATGAGGGGGAGAACCCCCCAACGGGTGTGATAACTACATCAACACGTAGTTCTCAGTGGGTACCGCCACCAAGCCCGACGGTCTGCCCACTAAATCAACTAGAGGCATAAGATAACAATGTAGTAAAAACTAAACAAGAAAAGTTGGAGATACTCTACAGCTACCATGCCTCTATCTAAATGCTCAATGGATAATACAGATGAAAAGATATGCAACTACTCGCACCCAAGGTGCTCAATCAACCCAATCGAACTGACTGCCTCATAGGGTCCAGTCAAGCCTGCGCCTACCTACTGCCAGTACATCCACGGAGGACTGGACTTACGTAGGGCGTCTATGACTGCCAAAACTGGCCCAGCCAGAAGGACTGCGTCCGTGACTGCCTAAAAAAAGGCCCAGCCAGAGGGACAGCATCGACAAGTCGCGATACGATAGTAATAGGCCCACTCCGGACGGGGCACTCGAGGGGCGCGACCCCACCGAGGAAAAAGGTATCCACGCATCTCTGTCGAGCTCAAGGTGGCTCATGTAAACTATAGTCAAAATCCACGCTCACTCTCAGAACGGAAGGACTCAAGATCCTCAAACATCTCGCACGACGGTCGGAGTACTCTCGACGACTCAGCTAACCAGCTCTCACGAATCCCGAGACACTAACGAACTCAACCAACTCGTGGTACAAAACACACTGACTGGAGATACTCCACAGCCTGGACCAACCCACAACTCAGGGCTAACAAAACTGGTCGGACGACACTCAACGACCCGGGACCATCGTCAACCCTAACGGTTCCCAACAATACTAGCACAGGTCTAATCTCAATTATCAGACTCCACTCAGCCCCCAGGCACGAGTGCAGCAATGTCCCATAGTAACCTGACCACTCGGCCCACTACCCAGGCGAGAAAAATCTATGTCCAGGAAAAGATGCAAAGTGCGGGATGTCTAAAGCATAAAAGAACCTAGCCCAAGTGAAGGTTCTCTACTAGCCTGGTTAAACATGCATCATATGACGGGTTGCTAGGTCAAGTTCCAATAATAGCATTTAAAGAAACTGAATCATAAGCAGGGAACATTAACAGATATGATCACCAAAATCAATCAAGATGTAATATCACAGATTTTTGGTAACGTTTTACCCTCCTGCTAATAAAGGTTAAGTTAAGGGAAAGTAAAATAACGGGTTTACTTAAGTTGATAATCGTGAGGTGCGGGTATTTTTCTGCGATAGAGCTCGAAAAACGGAGAACGGCGGTGCGATCGGATCCGGATTCCGACTTACGGAACCCCTAGAAAGGGGGTGTAAGGATCGCGGTAACTGGAAGGTGCATCAAAATCTGTGCAAGTGATCGTGCACGCTTTTCGAGGAGATAAGGAATTATCCCTAAGGAATTATCTTTAAGGAATTATCTCTAAGAAATTATCTTTAAGGAATTATCTCTAAGGGATTATCCTTAAGGAATTATCTTTAAGGAATTATCTCCAAGGGATTATCCTTAAGGAATTATCTTTAAAGAATTATCCCGAAGGAATATCTGTGAGGAATTAATTAATTAACGAATTAATTAATTAGAGTTCAAAAATATCTGAGGTGGATTTTGACGGTATGTACATACGAAAAGGGAAAATAAAAGAAATAAAAAAAATAAATTAAAAACAAGATTTATTTATTCCCCGTATACTGAAAGGATTCCCTAGTCTTAAAAGATTGCCTCCTCAGATCCTTCCCTTTTGCGCGTGCCGAAAACCAAATGAAACCCTAGTTTGAAAAGAGAGAAAGGAGAAAAGAGAAAAGAAAAGGAAACCCAAACCGGGGGAAAAAGAAATAGAGAAGGAAGAAGCGGAGGAACCCGATCGCCCCAATAGACGTGCTGGAGACCGGAGAACGAGACATCACCGCCATCGGAGGGCGGATCCGGATTCTCACCACCGCAAAGAACGGAGATCGGGATCGCGTTGCCTCCTCCATCGGAAAAAGGTTAGGAATCGTTATTTCTCTCCTTCGTCGGTTTAATCGTGGGTTCTCCGTGTTCTTTCGAGATCGGTTTAATCGGTGGATTGATCACGGATTTTTGATTGATTTTGATCGGTGTTTTGTTCATGTTTCGACCGGGTTTAATCGATGGTTTTCAACCGGTCATGATCGAAGGTTTGATCGGGTTACCGATCGACGTTTCGTTTGGCCTCCGATCAATGGTTTTAGCGTCGGAGCGATCCGGGGTTTTTGTTTGGGTTATTTTGGGTGTTTCGTCGGAGCATGGGGGAGTTAACGGGAGGCCGCCGCCGCCGTTACCATGTTCGCGGGGTCGTCGCCGGAGCCGCGCGGGTGTCACGCCCCGTGGGTTTAAAAGCGCGGAAGAAGAGCCACCGATGCTCCCAATTCAGCCATATATATTTTTTTTTGAAAACCCTCACTCCCCGGCGCGCGCCCAAACCCGCCGCATACACAAATTCACTCTGCAAACGGGCAGAGTCTCCTTTGTGTATGCACGGCATCTCGACTACAAATCTCAACACAAAGTACCTCACATATAGTCTTTAACCACATTAGTTGGAGTTTCGAATACATACAACCATTCGTTTCACAGGAAGCACTAGTTTCAACATCTAGCACAGAGGCCGTCGTTTTGAAAGGATAAATAATCACAGGGTTTTGAAAGCGGCGCCCACTCGACGCCGTTGTTTTAGAAGAATAGTTTCAAAGCCACATAAATCCATAGAGTTTTGAAATCGGCACCCACTCGATGCCTAATTTTGTAAACCAGTTCGAAACCACATAAATTCCACCAGGTTTTAAAAACCAGTGCCCACACGACACCCACGTTTTAAAAGTGGTTTTCGCAAACGGTTTTCTTTGATTTCTCATTATTTAAAACGGCCAAGTAAGGAAAGGAACAACATTCATTCGCATATATGAAAGGAAAAGCAACATCCACTTCGACCCCACGGGGGTATCGCAATCCACAACTAACTAACATGAATAATAAAGGAAAAGGGAAAGAAGAGTCACTGTGTCTGAAGTCGCTAAGTGTCAGAACAGCCCTCTCGCGGCCTCACCGGTGCCCTAGCACTCGTCCCTGGACGAACCTGTCACGGAGTGGGAAGTTAGTGACTAGAAATAGCATAATAAGCAAAAGGGCTAAAAAATATAGCAAACCATAAAAACCCGGAGCAACCGTCCTCCACAAATACCGTCAACAGTAACCTCACCCTGTACTAAACAAAACCGGGCACCTATTTCGACCACCACACCGAGCCCCTATCCCGGTGTCCCCCGCCGAGCACCTGCCCCGGCCGCCGAGCACCTGCCTCGGCATCACCGCTCACACCCCCCACCTATGAGGGCCCCCTTTCCTAACGTCACCGTCACGTGGGGTACACGGGTCAACGTACCACTTTTCCGAAAAAGCACACCCTCGTGGTGGCCAAACCGCCGGTGTGCGTGTAGCAAAACAAGAGCCTCATATCGATAGTAAGTAAAATAATATAACAAGGTTAGTCAGATAATCATAAGATCCACATACTATACACCTTGCCTCGATATGCTATTCCTATTAAAATATGGCTATCCCCGAAATCCCCGGAGAAGTACCCACCTCGTGTGTGTGTCGTCCGGAACTCGGCTCGTCCGTGACCATGCGACTGTTTCCTACAGCGTCCCGTCCTCCTGAAGGAAACAAAGGTGTGTCAAGACTAAGGGGTCCGAACACTGACACCGACTCCCTACCGAAACTGACGACTGACGTAAACCCCGGACTCCGCGCGGCGGGGTTCCCCGCACGGCACCGACCCGTGCGGTCCGCACTCCGTCTGCGCACAGCCCCAATGGCCCCAACCCGTTGTTGTGGCCTGACGGCGCGCCTGCCGCGCGGCATGCGGCCTGCCGGTGGCCCGCGCGGCCCCATCCCGCGCGGCGCCCTCCTGCAGGCAGCGCCCGCACGGCGCGCTTGCCGCACAGCGCCCCGCCTACAGGGGGCCAGCGCAGCACCTGTCCGCGCGGCGCCAGCCTGCGGGCGGCGCCCGCGCAGCGCGCCTGCTGCTCGGCGCCCCGCCTGCAGGCGGCTCGCGCCGTGCCAGCCTGCGGGCGGTGCCCGCGCGGCGCGCCTGCCGCTCGACGCCCTGCCTGCAGGCGGCCGACGCGGCCCCTGTCCGCGCCGTGCCAGCCTGCGGGCTGCGCCCGCGCGGCGCGCCTGCCACGCGGCGCCCCGCCTGCAGGCGGCCCGGCGGCCACTGTCCGCGCGGTGCCGGCCTGCGGGCGGCGCCCGCCCGGCGCGCCTGCCGCGCGGCGCCCCGCCTGCGGGGGGCCCGCGCGGCCCCTGTCCGCGCGGTGCCAGCCTGCGGGCGGCGCCCGCACGGCGCGCCTGCCGCGCGGCGCCCCGCCTACAGGCGGCCCGCGCGGCACCTGTCCGCGCAGTGCCAGCCTGCGGGCGGCGCGCCTGCTTGCAAGCGGCCCGCGCGGCACCTGTCCGCGCGGTGCCTGCCTGCGGGCGGCGCCTGCGCGGCACGCCTGCCGCGTGGCCCCCCGCCTGCAGGCGGCACGCCTGCCGCGTGGCGCCCCGCCTGCAGGCGGCCCGCGCGGCACCTGTCCGCGCGGTGCCTGCCTGCGGGCTGTGCCCGCGCGGCCCCTGTCCGCGCGGTGCCAGCCTGCGGGCGGTGCCCGCGCGGCACGCCTGCCGCGCAGCGCGCCGCCTGCAAGCGGCCCGCGCGGCCCCTGTCCGCGCGGTGCCCGCCTGCGGGCGGTGCCCGCGCGGCCCGCCTGCCGCGCGGCCCCTGTCCGCGCGGTGCCCGCCTGCGGGCGGTGCCGGCGCGGCCCGCCTGCCGCGCGGCCCCCTGTCCGCGCGGTGCCCGCCTGCGGGCGGTGCCCGCGTGGCGCGCCTGCCGCGCAGCGCCCCACCTGCAGGTGGCCAGCGCAGCGGCGGCGGCGGCTAGCGCCTCGTGTCCGTCGGCGGCGGCGAAAACCCCCGATCACCCAACCCCACGAAACGATCCCTTACAAGAAAAATAAAGTAAATAAAGAAATTCCAAAAACTCAGCTTGATTCACGAGGGAGAAAGGAGGAAGAGGGATTGCCCGCCTTCGTCCGGAGATCCCCGAAGAAGCCTTGCGCCGCACCTTGGACCGCAAGCGGGGGGGGGGGGAATAGGGTTCCTCTTCCTCTCCTTGCTCGAACGTCCAAAACACGTAGGGGTGGGGATCCTTATTTCTGCTTGCTTTTCCCCTTTTAAATCGATTCGTCTGACCTAACCGAATTAAGGAGCCAAGCGGGTCGAAGGGTTAAATCCCCGATTCACCACCCCACACTGCAGACACAACAAAAAGGGGTCGGAATTACCTCGATTTCCATGCAAGTCACTAGCACGATTTCCGGAGCACCAAAAATGAGGGGGTCCAACCTTGAAAAAATTAAATCTGGGAGATCCGGAAGTCGGAATTAGAATCCGACTGCACTCCCGTTCTCCGTTTCGCGAGCTCTTCCACCTAAAAATGCTCGCGAGCCCCGACGGACTGTCCGGAAAAAGCACAAAAAATTTAGACCCTCAGTCGGACCGTCAAACATAAGACAAAAGAACAAATGGGATAGCCAAAATAAAGGTCGGGTCCTACACCACTCACCGCTAAAAACAAGTTTCGTCCTCGAAACTTAGCCCTCGCCCGCGGCGAAGAGATCCGGGTAGCACTCCCTCATCTTTGACTCTGGCTCCCAGGTTGCCTCACGCTCTTCCTGATTGCTCCAAAGCACCTTCACCTAGGGGATTGCCCGACTTCGTAGCTTTTTGTCCTCTCGCACTAGGATCCGCACTGGCACTTCCTCGAAGCTCAGGTCCTCCTTAAGCTCGATTGCAGTGACGTCAAGCACTCGCGATGGATCGGAAAGATACTTCCGGAGCATGGACACGTGGAACACGTCATGAACTCGGTAAAGGTTTGGCGGTAGGGCGAGGCGATAGGCCACCGGGCCGATGCGCTCCAGAATCTCGAAAGGCCCTACATACCGTGGGCTCAACTTGCCTCTCAACCCTAACCACTTCACCCCTTTTGACGGCGAAACCCGAAGTAATACGTGCTCTCCCACCTGGAATTTCAAATCGCGACGTCTCCGGTCTGCGTAGCTCTTTTGTCGGCTCTGGGCGGTCGCCAATCGCCGTCTGATGAGGCGCACCTTTTCTTCGGTTTTCTCCACCAAGTCCGGTCCCAGAAACTTCCGCTCCCCCAGGTCGTCCCAACAGATCAGGGATCTACAGCGTCTGCCGTACAATGCTTCGTACGGTGCCATCCGGATACTCGCCTGGTAGCTGTTATTGTAGGCGAACTCCACAAGGGGCAGGTGGCGCGACCATCCGTCTCCCAAATCCAGCACGCAAGCTCGAAGCATGTCCTCGAGGATTTGGATCACCCGCTCGGATTGTCCATCCGTCTGGGGGTGAAAAGCTGAGTTGAAGTGTAGCTTGGTCCCCAAGGCTCGATGTAGACTCCGCCAAAAGTTCGAGACGAACCTTGTGTCTCTGTCGGAAGTAATGGATGTCGGTACCCCGTGTAGCCTCACGATCTCGCCGATGTAGACTTAAGCCAATCAATCGCGCGTCCACGTCGTATGAATGGGCAGGAAGTGAGCTGACTTCGTTAGCCGGTCAACGATAACCCAGATGGCGTCGTTCCCCTGCTGCGAACGCGGAAATCCGGTGACGAAATCCATGGTGATTCGCTCCCATTTCCACTCTGGCACTGGTAGTGGTTGCAATTTCCCCACTGGCCTCTGATGCTCGGCTTTCACCTACTGGCAAATCAGGCAGTGCGCTACGAATCTCGTCACGTCCCCTTTAAGCTTTGGCCACCAGAAGGTCTGTCTGAGGTCCCTGTACATCTTGGTGCCCCCAGGATGCGCCGCGTAGGGGGCGCAGTGTGCTTCAGTCAAGATTTCCTTTTTCAGGTTCGGCGAATTGGGCACGCAAATCCGTCCTCGAAACCGAAGAGTGCCATCAGTCCCCACTGCAAAGTCTCCCTTCCGCTCCGGGGAAATTCTATCCCGTTCCAGCTGTAACTGTGGATCAGCACCTTGACCTTCTCGAATTCTCTCGAATAGGGTCGGTACGACTGCTAGAGACATTAGTCGCTCGACCGTCCCTGCTGGTACCACTTCCAATCTCAATCGTGAGAATTCCGCGATTAAGTCATCCTGCTGAGTGATCGTGCTCGCCGAAGTCCCTTCTGCTTGACCCTTCCTACTCAAGGCATCGGCCACAACGTTTGCCTTCCCGGGGTGGTACTGGATTGACAGGTCGTAGTCCTTGAGCAACTCTAACCACCGTCTCTGTCTCAGATTCAGCTCCTTCTGGGTAAAGAGATATTTAAGGCTTTGGTGGTCAGAGAACACATTACAGTGCACACCATAGAGATAGTGCCTCCATAGTTTCAGAACAAAGACCACAGCAGCTAGCTCCAAGTCGTAGTTCTGCTCGTAATCCTTGAGTTGTCTTGAGGCATAGGCTATAACCTTTCCTTGTTGCATTAGTACTCCCCCCAATCCTGTCCGCGATGCGTCGCAGTAAACCTCGTAGTCCTCCCCGGGTGTTGGTAAAGCAAGCACAGGTGCTCTTGTTAACCGCTTCTTAAGTTCTTTAAAACTTTCCTGGCATTGGGTCGTCCAAATGAACTTTACTCCTTTCCGGGTTAAGCGGTTCAGGGGGGGTTGCAATCTTCGAGAAACCCTCGACAAAACGTCTATAGTATCCTGCAAGGCCCAGGAAGCTGCGAACCTCTGTCACCGTGGTCGGTTGGGGCCAGTCGGTCACTGACTCTACTTTCTTAGGATCCACTGCGATTCCTGCTGCTGAAATGATGTGCCCTAGGAACCCCACCTCGCGAAGCCAAAACTCACATTTCTTAAGTTTGGCGTACAACTCCTGCACCCTAAGAGTCTGCAGAACAATCCGTAGGTGCTCCTCGTGCTCCTTATCGGTGGGCGAGTAGATCAGGATGTCGTCAATGAAGACCACTACGAACTGGTACAGGAAGGGCTTGAAAACTCGGTTCATCATGTCCATAAATATCGCGGGGGCGTTGGTAAGCCCGAATAGCATTACGGTGAACTCGTAGTGGCCATACCGGGTCCGAAAAGCTGTCTTCGGAATATCCTCATCTTTCACTCTGAGTTGATGGTAGCCGGACTGCAAGTCAATCTTCGAAAACACCATCGCTCCCCGTAACTGATCAAAGAGGTCGTCGATCCTGGGTAGGGGGTATTTATTCTTTATTGTGACTTTATTGATTTCCCGGTAGTCGATGCAAAGCCGTAAACTCCCGTCTTTCTTTCGCACGAAAAGCACCGGTGCGCCCCAAGGCGACACACTCGGTCTAATGAACCCCTTGTCCAGAAGATCTTCAAGCCGCGCCTTGAGTTCCTTCAGTTCTGCAAAGGCCATTCTGTAGGGGGCCTTTGTGATCGGTCGGGTACCGAGCGGTAGCTCGATCGGAAACTCCACCTCTCGCTCGGGGGGTAATCCAGGTAGTTCGGTCGAGAAGACGTCTGGGAAGTCCCTCACCACCGGGATGTCCGAGAGTGCCGCAGAGGGTCCCGTGGCCAGGGCCACCGACGCCAAATAGGCCACGCACCCTCCCTCGATCAGTTTCCTGGCTTGCGACGCTGGTATGATGGACGAAAAGGAGACGCTCTTGCACGCCAAGTACACGTTCTCTGGGAACTCCGGATACAGTAGCCGCACCTGGCGCTTCTCACAGTCAATCACCGCTTGGTACCACGTGAGCCAATCCATCCCAAGCACTACGTCGTACTCCTTCAATGGGATCACTACCAGATCCCAGGGGCAGGAAAGCCTCCCCAACCTTATCGGACAGGAAGGTATAAGGTTGCGGGCCTCCAAGGATCCCCCCGCGGTTTGAACAGACATCACACTAGGTAAGGGTCTCATCTCAAAACCATGGGTCAGTGCAAAGTCACAAGACATAAACGAGAGGGTTGCTCCGGTATCAAAAAGGGTTCTAGCACGATAAACGAAAACAAGGGTGATACCTGCGACAACGTGCTCAGACGGGTATGCCTTCTGCTGGTTCATTGAGTAGACGCGGCCTCCCGATGGTGGCGGCCTGTCCCCTGCTGGTCGAGGTGCTGGCGGTTTGGGAGCTGATGCCACCGGGGCTTTTCCTCGCCCCGCGTGCTGGGATGACGGCGCGGAGGCTGCTGAAGATGCTGTGCCTTGGTTCAGGGGGCAATTGAAGCGGAAGTGCCCCTCCTTGCCACATCGAAAACAGCGGTCCTGCCTCTTGGAGCATTCCGTCACTCGGTGCGCCCCGCCACGCAAGGCCGGTCATCCGAGCGTTGTCCTCCTCCTGGCGCGCCTCTGGTCCTCTGCTGGGACCTCCACCGCTTGGAGGGCCGACTCCCACTGGAAGAGCCCCCCCCCCCCAAAAACAACTGAGTCCGCTTCCTATCTTCCTGCTGATGAGAGCCCTCCCTTCGAGCGCGCGTAACGGCGAAGCCGCGCTCTACAATGGTGGCCCGGTCGACCACCTTCTGGAAGGTATGCAGATCTGCTTCGTCCACCACTTGGAAGATGTCGCTCCGCAGTCCGTCCACAAACAATTGCGCCTTATGAGACTCGTCCCGAATGACGAAAGGGACACAGTTCGCCAGTCTCACGAACTCCCGTTGGTACTCCATTACGGTTCGGGTTCCCTGTCTGATGTGGTTGAGATCGTCCTCTAGTTGCTTCTTGACGCTGTTGGTAAAGAACGCCCCGAACAGCTATTGCTTAAAGGTGGTCCACGTTGGGAGGGCGGTACCCTTCGCGGAGTCTTGGCGTACCGTCTTCCAGCACATGCGGGCATTTCCCTCAAGAAAGTGGACCGCCAGGGGAACCCTCTCGTGGTCTTCCATCAGAAGGTCCTCAAACAGCTTTTCCATTGTGCCCACCCACTTCTCCACGACCCAGGGGTCCGTCGTCTCCCCCTCGAACGTCGGCGGGTCGTACTTCTTGAAGTCCGCAAGGTTGGCACGCATGCGCTCCCGCTCCGTCGGCGGAGCAGACCCCTCCCCCGTGGCAGTGGCGGCCACGACGGTAGAAGGCCTCACCCCGGTCTCCGCGGGGGTGTCCCTGGCTGATGGTCCCGGCGTTGATCCTGCTGCTGCTGCCGGAGGGGCTACTTCTGGCACCGTCTGATGGGTTAACGGTACCTCAGGCGCTGCGGCCCGGGTAGGGGCAGCTCCCGCCTCGGCCTCCATCGTCGGCGGTCCCGTCGCCGGTGCAGTTGGCCCCGGAAGAGGGCCCGGGGCGACCACCACCGTCGCGGCGACCTGCCGTGTCACGCCCCGGGTGTAAACCGGAACCCGGGCCCGTCTACAGATCCGCCGTGCACACGGTATTTCCCGCGTACACGAAGCGCCAAACCCGCTCAGATATAAGAGATAACAAAAAAGAGCAATAAAAACAGAGCTGAACTAAAACTAATACATCTCAGACTGAAGCTGGAAATAAAATACAACACATCTGTATAAATGATACATCTGTCTCTCCCAGCTCACCAAAATAAATACAACCTGCTGGCAAAAGCCAGTCCCAAATGTAAAAGTACAACCGTCTGAGGAATCCTGGGTACACCAACAGTCCAGCTAACTCGCTCATCCTGCCTCGAGATCTATCTACACAGCCGTCCTCTCACCTCGACCCGCCACTGAAAGTCCAGTAGCACCCGCAGAAGACTCTGCAAAACAAGGAAGAAGAAAAAGAGGAAAGAAGAATGGGGGTGAGAACTACTAGTAAACCAGTAGCCTCCCCTAGTGGGTAAAACCTCAAACTCTGACGCACCCACTAGGTCTACCAGAGGCGAAAAGGAAAGAAGAGTGGTAAGAAATGAAACTGCTGAAAAAGGGAGATCTACCACTACTAAGCCTCTAAAATGCAGTCCTAGACTGGAATAACCAAGAAACAAAACCCACCGTCCCAGATGAACCCAATCTGTACCGCCCTCATCATCGGGCAAGAAAGCCGCGCCGATGTGATAGCAAAACTCCTGCTGCCGCCCTCATCATCGGGCAAGAAAGCCGCGCCGATGTGATAGCAAAACCGTCAATAACTGTCCGACCCCGGCCTCCGGAGGGGAACTCGAGGGGAGCGACCCACACGAGGAAAGCATCACCGGGCAATAACCGCCCCGGTGTAATAAAAGCATCACCGGGCAATAACCGCGCCGGTGTGATACAAGCAGGACTGGATCACAACTAAAAAGCCCCAGTGGAACACAACCTTCCACTAAAAGAAAACTGATTCCCAATCAGATGCAAAAGTAACCATCCGGTCAATCGCCCAATATCCGCGATTGCCGCAATACCCCAAAATCCACGACCAGGTCTCACAACCGACCTCCGGTCAACCGCCTACTATCCGCGGTCGCCGGAACAACCCACAATCACGATCATGACCCACATCCGACATCTGGTCAACCGCCTACTCTCCGCGGTTGCCACAGAACCCCGTAGTCCATAATCATGCCCTATCACCGATGTCCTATGACCGACATCCGGTCAACCGCCCAATATCCGCGGTCGCCGCCAAAACCCATAATCCATAATCCAGGCCCCGGCTACACTATCCCAAACCCCTGCTCAAACCCGAGCAACAAGAACCACCTGACTAACGAAAAGGAGAAAAGAAGCAAACAAGGTTTCTCCTAAGTCAAGTTCCAGCATGAAAGTGTAGCGATAAAAGATGGCCTATCTAGATGTCCAAACAAGCATGCAAGTGTTCTCAAGGAAAAAAAGAAAAAGATGTCCAATAGTGGTTCCACATGTGTAACAATTAATAGCTCCGCACAGATATAACCATCATGCTAAAACATTATCCAACCACACATGTCTATAATCCATGTTCCATAATAAAGCATCACTATCCACCTATGCATGTCATAAAATCCTCAAATAGTACCAACCACTAACAGGATAATCATATAGTCCATAATAGATAATCCAATCCACATGCAAGGTTAACGCTAACATTCCATCCATACCAACATGTATAAGTCCCAACCACTATCAAATATCCACAAGCATGCAAGTCCCAATTACAATTATCAATCATGGATGTCCAAGAAGGATCTCTCTAATACTCCTAGTGGGTAAGTCAGAAAAGAGGGATAAAGCAACCACCCACCTGAAGTGCAACTGTCCAAATCCGTACAGCTGAAAATACCGAAAACTTCAGATCCTTGCTCCCACAATTTAGCACACCCGTAATATTCCTGATACAAAGTAAAGTCCACTAATTACACATAGGCACCCAATTATTGCACTTATAATCCCATACAACAACAGTCCCGAAACTGTTAAATTATCACCTGCAGAAAGTGCCCACGAAAATCCAAGAAAAATATCACGGCGATCCTTGCGTCGATAGCTTCGCAACGGTACCTTGCACGCCCAAATCTGAGTTCTGTACATCAAGATAAAAATCCGGCAAGGTGGTGATCCAAACAACAAACTGTGGAAAAAGACTGCGCACTATACACTGAGAAAACAGTAATTATCACCTCGAAATAAAATTCACAAAAATCCAATAAAAATACGAGCGCGTTCCTTGCGATCCGTAGATGAAAAAGTTGTATAAGCTCGTTCCCATCTGACGCTCGTGCGCAAAGATATCGCCTCCCCAATCCACTGCTGTCCCAAAATCTCTCACAGAAAAGGGGGACCATTGTTACCTCGGGATCCGAGCCAAAGAGGCAAAATCAGAATGAGTGATCAAAATCAAAGTTGAAGCCCTACCTCTTAGGAGTCTTTCGGCGCAAGAATCACAGAAGAAGGAGCTCGGGTTAGACCAGGAGAGCTAAAACACCGTCGCTGCGCTGAAGAGGAACACAGAAAATGCAACGTCGCGCCGCGCCGCAAAATGGGGAACCTCGGGATTCGTGCCTTTTAAAATCCTGAAACCTGGTAGGATTAATCTACACTTGAAGGAGAAGAAAACTCCCTCTCACCTCCCCTTCGAGCTGAGGCCTCGAAGGGGTCGAAATTTAGCCTAGAAGAGCTCTCGGAATGCACTTAAGGGAAATCCAATACAAAAATGCCCCAGAAACTTCGCTGCGCCCGGAGCACAAGAACCCTCCAACCGTGACGCGCCACGTGGCCCCTTCCACCATGCACCGGCCGTGAACCGCGCACCCCGCACGACGCGTACACCTGCTCCGCGTACGGCACCTGCTACACCGCTTGCGTGGACCGGGAGCACAACACCGAGCCAATCACGTAACGCCACGTGTCACCCTGTCGGTCCATCGTGCACCCGAGAAACTCCGTAGACCGCGCGCTGTGAGCCGCCCAACCGCCATCCGCCACGTGGCACCGCCACGGTGCACGCTCGGCCGCGTGGACCGGCCGCCTGCCCGCGCGCCCGCGCGCTGCCCGCGCCCTGCCCGCGCCGCGCGCCGCCGCTGTGCCGCCTGCCCGAGGCCGCGCCGCCGCCCGCCGGCGCTGCCCGCCGCCGCCGCCTGCCGCCGGCGATCGCCGGAGCTACTGTTCCGGCCGTGAACAGTAAAATCACTGTAGCAAGCTCCGAAAAATTCAAGTGAATAGCCCATCTTGACCGTTTTCGCGCGCTGAATCCAAATCCGCCGTCCGTTTCGCCAAATTCCAATCCTATAAATTGCCGGAGGCTCCCGGAAAGGTATTTTCAATCCGAATTTCGCGCCGAGTCCAAATTTGATATCCGATTTGCGCGAAAACACTTCTAAACATCCGACGGGATCTTCCGGTTACCCAAGTGATCCAATTTATGCCCCGAGTCCATCACTTGTGTCCAAATTGGCGCACGAACACCGCCGACAAGCCGCGTGGGCTTCTGGAAGCTGCTGGTCACACTGTAGAAGCTCTGCAAAGATCCGGATCACCACATGCCGTTGCTGAGTCAATTGGCGCACATGATCCGTAAGGGCCGCCAACTGCCCCGCCATCTCCCGTAGCTGCTGCCTCAGGAGTTGGTTCTCCGCGGTCGCCGACGCCGCTGCGTCCGCCCCTGCATCCTCGGCGGTAGATCTAGTTCTGGCCATGATCTGAACACATGCACAAACCAGTTACTTCTAGTTTAAACTAAAGTAACACCACAAACACAGGCCCTAAAAGGAAGAAAAACACTAGTTTCCCCCCTACCCCACGAGCACTTGCGTTCTACTTATCTACCCCAAGTTCACTTTATCAATCAGTAGTTAGTATATTGCGCCCCGTGGATGTTGGGCCCCAACTATTGTGGTTAAAGTTTATCCGCTCTGATACCATCTTAGTCTGTCACGCCCCGGAGGTTTAAAAGCGCGGAAGAAGAGCCACCGATGCTCCCAATTCAGCCATATATATTTTTTTTTGAAAACCCTCACTCCCCGGCGCGCGCCCAGGCCCGCCGCATACACAAATTCACTCTGCAAACGGGCAGAGTCTCCTTTGTGTATGCACGGCGTCTCGACTACAAATCTCAACACAAAGTACCTCACATACAGTCTTTAACCACATTAGTTGGAGTTTCGAATACATACAACCATTCGTTTCACAGGAAGCACTAGTTTCAACATCTAGCATAGAGGCCGTCGTTTTGAAAGGATAAATAATCGCAGGGTTTTGAAAGCGGCGCCCACTCGACGCCGTTGTTTTAGAAGAACAGTTTCAAAGCCACATAAATCCATAGAGTTTTGAAATCGGCACCCACTCGATGCCTAATTTTGTAAACCAGTTCGAAACCACATAAATTCCACAAGGTTTTAAAAACCAGTGCCCACACGACACCCACGTTTTAAAAGCGGTTTTCGCAAACAGTTTTCTTTGATTTCTCATTGTTTAAAACGGCCAAGTAAGGAAAGGAACAACATTCATTCGCATATATGAAAGGAAAAGCAACATCCACTTCGACCCCACGGGGGTATCGCAATCCACAACTAACTAACATGAATAATAAAGGAAAAGGGAAAGAAGAGTCACTGTGTCTGAAGTCGCTAAGTGTCAGAACAGCCCTCTCGCGGCCTCACCGGTGCCCTAGCACTCGTCCCTGGACGAACCTGTCACGGAGTGGGAAGTTAGTGACTAGAAATAGCATAATAAGAAAAAGGGCTAAAAAATATAGCAAACCATAAAAACCCGGAGCAACCGTCCTCCACAAATACCGTCAACAGTAACCTCACCCTGTACTAAACAAAACCGGGCACCTATCCCGACCACCACACCGAGCCCCTATCCCGGTGTCCCCCGCCGAGCACCTGTGTCACGCCCCCGGGGGTTTTTGAGTCAATCGAAGCGGAAAATTGTGTGTCCATTTTTTTTTCTTAATAAGGTAATATAAACCTCATCCCCGGTGCGTGCCAGACCGCCGCATACACAAATTCTCTCCGCCAACGGACGGAGTCTCCTTTGTATATGCACGGCGTCTCATTTACAACATGCAATTCAATTACAACATCAAACTTCAACCAACAACCATACAGTAGACATACATCACCAAACAACACAAGTTTATAAAGCGGCGTCAACGTTTGGAAAGGATAAAACCCAGCGTTTGTAAATCCGTGCCCACACGGCACCTTGTTCTGAGAAAACATTTTCGCAATCAATTAGTTTATCGTGAAAACGTGCCGCGTAAGAAAGTACCACTAGAAGTATCAAAAGCATATGAGTACACCTCATCCACAGAACTAACTAATACATGTCCAAAACTAAAGTAATCCACAACTAAAGTAATCCACAACTAAAGTAATCCACAAGCAAATTAACTATTTAAAGCCTAAAAGGGAAATGAGATAGAAAACCAAGTGTCCTGACTACGGTCCTCGCGACGCAGTCTCACCGCCATCCCGGCTAACGCACCTAGTAGCACCTGTCACGGAGTGGGTAAAGTCAGTGACAAACAAAGTAGATGTCTAATAATAGCAAAGAAGGAAAAATGAACCGAATAACCCGAGTACACCGAAACCTTTCGTTGAAACCCTGTGCATATTTTAAACTGGGCACCAACCCCAGATTTATCAATTAAGTTGGGCACCAACCCCAGAGTACCTGTCGGAGAGACTAAAGTCTCCCCTCGTGCACAATCACCTCTTTGATGCTTTTACCCCTTTCGCGGTGCTGATGTGCTATTTTCAGCTGGCGCGAAGAGGCCCTCACGGCTCCCACTCCTTTGTGAGGCACACGGGTCAAAAAGACCACTCTTCCGGAAAAGTACACTCATGCGGAGGCCAATCCGCCTGTGTACGTGCAGCATCCGAAACCGGATTTGCCGAGATCGGCGTGTAATGAGCCCCGCGACCGCAGCCGCTTCAATTGTTAGATAAAAATATAATTATGCGAAAGGTTAAACTGTCCATCTACTTTGTTAGGTAAATTAAGAGCATTTTTAATGACGATAGACGCACTTACTGCACTTGTTGCACTTATAGCAACCGTACCCACTTAGTTGAAGAGAAATCGGAACTCCTGAATCCTTTGCGCACCCCTGCTGCGCACCTGGACCTAAAGAAAGTCCGCAAGGATAACCATGATTAGAAACACACACTAACATCTTAACTCGGAAAGACCCCACTTTAAACTTTTGACGGAAAATGACCCGGCACCGTCCGGTTTGCCGAAACCGGAACCCCCGCACCGCCGTCGCCGCCCGTCGGAGCCCCGCGCGGCTCGAACCCGCGCGGCGTGGCTCCGCGGGCGGCGCCCGCACGGCGCGGCGCTTCGGGCGGCGCCCGTGCGGGTGCTGCCCGCGCGGTGCCCGCGCGGTGCCCGCGTGGGCGGGGCCCCGCGCGGCGCCCGTGCGGGGTTGCCCGCGCGGCGCCCCGCACGGTGCCCCGCGCGGTGCCCGTGCGGGGTGCGGGCCCGCGCGGCGCCCGCGCGGGGTTGCCCGCGCGGCGCCCGCGCGGATGCCCCGCGCGGCGCCCGGGCGGGTGCGGGCCCGCGCGGCGCCCGCGCGGTTGCCTCGCGCGGGTGTCGCCCGCGCGGCGCCCGCGCGGGTGCGACCCGCGCGGAGCCCGCGCGGTGCCCGCGCGGTCCCGTCGCCGCTTGCGGCGGCGTCCGGCCGTCCGCGGCTCTCCTCCGCGCGATGCCCTAGCGGCACCGCGCGTCTCCGCCGTCCGTTCCGTGCCCTAGCATGATGACGATGACGGCGACGGTAACGGGGACGACGGAGAACCCAAGAACTTGACAAAAAGGGCGACGGAAAAATCCCAAAAAACTTCTAAAATTATTTTACTCACCGAAAATCGTCGGGAAGGTCGCCCGGTCGTGTTTTTGCCTTCGGACCGCCCGCACGGCACCTGTCCGCGCGGTGCCAGCCTACGGGCGGCGCCCGCGCGGCACCCCTGCCGTGCGGCACCCCGCCTGCAGGCGGCCTGTGCGGCACCTGTCCGCGCGGTGCCTGCCTGCGGGCGGTGCCCGCACGGCGCCCCGCCAGTCGCGCGGCGCCCCGCTTGCAGGCGGCCCGCGCAGCCCCTGTCCGCGCCGTGCCAGCCTGCGGGCGGTGCCCGCGCGGCGCCCCGCCGGTAGGCGGCCCGCGCGGCGCGCCTGCCGCACGGCGCCTCGCCTGCAGGCGGCCCGCGCGGCCCTTGTCCGCGCGGTGCCGGCCTGCGGGCGGTGCCCGTGCGGCGCGCCTGCCGCACGGCTCCCCGCCTGCAGGCGGCCCGCGCGGCCCCCTGTCCGCGCGGTGCCGGCCTGTGGGCGGTGCCCGCGTGGCGCCCCTGCCGCGCGGCACCCTACCTACAGGCGGCTCGCGGGGCGGCGGTGGCGGCTAGCGCCTCGTGTCCGGCGGCGGCGGCGAAAACCCCCGATCACCCAACCCCACGAAATGATCCCTTACAAGAAAAAAAACGTAAATCAAGAAATTCCAAAAACTCACCTTGATTCGCGAGGGAGAAAGGAGGAAGAGGGATTGCCCGCCTTCGTCCGGAGATCCCCGAAGAAGCCTTGCACCGCATCTTGGACCGCAAGCGGGAGGGGGGGAAATATGGTTCCTCTTCCTCTCCTTGCTCGAACGTCCATAACACGTAGGGGTGGGGATCCTTATTTCTGCTTGCTTTTCCCCTTTTAAATTGATTCGTCTGACCTAACCGAATTAAGGAGCCAAGCGGGTCGAAGGGTTAAATCCCCGATTCACCACCCCACACTGCAGACACAACAAAAAGGGGTCGGGATTACCTCGATTTCCGTGCAAGTCACCAGCACGGTTTCCGGAGCACCAAAAAGCAGGGGGTCCAACCTTGAAAAAATTAAATCTGGGAGATCCGGAAGTCAGAATTCGAATCCGACTGCACTCCCGTTCTACGTTTCGCGAGCTCTTCCGCCTAAAAATGCTCGCGAGCCCCGACGGACTGTCCGGAAAAAGCACAAAAAATTTAGACCCTCAGTCGGACCGTCAAACATGAGACAAAAGAACAAAGGGGATAGCCAAAATAAAGGTCGGGTCCTACAGCGGGGGCGAAAACAGAGGAGAAAATGCGAAAACAGAGAAGAAAACGCGAAAACGGGGGAGTTACTGTTCACCCGTACGGCCTCCCCAGCCCGCGGTCTACCGGCGGATCGTGCACCCGGCGCACGGCTCTGCTGCCTAGGGACGCAGACCCAGTGCACGGGCGCGTGCGCCAGCCAGCAGGCGCGGTCCACACTCTGGGCGTGCACCTGGTGCACGGCACCGCGGCCTGGGGGCGCAAACCCGGCGCACCGGCGCGTGCGCCAGCCTAGCCCGCAAGCGCGGTGCACGCCTGGGCGTGCACCCGGTGCTGCTGCCGCGGCCGGGAACAAGTGAACCCGGCGCGCGCTTTCACCGTGCGAGGCCTGGCCAAAGACGGTGCAGTCCACCGCACAGCGCGCGCCCAGTCTGTGATGACCGCCACCCTTGGCCGCAGACCCGGTCCACGACCGGCTCCATGCACCAGTCCCCAACGAAAGAGCCCAGTAGCTCCGTTTTCGGCCCGTTTAGTCCCGTTTTTGAGTGTTTTTGACCATGACGATATTTTTAACAACAATGTAGTTCTTCGGGACAGTTTTTGGTTCGACGGTTTTTGTTGGACGACACGGTCCGTTTGGCACAGTGATTTTGGCTTTTCGTCGGTCTATTGTTACAGTGGTCGGGACCACTGTTTTGCCTATTTAAGGTAAAAGTGTTAAAAGGTGGTTTTGATTATTTTA
Source organism: Tillandsia fasciculata (assembly GCA_029168755.2). NCBI lineage: Eukaryota > Viridiplantae > Streptophyta > Magnoliopsida > Poales > Bromeliaceae > Tillandsia > Tillandsia fasciculata. The sequence continues at coordinate 21,222,454 of CM054940.1, forward strand.
TTAGGCCGCGTGAAGTTTGGATTCGCCTAGGAGGGACATGGGCGCGGTCGTTTATCTTCATTCAGGTGGGTTCTTTTGATTAATTTCGGTGCAGGGTCGTTCCCGAGTATTTTGTTTGATAAAAAAGATAGTTTTGGTAAAAGTGACTAACCCCATTGCATGTAAATCCCATATTCTATTCTCATTGAGGCGGCTGTGGTCGCATGATTGTTTTATTTATCTGACTAGAACAGCTGAGGTCGCAATATTGTTTCACACTCATATTGCTTACACGCACACCGGCGGTTTGGCCACCGCACAGGGTGTATTTTTTCGGAAAGATGGTAAGTTTACCCGTGTACCCCACAAGGAGAGGTTAGTGGGGACCCCTCAAGGAGAGGCGACTGCTACTTGGGCAGTGGAGGGGTTGGAGGCACTAAGAAAATGAGTACGGTATTCTGGGGTTGGTGCCCAGCTTGTTTCGGTATTCTGGGGTTGGTGCCCAGCTTGTTTCGGTATTCTAGGATTGGTGCCCAGCTTGTTTTGTGACAGGGATTTAGCGATACATGAGGGGGGGGGGGGGAAGTAAATGCTCCGGTGTATCGGTTTGTCTTTTCAGTTATTGCATTTACTGTTTACATCTACTTTATCAGTCACTGACTACCCACACTGTGACAGGTCCGAGCAGGGGTGGGAACCGGGACGACGGTGAGGCAACGGTTAGAGGACCCTAGCCCTTGAGGCTATTAAACTTTATTGTTTTATGGTTATCCTTTAGTGTGCTTGGTTAGTTTAGCTGTGATTACTTGTGCATGGTTTCTTGTGGATGTTGGATTGAGGACTTAGTATAGAATTATCTTCTCTCATTTATGAATGTTAAGATGTGTAAACGCGGCGTTTTCAAATACAAACATGGTTTCAAATGCATTTTCAAACCGAGTGTCGTGTAGGCACTGATTTCAAAACCCGTGGATTTATCCTTTCAAGTAAGAGGGCCGCTTAAAAGAGTTTGCGAAAATGTTTTGTAAAACCGGGTGTCGAGTGGACTCCGACTTTCAAACCTATGGGTTTATGGTGTAGTTTCAATATGATAAATGTGACGGTATGGTTAAGTATAGTCTCTCCTTATTGTCGTTCATTGTTTGCATGGTTAAAGTATTTGTCGTGATTGGAACGCCGTGCATATACAAAGGAGGCTCCACCCGTTTGGGGAGTGAATCTGTATATGTGGCGGGTCTGGTGCGCACCGGAGGCGAGGTTCTTTTAAGAAAAAAAAAAAATGATTACGTTTTTCACTCTTTTAGAACCTCCGGGGCGTGACACAAGATAAGCCTCATTTCCCTAAACATGCTCTCAACTAGCATAGGTGAATACAACCACTAAATATATATAAAATCTCGAAGGTACCCAACATGTACAATAAATCATGTAAGCCTCAATCCACATGAACTATATCATTCTTATGCTTACATCTCAATCCTATAGGTTGTACATTAAATTATGCATGCTATCAATCACATAATGTAATGCTTCCCTTAGGTAAGCTTCTATTAATCATCATCATGACATCCACTATCGCAATTCTCATAAAACATAATATGGAATACTACTCATGCGATTCTCAAATAATTACCGATACTAAGCTTACCTCTCCATCACATACATGGGTACACTAACATGCAAATATTCTATCAGATAGAATTAGAGAACCGTCCACCGGTTCTGGAGACGAAGCAACCCATCTGTAACACTTTCCGCAGGCAAAGCCGAAGTCGGTGAAATGCGCCGTCACTACAATCGAAAACCGCCAAAACCGCACCCTCGGTAATCGGTCGCACAAGCCTCTGCTCAAACCAACAACACAGCCAACAACACAATCAATACCCCAAACAACATTTGTCGTTATGCAAGCCAGCACAGAAAAAGGGGATTTTCACCTGCATGCAGTCCTCCAAAAAATCTAGAAAAATCACAGTTGCGATCCTCGCGACGAGGAGATGAAAATCGAATATTTAAACTCCTCATTCCGACACCTGTAGGCCAAAATACAAATAGAACATCGCGGTACGCCAATCAATCCACAACTCGCATTTCTGCAGAAATCACTCCCAAAGAAGCTTAAACATCACCTTCGAAAAGACCTCCAAAAATTCCGATAAAAATACAGGTGCATTCCTCTCGAAGCGTAGATGTCGATCGAGTCCTCATACATCTTGTTCCGATGCCTGCAGGCCGAGAAATCCCAACAATACTCCACCGCTGTCCAATAAATCGCAGCGGTATAAGGGGTCAAAAGATACCTTGGGAACCATGCCAAAAACCCAAAATGAGGCGAAGTGATCAACACGGAAATTGAAGGAGTACCTCTCTTGATCGCGCTGTCGTAGAAATCAGCTCAAAAATCCACCGAGGTAGTCCTTGGGGTCTCACAGACTAAAAAGCGATGGAAGAAGCAACAAATGAAGGAGCGTCGAAGTGCGCCGCGTCGCAGAAAACGCTAATGTCATTGCCTCCAAAAAATCCGGGAATCCACCACGAGATGAAGAACACAAGGTAGAACAACTTAGCTTGAGGGCTCACCACCAGCAGCACTCGGGAAAAGGGCCAAAAGAGCTGTGGAAGGGGGCTATTTATAGCCAAAACCCAACAAATCAAGAAATGCCGAATGGGTCCCCACATTCGGGCGCCCGAAACAATTTCGGGTGCAAACAGTGCCGCACAGTAACCCAAAATGTACCCCAAACCATCAGCGCCCGAATCAACCCCGTTGCGCCATATGGCCCAGAACAGCAAACAGCGGGTTCGGTCAACCCGCTCGCGACACGTGGCCGCGCCCACGCGCCCACCTCCCCGCGTCAACGCCTCGGTCAGCGCGCCCACGTGCGCACACGCCGCGCTGCTGGCGTCCACGTCGCGCACGCTTCCCGAGGCACCAGCCGCACCCGCTTCGTGGACCGTTCCTAGTGCACCATCCAAAGGTCTGCCGTCACCTGTCCACACCGCGCCAATGGGAAGACGCCATGTGGCACACCACCCACGCTGCACCGCGCCTGCACCGCTCCTCGTGTGGACCGAGCGCACGTGAACCGACCAACCAGCGGCCGCCACGTGGCCCCGCCCTGGTGCACGCCATGCCTGTGGACCGAGCGGCCCGCACCTCTGCCCGCAGCCGCTGCCCGCCGCCGCCGGCGCTGCCCCGGCCGCCGGAATAGTACCCCTTGCCTCGAAATCCGTGCCTGGGCATTTGGGCTCCGAAAAATACAAGTAAATAGTCCATTTTCATCGTTTTCGCGCGCTGAATGCAAATCCGATGTCTGTTTTGCCCAATTCCACTTCTAATTTTGTCAAAGGCACCCAGCTAAGTAATCTTAATCCAAATTTCGCGCTGGGCCCAATCCTGAGGTCCGATATGCGCACAAACACCTTCGACACATAGCCTAGGCCTTCAGAAGCTGCCAAACACGCTGCAAAAGCTCTATGGAGATCCGGGTCATCACAGTACCGAATTGTGATGGTAAGGTATTGCGGCGACCGCGGACATTGGTCGGTTGACCGGATGTTTACTTATGCATCAGATTGGGGATCGGGGTTTCTTTAGTGAATGGATTTTCCCACTTGAGCATAGTTGTGATCCAGTCCTGCTATATTATGATACTTGTGACTTATTACTTTACTCGTGTGGGTCGCTCCCCTCGAGTGCCTCTCCGGATTGTGCGACAGGCAGGCTTCGAGTTCTTGATACTATTTCTTTGCGTCGTTGTTTTACGTCATTAGCGTACCCGACGCGGCCGGCAGAGCAGGCAGTACCAGTTTTTACTGGTGGCTAGATTGGGTTTATTTGGACAAATACTGTTTACTGATGCATGCATATAGTTATTTTAGTCGGTACTGCATTTAGAGGCATACTTGTGGTGATTTTTCAGTTTCAGCAGTTTATTTACCTTACCACTTTACCTTTCCCTTTGCCTCTGGTAGACTTAGTGGGTACGTCGGAGTTTGAGGCTTTACCTACGGGGGAAGGCTACTGGTTTTACTAGTGGTTCTCACCCCCATTGTTGTTTTCCTCTTTTTCCTCCATTTGTTTTGCAGTGTCTGCTGCGGGAGTTGCTGATCCTTCGGTCGCTGTTCGAGGCGAGGGAGTCACGAGCTAGATCCTTACCTGCCTGAGGAGTGTAGCTGTATCTTCTGGTTGGAGATTTTTAGTACTGTCAGTTGGATTTTTGTATAGTATACTTGGAGAGAGATTTGCTGTACTTGAGAGACTATTGTACTATGGTTTTAGTTTATCTCCCTTTTTGGGTCTAGGGATGCTGTATTGAGGATATTGTATGATGATTATTTATATTTGGGAGATGGATATTGTACTTTATTTTCGGATATATAGTGATTGGATTTTATTTTTACAACACTTTATTCTTGCTCTGATATTTGCGTAGCTGTAGTACTATCTTTAGCAGGTTAGACGCTTCGCCTATGCGGGATATCCTGTGTGGGTGGCGGATCTGTTGGCGAGCCCGGGTCGCAGCTCGATCCCACGGCGTGACACAGTCCGCGGTCGTGTCCGATAGAGATCCGGCGGTTCAACCGGAGCGGGCTAGGGTGAGGGCAAGCCTGGCGGAGTTCCAAAAGTATAAGCCACCCATCTTTGAGGGTGAGACCACTGATTAATGAGTAGTGGAGAAGTGGGTGAACACTATGGAGAAGCTTTTTGAGGATCTCATCATGGAGGAGGACGAGTGGGTTCCTCTAGTAGTTCACTTTTTGGAGGGCACAGCTCGGATTTGGTGGAAGATTGTGCGACCTTCGAGTGGTACTTCCTTTCCTTCGTGGTCTACTTTTCGGGAGATGTTGTTTGGAGCCTTCTTCTCGGATAGCGTTAAATATAAGCTTGAGGATGATTTAAAAGACAATCAAGCAGGGTAGCCGGTCAGTGATGGAGTATCAAAGGGAGTTTGTGAGACTGGCTAACTGTGTTCCCTTTGTGATTCGGGACGAGTCTCATAAGGCTCGTCTCTTTGTTGATGGATTGAGAGGAGATATTTTCAGGCTTGTTTCAATCAGCAGATTTGCACACCTTTCAGCAGGTGGTCAACAGGGCCACATTGGTTGAGCGAGGAGCGGTCTTGGCTCGCGCTCGGAGTGATGGATGGGACCGCAGCAAGGATAAGAGTGGTCCCAAGTGCAATCTGGTGATGGCCGACCACCTTAGTACCCGAGGACACAGTAGGGGGCCAGGGGCCCATCGACTTCTGCACAGAGGACGGGGGATAGACATTGTATTATTTATGGAGGAGCGCATCTAATGACGGCCTGTTCACAGCGGCAAGATCACTATTTCAAGTGCGGGAAACAGGGGCATTTCATATCAGAGTGCCCATTGGGTCAGGAGGCTTCTTCTTCGGCAGCATCGACACCACCACCACAGCGATAGGGCCGTGGGAGGCCATCCACAGGGCAGGCAGGACGCCTCAGACCCCTCAACGGGAGGAGAGGGTACCACAGCCACAGGTACAGCAGCCACAGGCAGGAGGGAGGATCTACTCCATGGCACCTTCAGGTACTTAGCCACCAAGGGATGTGGTTGCAGGTATGACTACTATTTTTGGCATTTGTGTTAGGACACTTTTCGATACCAGTGCATCCTGTTGGGTTATAAGGATAAAGGATCTAAATAGGTACTATCAAACACCTAGAGGGGGGTGAATAGGTGTAATATTTAAAAAACAAATCTCAGTGCAAAAATAAAAACCAATGCGGAAAATAAAAATAGCACACCGAGATTTACGTGGAAACTCCAATCCAGGAGAAAAACCACGGGACCAACACGCAATAACAATCCACTAAGAAAAGAAGAATAACAAGGTGATTACCGACTCCACGGACTCAAACCCCTCCTTCAACTTCTTCGGACCTTGCGCTCCACCGATTGCACGTCCACTGCACACGTTCGAATCCACGAACGCCACTCGAATCCACGAGCACACGTTTCGAATCCACGAAACGCCTTCAACACACCGAATCCACGGTGCCACGTCGAATCCACGACGCAAACTCAGCCGATAAGAAATATAGGCTTCGATGGTGATCCTTTGCTTAGATTATCATTGAAGAACCGTAGAAAGAAATCTCTAAGCAAAGATTAGATCAATTCGACAAAAGATAGATCTTGAAGAACCGTCGAATTGACCTAAAAGAGGCTAAAAAGAAGAACGGTAAAAACCTAGCCTCTAGGGTTGCTCTCAAGTGTTTTCGGTATTGGTCCGTCGTTCTTGAGAAACCCTAAGTGTCTATTTATAGGTTAGAAACCTTTGGAAAGAGATAAGAATCAAAAACTTACCTTATCTGGAATTTTTCAGGACGGCGATCCGGATCGGAATTTCTGCGATCCGGATCGTCGTAACGAGACAGACAATTCCAGAAAAACAAGGGTTCGGGATCCGGATTGAAATGCCCGATCCGGATCGTTCATATATTTCAGCAAAATCCAATGTTCGGGATCCGGATCAGAATTGGCTTGGATCCGGATTGGATTTGCAATGAACAACACCCTTCGGGATCCGGATTGGATTGTCTGATCCGGATCCTGAACATGTCCCATGTCCAGTTTTTGATTTTTATGCAATTAAAAATTCATCCAAGTGTTTCTACACTATAAGAAGTATTCGGATCACCAAAATTATTTAGTTAAACGTACCTGATCAATCCGAATACATTTTCCTTGAGATTGATGTAATTGATCCACAATTCTTCATCTTCAATCTTCAAGACTCAAGACACTGAGTGTCAACTTGAGCTCTTGTTGAATCTTCTCTAAGTCTTCGATTGCTGATTGACAATTTGATCCCTTTAAGACTCCGACTCAACTCACTGACTTGACTCACGAAATATGCCAACACCAAAATGCCGTAACAATCTCCCCCTTTGGCAATTTCGTGACAAAACCAAAAATACATAAAAACGCTCAAGTCACTCATCTTAAACCAAAAAATCGAAATTCAATGTTATCACCAAAACATTGATTTTCTTTGCGTGAAAGATCCAATAAATACAAAATACATTTGAACCAAACAGTCCTAGAACATACTCTATGACTTAGGACTTGGAGTCTTAAAGTGATGTAATTCCTGCAAAACAAAACTCCAAACAAAATCAAACGTTAGTCGTTAGAAATTAAAATCCTACATTTGATTCGTCCTTTTGGTTCTTTTGTTTTTCGGCTCTTTCAATCTTTTCTCCCCTATCTTGAGCATCTCTAACATGTTCTCCATGTTCTCCATGTTCTCCCCCTGTCTTGAGCATTTATGTTCTCCCCCTTTGTGATACGATCATTATTTTTCTGTTCTCCCCCTTTTTGTCACAAATTGTCAAACAGTGAACATACTAGACAAAAGGAAATCACTAACAACATTAGTTCATAGAGAAAGAGAGATAAAAGCTCAGTTCCGGTATATAACAAAAATGCAGATTGCGTACCGGTACCAGAAAGCAAAAATCAAATAATTTCTTGAAACAAATCCAGATTTTAGAATCTTTTCAAATACCGATTTGTATTCCATCAAGAAATCAATTTAAGTGCTTTAAACAATGAATTCACACAGATGCCATTCAATCCAATTAATTTCACAAAATTAAAAAGATTTACTCCTAAATCATGAAAACAAAGATAAAACATTATAAACAGTTTTTCATGTTATATTCATCAAACACAAGTCATCAAAAATAATCTTGAGATCCAAACTCTATCAAGATGTAACGGATTTACAAAGATGACTTACGGAGATTTCCAAATGACATCAATCTTGAATTCTACCCTTTCTTGAGATTGAGGTGTATGATCCAAATTTCTTTCATCAGAATAATTTAGAAAAATTTCATAAAAATCAGAAAAAGTATGTAAGCACTTTAGCGCATCAACTTTAAACAAAAGTCATCGTTTCATGCAACAAGAAATAGATTATACCAAATCTATCAAAAATACTCAAAAATGAAACGAAAATTTATAAAATTAAAACCCTTAAAGTTGAACAACTTCAATCACATCTAACATGATCTTATGCGTAATGCCTTTATCAAATCATCAATTTGGTAAAGAAAATGAAATACCAAGATCAATAGATGTTTGAAATCCCAGATAAGTTAGATAATATATCTAGACAATCTGTTGAAGAGAGTGGCTCTTTGAGCATCTTTCGTTAAAAATCCCACCTTATACCAACCTTGAAATTTGACAGAGTCAAGTATTTCAACATGCATTTCATTTGAAAAAAAAATTTGCTTGGTATTCATGGGGTATCTTTTTTTTTTTTTTTTTTCCATGTGGTGGTAGTTTTCACACTCCTCATTGGGATGTAACTCTTTCCACATCTTTTGAGCATTTTACTTTTCTTTGACTCCCCCTCAATTGGCTATCAATTATTTAATATATAAGGTATTCAACCAAAAATTGATCTCGCATTCATACTCGACTAAATAGTCAAATAAGATAATGACTATACCAAGAGATCATTGAGAGAGAAATTGACTTTGATCACTTAAAAGATGACTTAATTAACATAAATGATCATTGCAACATTGAAATATTATGATGTCAAAAGCATAATAAATTTCTAAATGCGTGAAAAGATGCAATTAAAGTCAATATAACCATGCTCAATTAATGTCCTATGTACAAACATAGATGAAGAACAAAAACACACAAAACAAAACCTAACCTAAGGATTGGTTTCAAAAGGAGATCATTTCAAGGAAAGCATTCCAATTGCCTTACGCAAGTGAATAAATCGTTTTTGATCCAAAGGTTTTGTTAAAATGTCAGCCAATTGATCTTCAGTTGAAATATATGAAAGTTGAAGAATATTTGATTCAACTAGCTCTCTAAGAAAATGATATCTAAGTTCAATGTGTTTTGTTCTTGAGTGCAACACAGGATTTTTAGAAATATTTATAGCACTTTGTTGTCACAAAGAATTCACACAACCGAGATAGATTAAGCATCTTAAGATCACACATGATTTCTAAAATTTGATGCTTATAACTATCAAAAACTCCTATAATGAAGTATCTTCATGATTATGATTATGGAGTAAAGTTGATAATCCATATAAAATTAATTTGGAGTGAATGAACGTGAAACCCTTTTTATTCAATGCACTTGTTCAATAAAACCCTTTTGTTCAAAAACAAAGTATAAAAACGAAGAGCATTGAAAAACATGTAATGCAAGATTAAGAAAAATATGAAGGGAAAACCAATCAAAGCATTACATACAGTCATAAGCTATTTAGAACTTAAGACAAGGAAAGATATCACCTTTCCGAATCCAAAATCGCTGGATTTTGGGTTGTCTTGATTCGTTGTGGCCGGGGGTTGTCCGCTTTGACTGTTGGTCCACCTTAGGTCTTTGCCTCGCAATGATCCACTTGTATGATTGATGTTGTGGCTCGGACCTTTGGTGGGTTGAGTGAACTCCTTTGACTTGATGTGTCTTTTGATTCCGTTGAGTCCGCTCCGTAGATGAAGTTGCCGAAGAATTCTTCTTTCTCTTTTTCGGGCAATTCTTCACCAAATGTCCTTCAAGTCCACATAGGTGACAAGTTCTTTCTTTCAATTTCATTGTGGAACTTGAAGCATGCACAGTTTGGTCCTTTTTAAATCCCAAACCAACCTTGCTTGTTTGACCTAATCCGGACATACAATTAAGTTTCTTGGAACCGGTTGAAAGCCTTTGTATGTCGGATTTAAGTTCATGAACTTGCTTGGTCAAAGCTTGGTTGGTGACATGAATCTCCTCAAACTGCTTTTCTAGAAAACCAATCTTGTCCATATATGATTTTGCGTTTGTCTCCGATTGGTTTAACTTTTCTTGGAGGATTTTATTGTTATCCAATAACCGTCCTTGTTCCTCCTCGAGATCATGAAGTTTGATCTTTAAAGCTTGATTCTCGTCTTGAACCTCAAGTCGTTGCTTCCTCAACTTCTTGATATGCTTGGCCATCTTCTTTGATTCCGCAAGAAGTTGTTGGTATGCCTCAACGAGTTCTTCTTCGTCCGACTCCCCCTCACTTGATGACTCTCCGCCGGATGTTGATGTTTCATGCAAAATCAAAGGAATAGAGTCAGTGACTAAAGATGATAAGCACAAATTAGAAGAGGGAATTTGAGAGGCATGAAAAGCAACAATTTTTTCTTTTTCCTCTTCACTTGAGGTCGATTCATCGAAACTAGAATCGTCCCAAGTTTTTGCTTGCAAAGCCTTCTTTTTGTATGATTTCTTAGAAGGACAATCCGTTGAAATATGGCCGTAGCCTTTGCATCGATAGCATCGGATTTCCCCTTCGAAATCATCTTTTTCTTTTTCTTTAGAAGGTTTTGCAACGCCTTTGAGTTTAGAGGATTTAGAACCCGATGATCCTTTAGATGGTTTCGTGGATGAAGATCCATCGGTTCGATTCTTCCAAAATTTCGACGAAATTTCTTTGTGATCCGCGCCAATTGTTCTTCAAAATCGGCAAAAGAGATTTCATCGTCGGAACTCGATTCGTCATCTTCTTCCTTTGTTGATTTGAATGCAATACCTGTAAGCTTAGAAGAAGACTTGGAAGAAATTTGATTAGTAGGAAAAGTCATCTCATAAGTTTGTAAAGCACCTACTAATTCCTCTACACTCATCTCATCCGGATGACTAACGGTTTCAATGGCGGTAACCTTTGCCCTAAACCGTTCCGGAAGAGTCCGAAGAATCTTTACAATTACA
>CM054940.1:21233285-21392657 GCA_029168755.2 Tillandsia fasciculata
CGGGTTCCCTGTCTGATGTGGTTGAGATCGTCCTCTAGTTGCTTCTTGACGCTGTGGTAAAGAACGCCCCGAACAGCTGTTGCTTAAAGGTGGTCCACGTTGGGAGGGCGGTACCCTTCGCGGAGTCTTGGCGTACCGTCTTCCAGCACATGCGGGCATTTCCCTCAAGAAAGTGGACCGCCAGGGGAACCCTCTCGTGGTCTCCATCAGAAGGTCCTCAAACAGCTTTTCCATTGTGCCCACCCACTTCTCCACGACCCAGGGGTCCGTCGTCTCCCCCTCGAACGTCGGCGGGTCGTACTTCTTGAAGTCCGCAAGGTTGGCACGCATGCGCTCCGCTCCGTCGGCGGAGCAGACCCCTCCCCCGTGGCAGTGGCGGCCACGACGGTAGAAGGCCTCACCCCGGTCTCCGCGGGGGTGTCCCTGGCTGATGGTCCCGGCGTTGATCCTGCTGCTGCTGCCGGAGGGGCTACTTCTGGCACCGTCTGATGGGTTAACGGTACCTCAGGCGCTGCGGCCCGGGTAGGGGCAGCTCCCGCCTCGGCCTCCATCGTCGGCGGTCCCGTCGCCGGTGCAGTTGGCCCCGGAAGAGGGCCCGGGGCGACCACCACCGTCGCGGCGACCTGCCGTTGCTGAGTCAATTGGCGCACATGATCCGTAAGGGCCGCCAACTGCCCCGCCATCTCCCGTAGCTGCTGCCTCAGGAGTTGGTTCTCCGCGGTCGCCGACGCCGCTGCGTCCGCCCCTGCATCCTCGGCGGTAGATCTAGTTCTGGCCATGATCTGAACACATGCACAAATCAGTTACTTCTAGTTTAAACTAAAGTAACACCACAAACACAGGCCCTAAAAGGAAGAAAAACACTAGTTTCCCCCCTACCCCACGAGCACTCGCGTTCTACTTATCTACCCCAAGTTCACTTTATCAATCAGTAGTTAGTATATTGCGCCCCGTGGATGTAGGGCCCCAACTATTGTGGTTAAAGTTTATCCGCTCTGATACCATCTTAGTCTGTCACGCCCCGGAGGTTTAAAAGCGCGGAAGAAGAGCCACCGATGCTCCCAATTCAGCCATATATATTTTTTTTTGAAAACCCTCACTCCCCGGCGCGCGCCCAGACCCGCCGCATACACAAATTCACTCTGCAAACGGGCAGAGTCTCCTTTGTGTATGCACGGCGTCTCGACTACAAATCTCAACACAAAGTACCTCACATACAGTCTTTAACCACATTAGTTGGAGTTTCGAATACATACAACCATTCGTTTCACAGGAAGCACTAGTTTCAACATCTAGCATAGAGGCCGTCGTTTTGAAAGGATAAATAATCACAGGGTTTTGAAAGCGGCGCCCACTCGACGCCGTTGTTTTAGAAGAACAGTTTCAAAGCCACATAAATCCATAGAGTTTTGAAATCGGCACCCACTCGATGCCTAATTTTGTAAACCAGTTCGAAACCACATAAATTCCACAAGGTTTTAAAAACCAGTGCCCACACGACACCCACGTTTTAAAAGCGGTTTTCGCAAACAGTTTTCTTTGATTTATCATTGTTTAAAACGGCCAAGTAAGGAAAGGAACAACATTCATTCGCATATATGAAAGGAAAAGCAACATCCACTTCGACCCCACGGGGGTATCGCAATCCACAACTAACTAACATGAATAATAAAGGAAAAGGGAAAGAAGAGTCACTGTGTCTGAAGTCGCTAAGTGTCAGAACAGCCCTCTCGCGGCCTCACCGGTGCCCTAGCACTCGTCCCTGGACGAACCTGTCACGGAGTGGGAAGTTAGTGACTAGAAATAGCATAATAAGAAAAAGGGCTAAAAAATATAGCAAACCATAAAAACCCGGAGCAACCGTCCTCCACAAATACCGTCAACAGTAACCTCACCCTGTACTAAACAAAACCGGGCACCTATCCCGACCACCACACCGAGCCCCTATCCCGGTGTCCCCCGCCGAGCACCTGTGTCACGCCCCCGGGGGTTTTTGAGTCAATCGAAGCGGAAAATTGTGTGTCCATTTTTTTTTCTTAATAAGGTAATATAAACCTCATCCCCGGTGCGTGCCAGACCGCCGCATACACAAATTCTCTCCGCCAACGGACGGAGTCTCCTTTGTATATGCACGGCGTCTCATTTACAACATGCAATTCAATTACAACATCAAACTTCAACCAACAACCATACAGTAGACATACATCACCAAACAACACAAGTTTATAAAGCGGCGTCAACGTTTGGAAAGGATAAAACCCAGCGTTTGTAAATCCGTGCCCACACGGCACCTTCGTTCTGAGAAAACATTTTCGCAATCAATTAGTTTATCGTGAAAACGTGCCGCGTAAGAAAGTACCACTAGAAGTATCAAAAGCATATGAGTACACCTCATCCACAGAACTAACTAATACATGTCCAAAACTAAAGTAATCCACAACTAAAGTAATCCACAACTAAAGTAATCCACAAGCAAATTAACTATTTAAAGCCTAAAAGGGAAATGAGATAGAAAACCAAGTGTCCTGACTACGGTCCTCGCGACGCAGTCTCACCGCCATCCCGGCTAACGCACCTAGTAGCACCTGTCACGGAGTGGGTAAAGTCAGTGACAAACAAAGTAGATGTCTAATAATAGCAAAGAAGGAAAAATGAACCGAATAACCCGAGTACACCGAAACCTTTCGTTGAAACCCTGTGCATATTTTAAACTGGGCACCAACCCCAGATTTATCAATTAAGTTGGGCACCAACCCCAGAGTACCTGTCGGAGAGACTAAAGTCTCCCCTCGTGCACAATCACCTCTTTGATGCTTTTACCCCTTTCGCGGTGCTGATGTGCTATTTTCAGCTGGCGCGAAGAGGCCCTCACGGCTCCCACTCCTTTGTGAGGCACACGGGTCAAAAAGACCACTCTTCCGGAAAAGTACACTCATGCGGAGGCCAATCCGCCTGTGTACGTGCAGCATCCGAAACCGGATTTGCCGAGATCAGCGTGTAATGAGCCCCGCGACCGCAGCCGCTTCAATTGTTAGATAAAAATATAATTATGCGAAAGGTTAAACTGTCCATCTACTTTGTTAGGTAAATTGAGAGCATTTTTAATGACGATAGACGCACTTACTGCACTTGTTGCACTTATAGCAACCGTACCCACTTAGTTGAAGAGAAATCGGAACTCCTGAATCCTTTGCGCACCCCTGCTGCGCACCTGGACCTAAAGAAAGTCCGCAAGGATAACCATGATTAGAAACACACACTAACATCTTAACTCGGAAAGACCCCACTTTAAACTTTTGACGGAAAATGACCCGGCACCGTCCAGTTTGCCGAAACCGGAACCCCCGCACCGCCGTCGCCGCCCGTCGGAGCCCCGCGCGGCTCGAACCCGCGCGGCGTGGCTCCGCGGGCGGCGCCCGCGCGGCGCGGCGCTTCGGGCGGCGCCCGTGCGGGTGCTGCCCGCGCGGTGCCCGCGCGGTGCCCGCGTGGGCGGGGCCCCGCGCGGCGCCCGTGCGGGGTTGCCCGCGCGGCGCCCCGCACGGTGCCCCGCGCGGTGCCCGTGGGGGTGCGGGCCCGCGCGGCGCCCGCGCGGGGTTGCCCGCGCGGCGCCCGCGCGGATGCCCCGCGCGGCGCCCGGGCGGGTGCGGGCCCGCGCGGCGCCCACGCGGGTGCCCCGCGCGGCGCCCGCGCGGTTGCGGGCTCGCGCGGGTGTCGCCCGCGCGGCGCCCGCGCGGGTGCGACCCGCGCGGAGCCCGCGCGGTGCCCGCGCGGTCCCGTCGCCGCTTGCGGCGGCGTCCGGCCGTCCGCGGCTCTCCTCCGCGCGATGCCCTAGCGGCACCGCGCGTCTCCGCCGTCCGTTCCGTGCCCTAGCATGATGACGATGACGGCGACGGTAACGGGGACGACGGAGAACCCAAGAACTTGACAAAAAGGGCGACGGAAAAATCCCAAAAAACTTCTAAAATTATTTTACTCACCGAAAATCGTCGGGAAGGTCGCCCGGTCGTGTTTTTGCCTTCGGACCGCCCGCACGGCACCTGTCCGCGCGGTGCCAGCCTACGGGCGGCGCCCGCGCGGCACCCCTGCCGTGCGGCACCCCGCCTGCAGGCGGCCTGTGCGGCACCTGTCCGCGCGGTGCCTGCCTGCGGGCGGTGCCCGCACGGCGCCCCGCCAGTCGCGCGGCGCCCCGCTTGCAGGCGGCCCGCGCAGCCCCTGTCCGCGCCGTGCCAGCCTGCGGGCGGTGCCCGCGCGGCGCCCCGCCGGTAGGCGGCCCGCGCGGCGCGCCTGCCGCACGGCGCCTCGCCTGCAGGCGGCCCGCGCGGCCCTTGTCCGCGCGGTGCCGGCCTGCGGGCGGTGCCCGTGCGGCGCGCCTGCCGCACGGCTCCCCGCCTGCAGGCGGCCCGCGCGGCCCCCTGTCCGCGCGGTGCCGGCCTGTGGGCGGTGCCCGCGTGGCGCCCCTGCCGCGCGGCACCCTACCTACAGGCGGCTCGCGGGGCGGCGGTGGCGGCTAGCGCCTCGTGTCCGGCGGCGGCGGCGAAAACCCCCGATCACCCAACCCCACGAAATGATCCCTTACAAGAAAAAAAACGTAAATCAAGAAATTCCAAAAACTCACCTTGATTCGCGAGGGAGAAAGGAGGAAGAGGGATTGCCCGCCTTCGTCCGGAGATCCCCGAAGAAGCCTTGCACCGCATCTTGGACCGCAAGCGGGAGGGGGGGAAATATGGTTCCTCTTCCTCTCCTTGCTCGAACGTCCATAACACGTAGGGGTGGGGATCCTTATTTCTGCTTGCTTTTCCCCTTTTAAATTGATTCGTCTGACCTAACCGAATTAAGGAGCCAAGCGGGTCGAAGGGTTAAATCCCCGATTCACCACCCCACACTGCAGACACAACAAAAAGGGGTCGGGATTACCTCGATTTCCGTGCAAGTCACCAGCACGGTTTCCGGAGCACCAAAAAGCAGGGGGTCCAACCTTGAAAAAATTAAATCTGGGAGATCCGGAAGTCAGAATTCGAATCCGACTGCACTCCCGTTCTACGTTTCGCGAGCTCTTCCGCCTAAAAATGCTCGCGAGCCCCGACGGACTGTCCGGAAAAAGCACAAAAAATTTAGACCCTCAGTCGGACCGTCAAACATGAGACAAAAGAACAAAGGGGATAGCCAAAATAAAGGTCGGGTCCTACAGCGGGGGCGAAAACAGAGGAGAAAATGCGAAAACAGAGAAGAAAACGCGAAAACGGGGGAGTTACTGTTCACCCGTACGGCCTCCCCAGCCCGCGGTCTACCGGCGGATCGTGCACCCGGCGCACGGCTCTGCTGCCTAGGGACGCAGACCCAGTGCACGGGCGCGTGCGCCAGCCAGCAGGCGCGGTCCACACTCTGGGCGTGCACCTGGTGCACGGCACCGCGGCCTGGGGGCGCAAACCCGGCGCACCGGCGCGTGCGCCAGCCTAGCCCGCAAGCGCGGTGCACGCCTGGGCGTGCACCCGGTGCTGCTGCCGCGCGGCCGGGAACAAGTGAACCCGGCGCGCGCTTTCACCGTGCGAGGCCTGGCCAAAGACGGTGCAGTCCACCGCACAGCGCGCGCCCAGTCTGTGATGACCGCCACCCTTGGCCGCAGACCCGGTCCACGACCGGCTCCATGCACCAGTCCCCAACGAAAGAGCCCAGTAGCTCCGTTTTCGGCCCGTTTAGTCCCGTTTTTGAGTGTTTTTGACCATGACGATATTTTTAACAACAATGTAGTTCTTCGGGACAGTTTTTGGTTCGACGGTTTTTGTTGGACGACACGGTCCGTTTGGCACAGTGATTTTGGCTTTTCGTCGGTCTATTGTTACAGTGGTCGGGACCACTGTTTTGCCTATTTAAGGTAAAAGTGTTAAAAGGTGGTTTTGATTATTTTATTAGGCCGCGTGAAGTTTGGATTCGCCTAGGAGGGACATGGGCGCGGTCGTTTATCTTCATTCAGGTGGGTACTTTTGATTAATTTCGGTGCAGGGTCGTTCCCGAGTATTTTGTTTGATAAAAAAGATAGTTTTGGTAAAAGTGACTAACCCCATTGCATGTAAATCCCATATTCTATTCTCATTGAGGCGGCTGTGGTCGCATGATTGTTTTATTTATCTGACTAGAACAGCTGAGGTCGCAATATTGTTTCACACTCATATTGCTTACACGCACACCGGCGGTTTGGCCACCGCACAGGGTGTATTTTTTCGGAAAGATGGTAAGTTTACCCGTGTACCCCACAAGGAGAGGTTAGTGGGGACCCCTCAAGGAGAGGCGACTGCTACTTGGGCAGTGGAGGGGTTGGAGGCACTAAGAAAATGAGTACGGTATTCTGGGGTTGGTGCCCAGCTTGTTTCGGTATTCTGGGGTTGGTGCCCAGCTTGTTTCGGTATTCTAGGATTGGTGCCCAGCTTGTTTTGTGACAGGGATTTAGCGATACATGAGGGGGGGGGGGGAAGTAAATGCTCCGGTGTATCGGTTTGTCTTTTCAGTTATTGCATTTACTGTTTACATCTACTTTATCAGTCACTGACTACCCACACTGTGACAGGTCCGAGCAGGGGTGGGAACCGGGACGACGGTGAGGCAACGGTTAGAGGACCCTAGCCCTTGAGGCTATTAAACTTTATTGTTTTATGGTTATCCTTTAGTGTGCTTGGTTAGTTTAGCTGTGATTACTTGTGCATGGTTTCTTGTGGATGTTGGATTGAGGACTTAGTATAGAATTATCTTCTCTCATTTATGAATGTTAAGATGTGTAAACGCGGCGTTTTCAAATACAAACATGGTTTCAAATGCATTTTCAAACCGAGTGTCGTGTAGGCACTGATTTCAAAACCCGTGGATTTATCCTTTCAAGTAAGAGGGCCGCTTAAAAGAGTTTGCGAAAATGTTTTGTAAAACCGGGTGTCGAGTGGACTCCGACTTTCAAACCTATGGGTTTATGGTGTAGTTTCAATATGATAAATGTGACGGTATGGTTAAGTATAGTCTCTCCTTATTGTCGTTCATTGTTTGCATGGTTAAAGTATTTGTCGTGATTGGAACGCCGTGCATATACAAAGGAGGCTCCACCCGTTTGGGGAGTGAATCTGTATATGTGGCGGGTCTGGTGCGCACCGGAGGCGAGGTTCTTTTAAGAAAAAAAAAAAATGATTACGTTTTTCACTCTTTTAGAACCTCCGGGGCGTGACACAAGATAAGCCTCATTTCCCTAAACATGCTCTCAACTAGCATAGGTGAATACAACCACTAAATATATATAAAATCTCGAAGGTACCCAACATGTACAATAAATCATGTAAGCCTCAATCCACATGAACTATATCATTCTTATGCTTACATCTCAATCCTATAGGTTGTACATTAAATTATGCATGCTATCAATCACATAATGTAATGCTTCCCTTAGGTAAGCTTCTATTAATCATCATCATGACATCCACTATCGCAATTCTCATAAAACATAATATGGAATACTACTCATGCGATTCTCAAATAATTACCGATACTAAGCTTACCTCTCCATCACATACATGGGTACACTAACATGCAAATATTCTATCAGATAGAATTAGAGAACCGTCCACCGGTTCTGGAGACGAAGCAACCCATCTGTAACACTTTCCGCAGGCAAAGCCGAAGTCGGTGAAATGCGCCGTCACTACAATCGAAAACCGCCAAAACCGCACCCTCGGTAATCGGTCGCACAAGCCTCTGCTCAAACCAACAACACAGCCAACAACACAATCAATACCCCAAACAACATTTGTCGTTATGCAAGCCAGCACAGAAAAAGGGGATTTTCACCTGCATGCAGTCCTCCAAAAAATCTAGAAAAATCACAGTTGCGATCCTCGCGACGAGGAGATGAAAATCGAATATTTAAACTCCTCATTCCGACACCTGTAGGCCAAAATACAAATAGAACATCGCGGTACGCCAATCAATCCACAACTCGCATTTCTGCAGAAATCACTCCCAAAGAAGCTTAAACATCACCTTCGAAAAGACCTCCAAAAATTCCGATAAAAATACAGGTGCATTCCTCTCGAAGCGTAGATGTCGATCGAGTCCTCATACATCTTGTTCCGATGCCTGCAGGCCGAGAAATCCCAACAATACTCCACCGCTGTCCAATAAATCGCAGCGGTATAAGGGGTCAAAAGATACCTTGGGAACCATGCCAAAAACCCAAAATGAGGCGAAGTGATCAACACGGAAATTGAAGGAGTACCTCTCTTGATCGCGCTGTCGTAGAAATCAGCTCAAAAATCCACCGAGGTAGTCCTTGGGGTCTCACAGACTAAAAAGCGATGGAAGAAGCAACAAATGAAGGAGCGTCGAAGTGCGCCGCGTCGCAGAAAACGCTAATGTCATTGCCTCCAAAAAATCCGGGAATCCACCACGAGATGAAGAACACAAGGTAGAACAACTTAGCTTGAGGGCTCACCACCAGCAGCACTCGGGAAAAGGGCCAAAAGAGCTGTGGAAGGGGGCTATTTATAGCCAAAACCCAACAAATCAAGAAATGCCGAATGGGTCCCCACATTCGGGCGCCCGAAACAATTTCGGGTGCAAACAGTGCCGCACAGTAACCCAAAATGTACCCCAAACCATCAGCGCCCGAATCAACCCCGTTGCGCCATATGGCCCAGAACAGCAAACAGCGGGTTCGGTCAACCCGCTCGCGACACGTGGCCGCGCCCACGCGCCCACCTCCCCGCGTCAACGCCTCGGTCAGCGCGCCCACGTGCGCGCATGCCGCGCTGCTGGCGTCCACGTCGCGCACGCTTCCCGAGGCACCAGCCGCACCCGCTTCGTGGACCGTTCCTAGTGCACCATCCAAAGGTCTGCCGTCACCTGTCCACACCGCGCCAATGGGAAGACGCCATGTGGCACACCACCCACGCTGCACCGCGCCTGCACCGCTCCTCGTGTGGACCGAGCGCACGTGAACCGACCAACCAGCGGCCGCCACGTGGCCCCGCCCTGGTGCACGCCATGCCTGTGGACCGAGCGGCCCGCACCTCTGCCCGCAGCCGCTACCCGCCGCCGCCTGCCCGTCGCCGCCGGCGCTGCCCCGGCCGCCGGAATAGTACCCCTTGCCTCGAAATCCGTGCCTGGGCATTTGGGCTCCGAAAAATACAAGTAAATAGTCCATTTTCATCGTTTTCGCGCGCTGAATGCAAATCCGATGTCTGTTTTGCCCAATTCCACTTCTAAATTTTGTCAAAGGCACCCAGCTAAGTAATCTTAATCCAAATTTCGCGCTGGGCCCAATCCTAAGGTCCGATATGCGCACAAACACCTTCGACACATAGCCTAGGCCTTCAGAAGCTGCCAAACACGCTGCAAAAGCTCTATGGAGATCCGGGTCATCACAGTACCGAATTGTGATGGTAAGGTATTGCGGCGACCGCGGACATTGGTCGGTTGACCGGATGTTTACTTATGCATCAGATTGGGGATCGGGGTTTCTTTAGTGAATGGATTTTCCCACTTGAGCATAGTTGTGATCCAGTCCTGCTATATTATGATACTTGTGACTTATTACTTTACTCGTGTGGGTCGCTCCCCTCGAGTGCCTCTCCGGATTGTGCGACAGGCAGGCTTCGAGTTCTTGATACTATTTCTTTGCGTCGTTGTTTTACGTCATTAGCGTACCCGACGCGGCCGGCAGAGCAGGCAGTACCAGTTTTTACTGGTGGCTAGATTGGGTTTATTTGGACAAATACTGTTTACTGATGCATGCATATAGTTATTTTAGTCGGTACTGCATTTAGAGGCATACTTGTGGTGATTTTTCAGTTTCAGCAGTTTATTTACCTTACCACTTTACCTTTCCCTTTGCCTCTGGTAGACTTAGTGGGTACGTCGGAGTTTGAGGCTTTACCTACGGGGGAAGGCTACTGGTTTTACTAGTGGTTCTCACCCCCATTGTTGTTTTCCTCTTTTTCCTCCATTTGTTTTGCAGTGTCTGCTGCGGGAGTTGCTGATCCTTCGGTCGCTGTTCGAGGCGAGGGAGTCACGAGCTAGATCCTTACCTGCCTGAGGAGTGTAGCTGTATCTTCTGGTTGGAGATTTTTAGTACTGTCAGTTGGATTTTTGTATAGTATACTTGGAGAGAGATTTGCTGTACTTGAGAGACTATTGTACTATGGTTTTAGTTTATCTCCCTTTTTGGGTCTAGGGATGCTGTATTGAGGATATTGTATGATGATTATTTATATTTGGGAGATGGATATTGTACTTTATTTTCGGATATATAGTGATTGGATTTTATTTTTACAACACTTTATTCTTGCTCTGATATTTGCGTAGCTGTAGTACTATCTTTAGCAGGTTAGACGCTTCGCCTATGCGGGATATCCTGTGTGGGTGGCGGATCTGTTGGCGAGCCCGGGTCGCAGCTCGATCCCACGGCGTGACACAGTCCGCGGTCGTGTCCGATAGAGATCCGGCGGTTCAACCGGAGCGGGCTAGGGTGAGGGCAAGCCTGGCGGAGTTCCAAAAGTATAAGCCACCCATCTTTGAGGGTGAGACCACTGATTAATGAGTAGTGGAGAAGTGGGTGAACACTATGGAGAAGCTTTTTGAGGATCTCATCATGGAGGAGGACGAGTGGGTTCCTCTAGTAGTTCACTTTTTGGAGGGCACAGCTCGGATTTGGTGGAAGATTGTGCGACCTTCGGGTGGTACTTCCTTTCCTTCGTGGTCTACTTTTCGGGAGATGTTGTTTGGAGCCTTCTTCTCGGATAGCGTTAAATATAAGCTTGAGGATGATTTAAAGACAATCAAGCAGGGTAGCCGGTCAGTGATGGAGTATCAAAGGGAGTTTGTGAGACTGGCTAACTGTGTTCCCTTTGTGATTCGGGACGAGTCTCATAAGGCTCGTCTCTTTGTTGATGGATTGAGAGGAGATATTTTCAGGCTTGTTCAATCAGCAGATTTGCACACCTTTCAGCAGGTGGTCAACAGGGCCACATTGGTTGAGCGAGGAGCGGTCTTGGCTCGCGCTCGGAGTGATGGATGGGACCGCAGCAAGGATAAGAGTGGTCCCAAGTGCAATCTGGTGATGGCCGACCACCTTAGTACCCGAGGACACAGTAGGGGGCCAGGGGCCCATCGACTTCTGCACAGAGGACGGGGGATAGACATTGTATTATTTATGGAGGAGCGCATCTAATGACGGCCTGTTCACAGCGGCAAGATCACTATTTCAAGTGCGGGAAACAGGGGCATTTCATATCAGAGTGCCCATTGGGTCAGGAGGCTTCTTCTTCGGCAGCATCGACACCACCACCACAGCGATAGGGCCGTGGGAGGCCATCCACAGGGCAGGCAGGACGCCCTCAGACCCCTCAACGGGAGGAGAGGGTACCACAGCCACAGGTACAGCAGCCACAGGCAGGAGGGAGGATCTACTCCATGGCACCTTCAGGTACTTAGCCACCAAGGGATGTGGTTGCAGGTATGACTACTATTTTTGGCATTTGTGTTAGGACACTTTTCGATACCAGTGCATCCTGTTGGGTTATAAATGTAATGGATCTAAATAGGTACTATCAAACACCTAGAGGGGGGTGAATAGGTGTAATATTTAAAAAACAAATCTCAGTGCAAAAATAAAACCCAATGCGGAAAATAAAAATAGCACACCGAGATATACGTGGAAACTCCAATCCAGGAGAAAAACCACGGGACCAACACGCAATAACAATCCACTAAGAAAAGAAGAATAACAAGGTGATTACCGACTCCACGGACTCAAACCCCTCCTTCAACTTCTTCGGATCTTGCGCTCCACCGATTGCACGTCCACTGCACACGTTCGAATCCACGAACGCCACTCGAATCAACGAGCACACGTTTCAAATCCACGAAACGCCTTCAACACACCGAATCCACGGTGCTACGTCGAATCCACGACGCAAACTCAGCCGATAAAGAAATATAGGCTTCGATGGTGATCCTTTGCTTAGATTATCATTGAAGAACCGTAGAAAGAAATTCTAAGCAAAGTTTAGATCAATTCGACAAAAGATAGATCTTAGAAGAACCGTCGAATTGACCTAAAAGAGGCTAAAAAGAAGAACGGTAAAAACCTAGCCTCTAGGGTTGCTCTCAAGTGTTTTCGGTATTGGTCCGTCGTTCTTGAGAAACCCTAAGTGTCTATTTATAGGTTAGAAACCTTTGGAAAGAGATAAGAATCAAAAACTTACCTTATCTGGAATTTTTCAGGACGACGATCCGGATCGGAATTTCTGCGATCCGGATTGTCGTAACGAGACAGACAATTCCAGAAAAACAAGGGTTCGGGATCCGGATTGAAATGCCCGATCCGGATCGTTCATATATTTCAGCAAAAACCAATGTTCGGGATCCGGATCAGAATTGGCTTGGATCCGGATTGGATTTGCATATGAACCAACACCCTTTGGGATCCGGATTGGATTGTCTGATCCGGATCCTGAACATGTCCCATGTCCAGTTTTTGATTTTTTTGCAATTACAAATTCATCCAAGTGTTTCTACACTATAAGAAGTATTCGGATCACCAAAAATATTTAGTTAAACGTACCTGATCAATCCGAATACATTTTCCTTAAGATTGATGCAATTGATCCACAATTCTTTAACTTCAATCTTCAAGACTCAAGACACAGAGTGTCAATTTGAGCTCTTGTTGAATCTTCTCTAAGTCTTCGATTGCTGATTGACAATTTGATCACTTCAAGACTCCGACTCAACTTACTGACTTGACTCACGAAATATGCCAACACCAAAATGCCGTAACAATCTCCCCCTTTGGCAATTTCGTGACAAAATCCAAAAATACATAAAAACGCTCAAGTCACTCATCTTAAACCAAAAAATCGAAATTCAATGTTATCACCAAAACATTGATTTTCTTTGCGTGAAAGATCCAATAAATACAAAATACATTTGAACCAAACAGTTCTTTAACATACTCTATGACTTAGGACTTGGAGTCTTAAAGTGATGTAATTCCTGCAAAACAAAACTCCAAACAAAATCAAACGTTAGTCGTTAGAAATTATAATCCTACATTTGATTCGTCCTTTTGGTTCTTTTGTTTTTCGGCTCTTTCAATCTTTTCCCCTATCTTGAGCATCTCTAACATGTTCTCCATGTTCTCCATGTTCTCCCCCTGTCTTGAGCATTTATGTTCTCCCCCTTTGTGATACGATCATTATTTTCTGTTCTCCCCCTTTTTGTCACAAATTGTCAAACAGTGAACATACTAGACAAAAGAAAATCACTAACAACATTAGTTCATAGAGAAAGAGAGATAAAAGCTCAGTTCCGGTATATAACAAAAATGCAGATTGCGTACCGGTACCAGAAAGCAAAAATCAAATAATTTCTTAAAACAAATCCAGATTTTAGAATCTTTTCAAATACCGATTTGTATTCCATCAAGAAATCAATATAAGTGCTTTAAAACAATGAATTCACACAGATGCCATTCAATCCAATTAATTTCACAAAATTAAAAAGATTTACTCCTAAATCATGAAAAACAAAGATAAAACATTATAAACAGTTTTTCATGTTATATTCATCAAACACAAGTCATCAAAAATAATCTTGAGATCCAAACTCTATCAAGATGTAACGGATTTACAAAGATGACTTACGGAGATTTCCAAATGACATCAATCTTGAATTCTACCCTTTCTTGAGATTGAGGTGTATGATCCAAATTTCTTTCATCAGAATAATTTAGAAAAATTTCATAAAAATCAGAAAAAGTATGTAAGCACTTTAGCGCATCAACTTTAAACAAAAGTCATCGTTTCATGCAACAAGAAATAGATTATACCAAATCTATCAAAAATACTCAAAAATGAAACGAAAATTTATGAAAATTAAAACCCTTAAAGTTGAACAACTTCAATCACATCTAACATGATCTTATGCGTAATGCCTTTATCAAATCATCAATTTGGTAAAGAAAATGAAATACCAAGATCAATAGATGTTTGAAATCCCAAATATGGTAGATAATATATCTAGACAATCTGTTGAAGAGAGTGGCTCTTTGAGCATCTTTCGTTAAAAATCCCACCTTATACCAACCTTGAAATTTGACAGAGTCAAGTATTTCAACATGCATTTCATTTGAAAAAAAAAACTTTGCTTGGTGTTCATGGGGTATTTTTTTTTTTTTTTTTTCCATGTGGTGGTAGTTTTCACACTCCTCATTGGGATGTAACTCTTTCCACATCTTTTGAGCATATTACTTTTCTTTGACTCCCCCTCAATTGGCTATCAATTATTTACGATATAAGGTATTCAACCAAAAATTGATCTCGCATTCATACTCGACTAAATAGTCAAATAAGATAATGACTATACCAAGAGATCATTGAGAGAGAAATTGACTTTGATCACTTAAAAGATGACTTAATTAACATAAATGATCATTGCAACATTGAAATATTATGATGTCAAAAGCATAATAAATTTCTAAATGCGTGAAAAGATGCAATTAAAGTCAATATAACTCATGCTCAATTAATGTCCTATGTACAAACATAGATGAAGAACAAAAACACACAAACAAAACCTAACCTAAGGATTGGTTTCAAAAAGGAGATCATTTCAAGGAAAGCATTCCAATTGCCTTACGCAAGTGAATAAATCGTTTTTGATCCAAAGATTTTGTTAAAATGTCAGCCAATTGATCTTCAGTTGAAATATATGAAAGTTGAAGAATATTTGATTCAACTAGCTCTCTAAGAAAATGATATCTAAGTTCAATGTGTTTTGTTCTTGAGTGCAACACAGGATTTTTAGAAATATTTATAGCACTTATGTTGTCACAAAGAATTCACACAACCGAGATAGATTAAGCATCTTAAGATCACACATGATTTCTAAAATTTGATGCTTATAACTATCAAAAACTCCTATAATGAAGTAACTTCATGATTATGATTATGGAGTAAAGTTGATAATCCATATAAAATTAATTTGGAGTGAATGAACGTGAAACCCTTTTTATTCAATGCACTTGTTCAATAAAAACCCTTTTATTCAAAAACAAAGTATAAAAACGAAGAGCATTGAAAAATATGTAATGCAAAGATTAAGAAGAAATATGAAGGGAAAACCAATCAAAGCATTACATACAGTCATAAGCTACTTAGAACTTAAGACAAGGAAAGATATCACCTTTCCGAATCCAAAATCGTTGAATTTTGGGTTGTCTTGATTCGTTGTGGCCGGGGGTTGTCCGCTTTGACTGTTGGTCCACCTTAGGTCTTTGCCTCGCAATGATCCACTTGTATGATTGATGATGTGGCTCGGACCTTTGGTGGGTTGAGTGAACTCCATTGACTTGATGTGTCTTTTGATTCCGTTGAGTTCGCTCCGTAGATGAAGTTGCCGAAGAACTCTTCTTTCTCTTTTTCGGGCAATTCTTCACCAAATGTCCTTCAAGTCCACATAAGTGACAAGTTCTTTCTTTCAATTTCATTGTGGAACTTGAAGCATGCACAGTTTGGTCCTTGTTAAATCCCAAACCAACCTTACTTGTTTGACCTAATCCGGACATACAATTAAGTTTCTTGGAATCGGTGGAAAGCCTTTGTATGTCGGATTTAAGTTCATGAACTTGCTTGGTCAAAGCTTGGTTGGTGACATGAATCTCCTCAAACTGCTTTTCTAGAAAACCAATCTTGTCCATATATAATTTTGCGTTTGTCTCCGATTGGTTTAACTTTTCTTGGAGGATTTTATTGTTATCCAATAACCGTCCTTGTTCCTCCTCGAGATCATGAAATTTGATCTTTAAAGCTTGATTCTCGTCTTGAACCTCAAGTCGTTGCTTCCTCAACTTCTTGATATGCTTGGCCATCTTCTTTGATTCCGCAAGAAGTTGTTGGTATGCCTCAACGAGTTCTTCTTCGTCCGACTCCCCCTCACTTGATGACTCTCCGCCGGTTGTTGATGTTTCATACAAAATCAAAGGAGTAGAGTCAGTGACTAAAGATGATAAGCACAAATTAGAAGAGGGAATTTGAGAGGCATGAAAAGCAACAATTTTTTCTTTTTCCTCTTCACTTGAGGTCGATTCATCGAAACTAGAATCGTCCCAAGTTTTTGCTTGCAAAGCCTTCTTTTTGTATGATTTCTTAGAAGGACAATCCGTTGAAATATGGCCGTAGCCTTTGCATCGATAGCATTGGATTTCCCCTTCGAAATCATCTTTTTCTTTTTCTTTAGAAGGTTTTGCAACGCCTTTGAGTTTAGAGGATTTAGAACCCGATGATCCTTTAGATGGTTTCGTGGATGAAGATCCATCGGTTCGATTCTTCCAAAACTTTCGACGAAATTTCTTTGTGATCCGCGCCAATTGTTCTTCAAAATCGGCAAAAGAGATTTCATCGTCGGAACTCGATTCGCCATCTTCTTCCTTTGTTGATTTGAATGCAATACCTGTAAGCTTAGAAGAAGACTTGGAAGAAATTTGATTAGTAGGAAAAGTCATCTCATAAGTTTGTAAAGCACCTACTAATTCCTCTACACTCATCTCATCCGGATGACTAACGGTTTCAATGGCGGTAACCTTTGCCCTAAACCGTTCCGGAAGAGTCCGAAGAATCTTTCTTACAATTTTCGACTCCGGGATCTTTTCTCCTAAATTAGCACATGTATTAATTACATCTTGAAGTCTAGTGTAATAATCTGTAAACAATTCATGCTCTTCCATATGAATAGAGTCAAATTGACTTGTAAGCATCTGGAGCTTTTGAATTTTTACAAGATTAGTACCCTCATGTGTAATTTTGAGAATATCCCAAATTTCCTTCGCGGTTTCACACGCGGAAATTCGTGTAAACTCAGTCGAGGAAAGAGAATTATATAAAGCGTTCATACCTTTCCCATTGTAAGAAGATCTTTCGATTTCCTCTTTGGACCATCTAGAGCGAGGTTTTGGGGTAGTAGAATTTCCTACTTCCTCAACAGGATGCACCCAACCGTATTCAACGGTTTGCCAAACACGCTCATCAATAGAGATGAGAAAAGCTCTCATCCGCACTTTCCAATATGCATAATTGGTCCCATCAAAAAGAGGAGGTCTAAAAATATTACCACTTTCACCCGACATGATAGATAAACCTAAAATCCGCTCTGATACCAATTATTGGGTTATAAATGTAATGGATCTAAATAGGTACTATCAAACACCTAGAGGGGGGTGAATAGGTGTAATATTTAAAAAACAAATCTCAGTGCAAAAATAAAACCCAATGCGGAAAATAAAAATAGCACACCGAGATATACGTGGAAACTCCAATCCAGGAGAAAAACCACGGGACCAACACGCAATAACAATCCACTAAGAAAAGAAGAATAACAAGGTGATTACCGACTCCACGGACTCAAACCCCTCCTTCAACTTCTTCGGATCTTGCGCTCCACCGATTGCACGTCCACTGCACACGTTCGAATCCACAAACGCCACTCGAATCCACGAGCACACGTTTCGAATCCACAAAACGCCTTCAACACACCGAATCCACGATGCCACGTCGAATCCACGACGCAAACTCAGCCGATAAAGAAATATAGGCTTCGATGGTGATCCTTTGCTTAGATTATCATTGAAGAACCGTAGAAAGAAATTCTAAGCAAAATTTAGATCAATTCGACAAAAGATAGATCTTAGAAAAACCGTCGAATTGACCTAAAAGAGGCTAAAAAGAAGAACGGTAAAAACCTAGCCTCTAGGGTTGCTTTCAAGTGTTTTCGGTATTGGTCCGTCATTCTTGAGAAACCCTAAGTGTCTATTTATAGGTTAGAAACCTTTGGAAAGAGATAAGAATCAAAAACTTACCTTATCTGGAATTTTTCAGGACGACGATCCGGATCGGAATTTCTGCGATCCGGATTGTCGTAACGAGACAGACAATTCCAGAAAAACAAGGGTTCGGGATCCGGATTGAAATGCCCGATCTGGATCGTTCATATATTTCAGCAAAAACCAATGTTCGGGATCCGGATCAGAATTGGCTTGGATCCGGATTGGATTTGCATATGAACCAACACCCTTCGGGATCCGGATTGGATTGTCTGATCCGGATCCTGAACATGTCCCATGTCCAGTTTTTGATTTTTATGCAATTACAAATTCATCCAAGTGTTTCTACACTATAAGATGTATTCGGATCACCAAAAATATTTAGTTAAACGTACCGATCAATCCGAATACATTTTCCTTAAGATTGATGCAATTGATCCACAATTCTTTAACTTCAATCTTCAAGACTCAAGACACAGAGTGTCAACTTGAGCTCTTGTTGAATCTTCTCTAAGTCTTCGATTGCTGATTGACAATTTGATCACTTCAAGACTCCGACTCAACTTACTGACTTGACTCACGAAATATGCCAACACCAAAATGCCGTAACACATCCCATTCATATATTTTGTTAAGGAATTTGTGTTGGCGTATTTCGTGAAAGTGTTTAAGTCTTGAAGATTGAAGATGAAGATGTTTGGATCATATACCTCAATCTTAAGAAAGAAGAATTCAAAAGGATCAGGTACGTTTAACTAAATAATATTGGTGATCCGAATACTTCTTATAGTGTAGAAACACTTAGATGGATTTTTAATTGCATAAAAATCAGAAAACTGGACTATTACATATTCTGGATCCGGATCAGGGCATTCCAGTCCGGATCCCAAACATAGGTAAGTTCATGCGGAATTTCAGTCCGGACCTCCCCTGTTTCAGTCCGGAGCCCGAACAAGGATTCTGCAGAAATCGCATGAACAGTCCGGACCGTTCATATTTCAGTCCGGACCCCGAACATGATTTTTCAGGAAATTCTCTGAAAAATGACGACAGTCTGGATCAAGCCAAATCCAGTCCGGACCGTCGTGCGGGAAAAATTCTGTTAAGTCAATTTTTGATTCTTATCTTATTCCAAAGGTTTCTAACCTATAAATAAACCCTAATTTTCATCTTTTAGGGGACGATGACTAAAAATTAGAAAAATCCACATATAGAGAAGAAAGGAAAAAACTAGATCTATTCTATGTTTCTTCATCTATATTGATTAATTTGATTCTAGGATTTCAAAACTCAGATTTTGAGTAGAATCAAATTAATGAATACTTAGATGGTATTTCCGATCTATCTTTGATCTAAGTATTCAGAGGATTTTCACCACCAACAAACAACGATTTTGCCAAAAATCGGCGCGTGGATTCGAAACGAGGTGCGTTCGTGGATTCGAGACGTACTACTTGGAGGAGACCGTGGATTCGGTTGGACGTCGTGGATACGACGTTGGACGCTGTGGATTCAGCGTTGGAAGCAAATCGTGGATTCGAGGCGCGTTGCGGAGCGAGCGGAGAAGATCAACTAGGAGCGTATGGTAAAAGGTTGAGTCGTGTGAGTACGGTATATCACCTTTGTACGTGTTTAATCTTAGTGGATTTCACCGTGTGATCGGTCCCGTGGTTTTTTACTCCTGGTTTGGAGTTTTCCACGTAAAATCTCTGCGTGTTATTTACTTTTCCACATTGGGTTATTTTTACGCAAAGATTTTGGTGTGTTTATTGTTTACACCTATTCACCCCCCTCTAGGTATTTTTTTTTCTATTCAGATCCATATTTAGCATAACCCACATATTTCTCGTACCTTTTCCTATTCTCATGCATTGGAGGAAAGGGCCCTTCCTTGTGTGTTATATGTGTTGACACCAGGGCCTCCATTGGAGGCCAATACTTTTGTACCTTCAGGCCCGGTAGTTTTGGGTGACCGTGTGTATATGATTGATCTTGTGGTTATCCTGATTCGAGAGTTTGATGTGGTTCTGGGCATGGATTGGTTGACTCGTCACTTTGCGGTTATTGACTGTGAGCGAAGGGAGGTGCGGTTGAAAGAACCTGGACACCCCAGACTTGATTTCCAGGCATGCAAGAGCACATACTTTGCAACTGTCATCTCAGCTTCGCGCACAAGGAATGTGATTCAGGGTGGTTGTTAGGCATATTTGGCTTCAGTGGATTTGATCACACGACCTATACCGTTAGCGTTGGATATACCCGTGGTGAGCGAGTTTCAAGATGTCTTTCTAGAGGAGTTGCCCGGGATGCCACCTAAGAGGGAGATTAAGTTTACTATTGAGTTGATTCCCGGCACTCAACCTATTTCGAAGACACCGTACCGCATGGCTTTTGAAGAGTTGAAAGAGCTCAAGGCACAATTGGAATACTTGTTGGCCAAGGGTTTTGTGAGGCCAAGTGTTTCGCCTTGGGGAGCTCCGGTTTTATTTATAAGAGAAAAGGATAGCAGTTTGAGGTTGTGCATTGATTACCGAGAATTGAATAGAGTGACTATTAAGAACAAGTATCCTTTACCCCGAATTGATGATTTATTTGATCAATTGCAAGGTGCTACTGTTTTTTCAAAAATTGATTTGCAATCTGGATATCATCAACTTAGGGTAAAGGGAACGGATGTTCCTAAAACTGCATTCAGAACCCGGTATGGTCATTATGAATTCACTGTCATGCCTTTTGGACTTACAAATGCACCAACAGCATTCATGGATATGATGAACAGAGTATTCAGACCTTATTTGGATCAGTTTGTGGTGGTCTTTATTGATGACATCTTGATTTACTCGCGTACTGACGAGGAGCATATGGATCATCTGAGGATTGTGTTACGGACTTTGAGAGAGCAGGGGCTCTATGCAAAACTCAAGAATTGTGAGTTTTGGCTTCGGGAGGTTGCCTTCTTGGGTTATATCATTACCACTTCAGGAATTACTGTCGACCCAAATAAGGTAGCTTCGGTTTTGGATTGGCCGACACCTACCACGGTTACGGAGATTTGCAGTTTTCTGGGTTTGGCTGGGTACTATCGGCGGTTTGTAGAGGGTTTTTCTAAAATCGCATTATCTTTAAACCGACTAACTCGGAAGGGCGAAAAGTTTATATGGACGCCTCAGTGTCATGAGAGCTTTGAAGAATTGAAGGGTAGATTGACACGGGCACCGGTCTTAGCCTTACCTAGACCAGGAGAGGATTTTGTGGTATACTGTGATGCGTCACGAGTGGGGTTAGGTTGTGTGTTGATGCAACAGGATCGAGTGATAGCATATGCATCAAGGCAACTCAAGAATTATGAGAAAAATTATCCCACCCATGACCTTGAATTGGCAGCGGTAATCTTCGCTTTGAAATTGTGGAGACATTACTTGTATGGAGCACATTATGAGCTATATACGGATCATCAAAGTTTGAAGTACTTGCTCGCTCAAAAGGAATTAAACCTCCGACAGAGACGTTGGTTGGAGCTCTTAAAGGACTACGATTTGTCTATACACTACCACCCCGTAAAGGCAAACGTAGTGGCGGATGCCTTGAGCAGAAAGACTCCAATCGAGAACGTGGACTTGGAAACGGTTACAAAGCAAAAGGGTTTACTTGCGGAGTTCCAAAGGTTAGGACTGGAGATGGTAAAGCATGGTACAGTTGCAAGGCTTTTTACTTTTGAAGTTAAACCGACCTTATTGGATCGCATCCGCGAGGGACAGAAGACGGATGTGGAGTGTCAGCGTATACACGGTTGGATCACTTCAGAGTCGGATGGCGACTTTACCATCAAGTAGGATGACTCGATTCGTTTTCGAGGACGGTTGTGTGTTTCGGATCAGCCGGAATTAATGGATGAGGTCTTAACTGAAGCGCATAGTGTGGGTTATGTTAATAATGGATCTGAATAGGGGAAAAACCACCTAGAGGGGGGGGGGGGGGGTGAATAGGTGTAAACAATAAACACACCAAATCGTTGCGTAAAAAATAACCCAATGCAAAAAAGTAAATAAAGTACGCAAGATTTTACGTGGAAAACTCCGTCACAGGAGTAAAAAACCACGGGACCGATAAAACGGCGAAATCCACTAAGATTAAACACGTACAAGGTGATTTACCGTAACACTACGACTCAACTTTTTCCATACGCTTCGAGTAGATCTTCTCCGCTCGCTCCACAACGTGCCTCGAATCCACGATTTGCGTCCAACGCCGAATCCACGACGTCCAACGTCGAATCCACGACGTCCAACCAAATCCACGGTCTTCACCAATGTAGCACATATCGATCACACGAACGCGCCTCGCTCCGAATCCACGAGAGCGGTAGCACCTTGAAACCACAAGGCCACGCGAATCCACGCGCCGATTTTGGAAAATCGTTGTTTTGTTGGTGATGATCCTCCGAATACTTAGATCATACATAGACAAGAATTACCATCTAAATATTCATCAATTTGATTCTACAAGAATTAGAGAGTTTGGAAACCCTAGAATCAAATCGATCAATATAGATGAAGAAACATGAAATTAATCGTGTTTTCCTTTCTTCTCTATATATGTGGATTTTTTATTTTGATCCTTTTTCGGATACCCTAAAAGAAGAATGTTAGGGTTTATTTATAGGTTAGAAACCTTTGGAAAGAGATAAGCATCAAAAGGTGACTTAACAAACTTTTTCCCGCACGGCGGTCCGGACTGGATTTGGCTGATCCGGACTGTCGTCTTTTTTCAGCAAATTTTCTGAAAAAACAGTTTGGCGTCCAGACTGGATGTGGCCTGATCCGGACTGTTCATGCGATTTCAGCAAACGCATAGTTCGGGGTCCAGACTCAAAGGAGGCTGATCCGGACTGGAATTCCGCATGAACAAACCCATGTTCGGGGTCCGGACTGGATGGTCCTGATCCAGATCCTGAACACTCAAATTGTCCAGTTTTTTAATTTTAAGAATGAAAAATATTTCAAGTGTTTCTAAACTACAAGAATGTATTCGGATCACCAAAATTATTTAGTTAACGTACCAGATCCTTTTGAATTCATTCTTCTTGAGATTGATGTATATGATTCACATTTCTTCATCTTCAATCTTCAAGACTTAGAACACTTCACGAAATATGCCAATACAAATTCCTTAACACATAGGATGCCATATACCGTTCACCCCGGCGGGACTAAGATGTACAAGGATCTGGTGGCCGAAGATGAAGGAGGATGTGACTCGTTTTATTGCACGTTGTTTGGTTTGTCAGCAGGTTAAGGCTGAGCACCAACGACCTGCGGGGAAGTTGCATCCGCTTCCAATTCCGCAATAGAAGTGGGAGTGGATTACCATGGACTTCGTCACGGGGCTTCCACGATCGCAACTTGGGCATGATGCGATTTGGGTCGTGGTTGATCGGCTGACAAAGTCATCACATTTCCTGCCTATTCATACGAATTGGTCACGGGAGCGCCTAGCTCAATTGTACATCGACGAGATTGTGAGACTACATGGGGTACCTGTCACGCCCCAGGGTCGAAACTGCGACCCGGCTCGCCAACAGATCCGCCGCCTATACAAAACCCCTCATAGGCGAAGCGTCCAACCTGCAAGAAAAGGTGCTACAGCTAACAGATATCAGAGCTATAAATAAGAAATCTGCTGCAAACTAAAACCAACCATTGTACAACTGGAAATAATAATAATAATGTCCATCTCCTAAAATGATAAACATACAATATCCTCAAATACAAAACCCAGAAATCAACAGGGAGGTATCTCTAATAAAACATCTGTGTACAGGCTCTCAATACATATCATATCCTCACAATACATCAGTCTCTCAAAAGAGAAAAATAAAATAACTAATCTACTGAAGATCTCCTCTGAAGGGGTACCGCTACTCTCTAACGACGGGTAGGGATCTAGCTCGCGACTCCCTCGCCTCGATCAACAACCGCAGAATCAGTAACACCCGCTAAGACTCTGCAAAATAAAGGAGAGAAAAGAAAGGGAGGGGGAAAACCCCCAACGGGTGTGAGAACTACACCAAAAAGGGAGTTCTCAGTGGGTACCGCCACCAGGCCCGACGATCTGCCCACTAAGTCCACTAGAGGCATAATGTAATAGTCTGACTCTTCCAGTGTTTCTTTTATTCGTGCTGGGACTCTCTATTAATTGAACCTTTGTTTTCATTCTTTCTGGTTGGAGGGAGGTGTCTGGGGCACCCGTTTTATTTTTGTACGATTGTGCACGAAAAGTGTTGGCCGGCGGTACGACCGGAGCGTAAATCTGACCTACGGACCTCCCGGTATGGGGTTTTTAAACTCTGGGTAATTACCGGGTGCACCGAAAGTCGTGCATCATGATTTGCATGACTTTCGAGGAAGAAGTGGATCTGATCCTTTAGCTAGGGTTTCGTGGGTTTTAGTCGCCTCCTCTTTTATTTGTTTTTCGCTCGTTAACATTTTGGGGGAACGAGAAAGGGGGAAAGGGATTTCAAAAGTTCGAATAGTTTTGAAAAGAAAAAGAACGCGTGAGGGAGAGGGGAGAGATCCAGCCGCGCAGAGCATCGGGACAGGAGACGGAAGGGAAGATCCGCCGTCCTCCCCTTCGTGACCTAGGTGAGCATTCTTTCTCCTCCTCCTTTTTCCATATGTGATTGTTTCGTCGTTGGGGGTGGGAAAAATCGTACCATGTGGCCGTACCGCTACCGTCGCCGCTGTCGCTACCGCCGTCGCTGCCGCTGCCGCTGCCGGGGCCGCTGCCGCCGCCGCGCACCGCGCCACCGCGCCACCGCGCGGGCCCCTTGCTCGCGCTGGGCGCTTGTTTGCGCCGCGCCGCCACCCGTTCGGGCCTACGCCCGCACGGGGCGCCGCTCTGCCGCGCCGCCGCCCGCGCGGGCATGCGCCCGCGCGGGGCGCTTATTGGCGCCGCGCCGCCACCCGTGCGGGCCTGCGCCCACACGGGGCGCCGATCTGCCGCGCCCCCGCCCGCGTGGGCATGCGCCCGCGCGGGGCGCTTCTTGGCGCCGCGCCACCACCCATGCGGGCCTGCGCCCGCACGGGGCGCCGCACTGCTGCGCCGCCGCCCGCGCGGGCATGCGCCCGCGCTGGGCGCTTCTTGGCGCCGCGCCGCCACCCGTGCGAGCCTGCGCCCGTACGAGGCGCCGCTCTGCCGTGCCGCCGCCTGCGCGGGCATGCGCCTGCGCAGGGCGCTTCTTGGCGCCGCGCTGCCACCCGTGCGGGCCTGCGTCCACACGGGGCGCCACTCTGCCGCGTCACCGCCCGCGCGGGGCGCTTCTTTGCGCCTCTGCCGCCGCCGCATGGCTGAGTGCCATGCGGGGCCTTTCCACCGCCGCTGCCGTGCCGCTGCCGTCGCACCGCCGCTACCCGCGGGGCTCTATGCCGCACGGGGCGTTCCTCTGCCGCCGCCGCGTGGCTGGGTGCCACGTAGGGCTTTGCCACCGCCGCTGTCGCGCCGCTGCTGTCACACCGCCGCCACCCGCGTGGCTTGTGCTCGCCTTCGTCATTCGGCCCCTCAGTCTTCTGCCGTGTGCATTCGTGTGTCTTTCATCTCTAGTTACGTTTGGGTTGTCCGTTTGTAGTGTCTCCGCTTTTCTGGTCTTGACTGTTGTCTTTCTGGGACTCCTTAGGTCGGGGCAGCAAGTCGACTTCTAGCGTACCGACCAAGCGCTCTTCAGGTGGGTGCTCCCCTCTGTTACCCCAGGATTACGGTAAAGGAAATCATGTTACGCGTGGAAAGCAACACTTACTTTTTCTTCAAGCATGTCTAACCCCCGTTTATGTGAACTGTTTACTGTTAATCTTTCTAATAACTGTGGATCACTTAAATTTATCATGTACACATTTACTATATTGAGCCTAAGGTTTGCTTGCACGCACACCAGCGGTTTGGCCAGCGCACTGGTGTATTTTTTTTGGAAAAATGGCACGTTGGCCCGTGTACCCCACGACTAGTGATGATGGGGACCTCTCACGGCTGCTCAAGTACCGCACGAGCGTCGTGGAGGGGTATAGGCAAATCACGAGAGGCAGGTGCTTTTAATCTCTTTTGTTACAGGGGTACCGTGGAATCTGGAGAAAGGGAAGCTTGGAATTTCCAAGTGTTTTCGATTTGCATGAAATCTAATTCATCTTGAGCATTTCTAATATGTTGTACTTATTTCTTGATACTGGTAGTGTTGCTGACTTTCCACTGTTGTGACAGGACCGGGAAGGGGGACGGGGCGGGGGTGAGGCCGAAATGCGAGGATACCGTTGACGCCGAAAAACTAAATTTGATGTTTCTTTTACGTTATTGCCTTTTCCATTTTCTTAAACCGTTGTGGTGGATGGCATGTAATTGTGTGTGGCTTGCATTTGTGTGAACTGTAAAAGTTGAACGTCTGAACATCTGGTTTCCCGGTTGGGTTAACGCCCCCTTTGCAAACAACATTCAAATGGTTGCGAAAATGGCTTTGAAAACATGGGTGTCGGGTAGGCACCATCTTATAAAACCTTGGATTTATCCTTTCAAAACACCGGGGCCCTTTTTACGTAACTCCAGCTGCTCCCTAGACGTACGTTGAGATTGCTGTGGTTATCGTGTCTGACTGAGTGGCATCGCCGCGCGCATGCAAGCGGTGCCCGTCAAGGCGGAGGGCCGCGTTTGCATGTGTGGCGAGTCTGGCACGGACCGGGGAGTACTGCGCCTTCCTACAATATATATATATATATATATATATATATATATATGGACCCCGGGGCGTGACAGATAATATAGTATCAAAGAAACGAGCACCTTAACCACAGGGGTTGGTATCGGACAGCCACACAGAATTAATGCCACTAACTGTTGAACGATAAGATAGCCGGAGAGTAGACGCTGAGAACGTGAGGGTCCGAGAGGGGGGAAAGAGTCTCGGTCTAGCCGTAGGCATTAGATGCCATTAGCCTGGAGTCTAACTCGGGTTCTTGTATGTAGAGATGGCCCAGACTAGATCTTCGACGGAGGACGCCGGGATGGAGGGAGCGGCGTCCACGGTCGAGGAGAACCAATTGCTAAGGCAGCAACTGCGTGACTTGACGCAACAGCTGACTACTCTTTCGGAGCAAGTACAGACCCTGAAGCAGCAACCGGTTGCGCCAGGGGTGATCACCCAAGCCCCTGCGTTGGGGACGACCACACCTTCGACAGGACCGACGTCAGGGAAGGAGTGGCGATGGCCGTCCCTCCCCCGACTGCGTCGACCGAGGTTCCGTTGGCACAGACGACCACGCCCCCGGTAGGGCCGACGCCAGCAAATGTCCGGCCCACCGCAGAGGGTCTTCCGGACGGACCATCGACGACCCCCACCGTCGTAATGCCCGCCGCTGCAATAGGAGAGGTCGCGCTCTCGCAGACAGAAAGAGAGCGGAAGCGAACCAACCTGGCAGACTTCTTAAAGTTCAATCCACCAATTTTCGAGGGGGAGACAACCGACCCTTGGGACGTAGAAAGATGGGTCGACATGATGGAAAAATTATTCGAGGACTTATTGATGGAGGACCATGAGAGGGTTTCCCTGGCCGTCCATTTCCTGGAGGGGAACGCGCGAATGTGGTGGAAGACGGTGCGCCCAGACCCTTCGAAGAGCACCGCCCTCCCATCATGGACTTCCTTCAAAGAGAAGCTTTTCGGGGCGTTCTTCTCCCACAGCGTGAAGCAACAGATGGAGGACAACCTGAAACACATTAAGTAAAAGGATCGGACCGTGATGGAATATCAGCGAGAGTTCGTAAGGCTAGTAATTTGCGTCCCTTTTATCGTCAAAGACGAATCCCATAAGGCTCGACTGTTCGTGGATGGTTTACGGAGCGACATTTTTCAAGTGGTGCAAGCAGCAGACCTACACACTTTCCAGCAGGTGGTCGACCGAGCCACCCTCGTGGAGCGGGGTTTTGCAGTCACCCGCGCCCGGCGGGGGGGCTACGAGCATGGTCGGGAACAGAAACACCCTCATTCTTTTACAGGAGGGGGCTCCTTCAGCGGAAACCGGCCCCCTAAACACTCGAGATCTCAATCGGGAACCCGGAACACCCCGACGGGAGGGCAATCGGGGGGAGGCTGGTCTTGCGTCATTTGTAGAGGGAATCACCGTGTGACGGAGTGCTCACAGAGAAAGGACCACTATTTTCGATGTGGTCAACCGGAGCACCTCCGTTTCAACTGCCCCTTGAACATTGGCTCTGCCATTCTAGCTGCCTCCGCACCGATGCCAGCCCAGCAAGGGCGAGGAAGGACACCTCCAGGACCGACTCCTCCACCTGCAACGCTCAGACAAGGGGGAGGGGCTCGGCCACAGGCGGGGGCGAGAATCTATTCTTTGAACCAGCAAGGGGCGGAGCCCTCCGAGGACGTCGTGGCAGGTTACACTCTTGTCTCTAACTATCAGGCTAGAACTCTTTTTGATACTGGTGCATCCAACTCTTTCCTGTCTCGAGATTTTGCTTGTACCCATAGTTTGGGGGGTGATCCCCTCCCTAGAGTAATGTCGGTCGTGACCCCTGGAGGCAACCACTTTACCCCCTCCTGCCCCATCAGATTAGGAAGGCTGTCATGCCCTTGGGACTTAGTCATAATTTCGTTAAAGGATTATGACGTGGTTCTCGGGATGGACTGGCTCACTAGGTATCAAGCGGTGA
This sequence comes from Tillandsia fasciculata, assembly GCA_029168755.2. Taxonomy (NCBI): domain Eukaryota; kingdom Viridiplantae; phylum Streptophyta; class Magnoliopsida; order Poales; family Bromeliaceae; genus Tillandsia; species Tillandsia fasciculata. Next base: position 21,261,837 of record CM054940.1, read on the forward strand.
TTGACTGTGAGAAGCGCCAGGTGCGCCTGCTTGAACCCGGCTTTCCAGAGAATTTGTACCTGGCATGTAAGATTATTACTTTCCCCCGGGTCATCTCGGCATCACGGGCGAGACGGTTAGTGGAGGGCAGGTGTGTAGCCTGTATGGCTTCAGTGGACCTAGTGTCACGACCCGCGGCCTCACTAACGGACATTCCCGTAGTAAGAGACTTCGCGGATGTGTTCCCGGCCGAGTTAGTTGGGATGCCCCCCGAACGTGAAACCGAAATCCCCATTGAACTAGTACCAGGCACGCAACCAGTTACCAAGGCACCGTACAGAATGGCCTATGCCGAACTAAGGGAGCTCAAGGTGCAACTAGAAGACCTGCTGGACAAAGGATTCATAAGGCCGAGTGTATCACCTTGGGGAGCACCGGTGCTCTTCGTGCGGAAGAAGGACGGGAGCCTGCAACTGTCTATCGATTACCGGGAAATCAACAAAGTCACAGTGAAGAACAAATACCCTTTACCCCGGATTGACGACTTGTTTGACCAACTTCAGGGAGCGACGGTGTTCTCAAAGATCGACTTACAATCCGGCTACCACCAGTTACGGGTTCGAAAGGAGGATATACCCAAAACAGCCTTCTGGACCCGTTACGGCCATTACAAATTTACGGTCATGCCTTTTGGGCTTACTAACGCCCCGGCCGTATTCATGGACATGATGAACAGGATTTTCAAACCTTTCTTGGACCAGTTCGTAGTGGTCTTCATCGACGACATCCTAGTGTACTCACGTACAGACGCGGAGCATGAGGAGCACCTACGGACCATTCTACAAACACTTAGGAATCAAAAGTTATTTGTTAAACTCAAAAAGTGCGAATTTTGGCTGCGCGAAGTGGACTTTTTGGGACATATAGTTTCAGCAGCAGGAATCGCAGTGGACCCCAAAAAGGTGGAGTCGGTGACGCACTGGCCCCGGCCAACTACGGTGACGGAGGTCAGAAGCTTCTTAGGACTGGCCGGGTACTACCGACGTTTTGTGGAGGGCTTCTCAAAAGTCGCCACCCCCCTGAACCGACTAACCAGAAAGGGGGAGAAATTCATCTAGACGGCGCAATGCCAAGAAAGTTTTGAGCAACTCAAAGATAGACTAACACGGGCGCCCATGCTCACCCTGCCGATGCCCGGAGAAGAATTCGAAGTTTACTGTGACGTGTCAAGGAATGGGCTAGGATGTGTACTGATGCAACGGGGGAGGTCGTCGCCTACGCGTCAAGACAACTGAAGGATTACGAGCAAAACTACCCCACTCACGACCTGGAACTCGCGGCAGTCGTCTTTGCGTTGAAACTCTGGAGACACTACTTGTACGGGACTCATTACAACATATTTTTCGGATCACCAGAGCCTCAAGTACATATTTACCCAGAAAGAACTAAATTTACGCCAAAGACGCTGGCTTGAACTGTTGAAGGATTACGACATAACCCTGCAATATCACCCTGGGAAAGCGAACGTGGTGGCGGACGCCCTGAGTAGAAGGGGCCAGGCGGGGGAGCTGCCCGCGAACCCCATCACGCAGGAAGATCGCTTAGCCACGAAACTCTCTCGTTTGAGGTTGGAGGTGGTACCAGACGGTACTGTGTCGCGACTCCTAACCCTGGTAGTCAGGCCCACCCTATTCGAGAGAATCCTAGAAGGCCAAAGGACGGATCCCCTACTACAACACAAGCGGGAGGAGCTTCTCGCGAATAAGGGCAGTGACTTCTCAATCAGCACGGACGACGCAATCCGTTACCGGGGACGAATCTGTGTGCCCGAAACATCAGACCTGAAGAGTGAGATCCTAACCGAGGCACACAGCGCCCCCTATACGGCACATCCAGGCAGCACAAAGATGTACCAAGATCTGAAGCAAACCTTCTGGTGGCCCGGGCTAAAATCAGACGTGACGCAACACGTGGCCCGCTGCCTGGTCTGCCAACAGGTGAAGGCCGAGCACCAACGTCCAGCGAGAAAACTTCAACCCCTACCTGTGCCAGAGTGGAAGTGGGATCAAATCACCATGGACTTCGTCACTGGATTTCCGAGATCCCAACAGGGCCACAACGCAATCTGGGTCGTAGTCGACCGATTAACGAAAACAGCTCATTTCCTACCCATCCATACGACGTGGACTCAAGATCGGTTAGCGCAGGTCTACATTAGCGAAATTGTGAGATTGCATGGGGTGCCGGCCACCATCACTTCTGATAGAGACACCCGTTTCTTATCAAAATTTTTGCAAAGCCTGCAATGAGCGATGGGAACCAAATTACACTTCAGCACAGCCTTCCACCCTCAGAGTGACGGACAATCTGAGAGAGTGATCCAAGTACTAGAGGACATGCTTCGTTCGTGCGTACTCGACCTAGGGGAGGGATGGTCCCGCTACTTACCCCTTGTGGAATTTGCCTACAATAACAGCCACCAGGCTAGTATTAAGATGGCACCCTACGAAGCACTCTACGGACGCCGCTGCAGATCCCCCATCTGCTGGGACGACTTGGGTGAACGAAAACTCCTGGGACCTGACGTCGTAGAGGAGACTGAGGCAAAGATTCGACTCATCCGACAGCGAGTGTTGACCGCTCAGAGCCGGCAAAAGAGTTACGCGGACGAAAGGCACCGCGACTTAGAGTTCTAGGTCGGTGAACACGTACTACTCCAGGTCTCGCCAACCAAGGGAATCAGACGGTTTGGGCTGCGAGGTAAGCTAAGTCCGCGTTTCGTGGGACCCTTCAAAATTCTAGAACGAATAGGCCCGGTAGCCTACCGCTTGGCCCTCCCACCTAACCTCGACCACGTGCACAATATCTTCCACGTGTCGATGCTCCGGAAATACCTATCAGATCCATCGCATGTCCTGGATGCATCCACAATCGAACTCCGAGAAGACTTGAGTTACGAAGAGATGCCGACTCGGATCTTAGCCCGGGAAGACAAGAAACTGCGCAACCGGACCATCCCATGCGTAAAAGTACTATGGAGTAATCACGAAGAAAGGGAGGCAACATGGGAAACAGAGGCGAAGATGAGAGAGTGTTTTCCGCACTTGTTCAGCATAGAGAAAATTTAAGTTTCGAGGATGAAACTTCGTTTTAAGGAGTGTATGGTGTAATAATCTAACTCTTCCAGCGTTTCTTTTATCCGCGCTGGGACTCTCTATTAATTGAACCTTTGTTTTCCTTCTTTCTGGTTGGAAGGAGGTGTCTGAGGGCACCCATTTTATTTTTGTACGATTGTGCATGAAAAGTGCTGGCCGGCGGTACGACCGAAGCGTAAATCTGACCTACGGACCTCCCGGTATGGGGTTTTTAAACTCTGGGTAATTACCGGGTGCGCCGAAAGTCGTGCATCATGATTTGCACGACTTTCGAGGAAGAAGTGGATCTGATCCTTTAGCTAGGGTTTCGTGGGTTTTAGCCGCCTCCTCTTTTATTTGCTTTTCGCTCGTTAACGTTTTGGGGGAACGAGAAAGGGGGAAAGGGATTTCAAAAGTTCGAATAGTTTTGAAAAGAAAAAGAACGCGTGAGGGAGAGGGGAGAGATCCAGCCGCGCAGAGCATCGGGACCGGAGACGGAAGGGAAGATCTGCCGTCCTCCCCTTCGTGACCTAGGTGAGCGTTCTTTCTCCTCCTCCTTTTTCCATCTGTGATTATTTCGTCGTTGGGGGTGGGAAAAACCGTACCGCCACCGTCGCTGCCGCCGCCGCGCACCGTGCCACCGCGCGGGGTGCTTCTTTGCGCCGCGCCGCCACCCGTGCGGGCCTGCGCCCACATGGGGCGCCGCTCTGACGCGTCGCCGCATGCCCGCGCTTCTTGGCGCCGCGCCGCCACCCGTGCGGGCCTACGCACGCACGGGGCACCGCTCTGCCGCGCCGCCACCCGCGCGGGCATGCGCTCGCGCGGGGCGCTTCTTGGCGCCGCACCGCCACCAGTGCGGGCCTGCGCCAGCACGGGGCGCCGCTCTGCCGCGCCGCCACCCGCGCGGGCATGCGCCCGCGCGGGGCGCTTCTTGGCACCACGCCGCCACCCGTGCGGGCCTGCGCCCGCACGGGCACCGCTCTACCGCGCCGCCGCCCGCGCGGGCATGCGCCCGCGCGGGGCGCCGCCACCCGTGCGGGCCTGCGCCCGCACAGGGCGCCGCTCTGCCGCGCCGCCGCCCGCGCGGGCCTGTGCCCGTGCAGGGCGCTTCTTTGTGCCTCTGCCGCCACCGCGTGGCTGAGTGCCACGCGGGGCCTTGCCGCCGCCGCTGCCGCGCCGCTACCGTCGAACCGCCGCTACCCGCGGGGCTCTGTGCCGCGCGGGGCGTTCCTCTGCCGCCGCCGCGTGGCTGGGTGCCACGCATGGCTTTGCCACCGCCGCTGTCGCGCCGCTGCCGTCGCACCGCCGCCACCCGCGTGGCTTGTGCTCGCCATTGCCGATCGGTACTACAGCTAAACAAATATCAGAGCTATAAAGAAAACTGCTGTAAAACTAAAATCCAACCATCTGTACAACTGCAAATAATGATACAATATCCATCTCCCAAATATGATCATATACAAAAATCCTCTGATATAATAACCTAGAACTCAACAGGGAGGTAAACTGAAATAATACATCAGTGTATAGGCTCTCAGTACAAGTCAGATCCTGACAATACAATAGTCTCTCAAAAGTGAAAATAAAACTAGTCTACTGACTGTACTACAAATCTCCAAGGTGGGGTACAGCTACTCTCCAAAGACAGATAGGGATCTAGCTCTCGACTCCCTCGCCTCGAATAGCAACCACAGAATCAGCAACACCCGCTAAGACTCTGCAAAACAAAGGAGAGGAAAGAAAAAGGAGGGAGAAAACCCCCAACGGGTGTGAGAACTACACCAAAAGGGAGTTCTCAGTGGGTACCGCCACCAGGCCCGACGGTCAGCCCACTAAGTCTACTGGAGGCATAAGATAACGATACAGTAAAGACTAAAAAGAAAAGCTGGAGATACTCAACAGCTACCATGCCTCTATCTAAATGCTCAATGGGGAAAATCGATGAAAGATATGCGAACCCTCGCCCACGAGGTGCTCAATCGACCCAATCAAGCTGACTGCCACATCTGGCCCAGTCAAACCTGCACCTCCCTAGTATATCAACGTAGGGTGTCCAATCGGACTGACTCGATATCGAATAATGGCACATGTAGGCTATAGTCAAAATCTACGCTCTCTCTTAGAACGGATAGACTAAAGATCGTCAAACATCTCACACAACGGTCAAAGTACTCACAACGACCCGGGACCACCGTCAACCCAAACGGTTTCCGACAACACTAGCACTGGTCTAATCACAACTACCAGACTCCACTCAGCCCCCAGGCAAGAGTGCAACAACAAAAGTATCTGTCTGAATAAACCCAATCAGTGGACCAGTAAAAACTGGCACTGCCTGCTCTGCTGTAGAACTCAAAAACTCAGTAGCGGGATCGGCACACATGGCTCGAACCCGCGGGATTGGCACACATGGCTCGAACCCCAGTATAAGTAATAGACCGGCACACATGGTTCGGTCATAAGCCTACATCCGGAGTGGCACTCGAGGGGAGCGACCAACAAGAGTAAAGTATCTCTGTCACAAGTATCACGATATAGCAGGACTGGATCACGACTCTGATCGAAGTGGAAAAATTCATCCACTAAAGAAAACCCGATCCCCAATCTAATGCACAAGTAAACATCCGGTCAACCGCCCAATATCCGCGGTTGCCAAAACACCCACAACCCACAATCAAATCCAACCTGTCCCAGACACAAAGTCTCGACTACACTATCCCAAACCCCTGCTCGAACCCGAGCAACATGAATCACCTGACTAACGAATAAGGAGAAAGGAAGCAAATATGGTTTCTCCTAAGTCAAATTCCAACATGATAGTGTAGCAGTAAAAGATGGTCTATCTAGATGTCCACACAAGCATGCATTTGTCCTCAAGAATATGAAAGGGAGTAAAACACATAATAGCTCCACATGGGTATAACCAACATGCCTAAAATCACTAATCCACTACACCTGTCCATAATCCATAATTCATAAGAAATCATTTCAGGTGATATCCGCACATAGATACATAATCCTGCCCCATCGCATAATCAAATCCCATAAAAGGCTATGTGCTAACCTGGCATGCTAATAATCACATAGGGTAACATTCCCTTAGGTAAGCTTTCACTAATCATCAACATGGATATTAATCTTGCAATTCTTTATACAATCATCATTACTAAGCTTACCCCTCAATCACATAAATTGTACCCAAAACATGCATGCATTCTAATAGATAGAATTAGAGAACCGTCCACCTATTCTGGAGAAGAAGCAACCCACCTGAATCGCTTTCCACAGGCAAAGCTGAAGTCGGTGAAGTGCGCAGTCACTCACTAACAAAATCTGCCGAAACCGCACCCTCGGTACACAGTCGCACAAGCCTCTGCTCCAACTAACAACACAACCAACAACACAACCAACAACACAATCAATACCCCCAACAACACCCTAACAGCACTTGCTGTTTTTACCAACCAGCACAAAGAAGGGGCCTTTTCACCTACGTGTAGTTCTCCGAAAAATCCAAAAAAATCACGGTTACGATCCTCGCGACGAGTAGATCCAAATCGAGTGTTTATACATCTCGTTCCGACACCTGTAGGCCAAGATACACCCAAAACAATGCGGTAAGTCAAACTACCCCACGAACACAAGTCTGCGAAAAAACAGCCGCGAAGAAGCATAATTATCACCTTTGAAGAGTCCTCCAAAAATTCCAATAAAAATACGGGCGCGTTCCCCTCGAAGCGTAGATGCCGATAGAGTCGTCATACGTCTAGTTCCGATGCCCGTAGGCCGAGAAATCCCAACAATACGCCGCCGCTGTCCCGTACCTCGCAGCGGTACAAGGGATCAAAAGATACCTCGGGAATCATACCAAAAACCCAAAATGAGGCGAAGTAATCAACACAGAAATCAAAGGCATACCTCTCGTGAACGCGCTGCCGCAAAAATCAGCTCAAAAGTCTATTGGGGTAGTCCAGGGGGGCTCGCGCACTGAAATGCGACTGTAGAAGCCAAAATCGAAGGAGCGTCGCAGTGCGCCGCGTTGCAGAAAACGCCGATGTCGCGGCCTCCAAAAAATCCGAGAATCCTACAAGAGTTGCGGCACAAGATGAAGAACAAATCATCTTCAGGGCTCTATCGCAGGGGAGCTCGGAAAAAAGCTCAAAAGAACGGCCAAAGGAGGCTATATATAGCCAAAACAGAACAATTCACTTAATTCCATCTGGGTCCCCACTTTCGGGCGCCCGAAACAATTCCGGGCGCAAATAGTGCCGCACAGTAGCCCAAAATGTACCCCGAACCATTAGCGCCCGAATCGTCCAGGAAGCGCCACGTGTCCCTGCACAGCAAACAGCAAACACGGCCAACCCACTCACGACACGTGGCCACGCCCGCGCGCCCCCTCGCCCGTGTCAGCGCCTCGGTCGGCGCGCCCACGTGCACGCACGCGGCGCTGCCGACGCGCACGCCGTGCACGCATCCCGAGGCACCTGCCACCTTGCTCCGTGGACCGCGCCGGTGAACCAACCAATCCAAAGCTGCCACGTGTCCCCCAATAGGAAGACGCTATGCGGCACACCACCCACGCTGCACCGCGCCAACCCGCTCCTTGTGTGGACCGAGCACACGTGGACCGGCCAACCGGGAGCCGCCATGCGTCCAAACCCGGTGCACGCCTCGCCCCGTGGACCGAGCGTCCCGCGCCTTGCCCGAGCCGCTGCCCGCCGCCGCGCCGCCGCGCTCCGCCGCCTGCCCGTCGCCGCCGGCGCTGCCCCGTCCGCCGGAACAGTAACCCTTGCCTCGAAATCCGTGCTTGGGCTTCCGGGCTCCGAAAAATACATGTAAATAGTCCATTTCCATTGTTTTCGCGCACTGAGTCCAAATCTGATGTCCGTTTTGCCCAATTCCACTTCTAAAATTTGTCAAAGGCATCCGGTTAGGCAAACTTGCTCCCGTTTTCCACGCTGAGTCCACTTCTTGGGTCCGATTCGCGTACAAACACCTCTGACACAAAAGCAAAGGCCTCCAGAAGTTGCTAGACACATTGCAAATGCTCTGAGGAGATCCGAGTCATCACATTGCTTGAGTGGTCTATAGCTCATGATGAGATGATTAGATCCATGGCTGAAAAAATATTACAAAAGTTTGATAAATATTGGCATATAATTCATGGCATTGTGGGAGTGGCAACTGTTTTAGATCCAAGATATAAGTTGATTTTGTTGGATTGTTATTTTTCAGTTATTTATAACACTGAAATGAACAATGAAGTTGATAGAATTAGAAAATTATGTAATGGTCTTCTGGTTGAGTATCAAGATAGAAACAAACGAGAGAAGGAAATTGATAGTGAATCTTCACATTCCTTTTCTTCTTCCATATTGAAGTTAGCAACAATAGGAAGAATTTCACTGCTATTTATGATCAATATATGATGCAAAAAAAAAGAGATCAACATCTAATGCACCTTCAAAGTCTGAATTGGATCGTTATTTGGAGGAATATACTTTAGCAAGAACAGATGATTTTGATGTATTAGCTTGGTGGAAAAGTAATGGCCTTAAGTATCCTACCTTGATGATGATAGCTAGAGACATTCTTGCTATACCCGTTTCTACTGTTGCCTCAGAGTTGGCATTTAGCACAAGTGGAAGATTTCTATCCCCACATCGAAATAGGCTTCATCGTAATATTTTAGAAGCATTGATGTGCACTCGTGATTGGTTTTGGGCAAAATTCCATCAAGCACTACAACACAATAAGGTTATAGTGACACATTATTGGGACACTTTTATACAAGTGTCCCATTTATATATAAAATTTTTAAAAAATAATCCATCAAGATCTAAATTTAAATTCAACCTACCACACACCACTCCACCTCTACTCATCATAAATAATAGAGTTCGCCCAAAAAATATTATTTTAATTTAAAAAATAAAAATTTTAAAATAAAAAGAAAAATAATTTTACCAAAATAGCTTGTTGAATCTAAATATATATATAAAAAAAATGAATGTAAACATAAATTCTATTCCATATAAATTTATTAATATCAAACTTATTTTAATTTTAAATAATAATTTATCAATAAATTTAATTATATTTTTATTAAAATTTTATATCATATTAAAAATTAAGCATACTTTTAAAATTCGGTACCTAACCTAAAATTTAAACTTCTTAAAATTTAAAATTTAAAATTAAAATTATATATTTAATTTTTAAATTATAATTTAAATTTTAAATCTCCAATTATCCATTCTAATCCTAACCTAAACCCAACCCACCCAAACCCAACCCTCCCCTGCGAACCCCCCACCCAACCCCCCCCCCCCCCCCCCCCCCCCCCCCCCCCCCCCCCCCCCCCCCCACCCGAGCTCGCCCCCTCTCCCCCCGATCCCATCCCGAGCTCGCCCCCTCTCGCCCCCTCTCCCCCCTCCCATGGCGATCTCCCCCCCCCCACCCGAGCTCGCCTCCTCCTCCTCCAACGACGACGACGACGACGATCTAGGGTTAGTGTTCCGCGCTCCCACTCCGCTGCCACGGCCGCTCCCTTGCGCTGCTCGTCGTCGCTGGTGCCCAACCCCGACGAGCAGGGCTCGCCGCCGGAGGCCGCGCTCAAGGCCATTTAGGGTGAAATCTCGATCGTATTCTCTCGATTCATCTCGATTGCTTCATATTGACATCTCGATTCATCTCGCTCAAGGCCGCGCTCAAGACTTTCGGAAGCTTGCTATTGGTGCTGCCCTTTCTGACAGGTGAATTCATCCTATATTCACTCTTTGAAACTGAACTTTGTCTTTCTTCTCTTCACCTATAGTAAATTATTAATTTCATCAATACTAGTTTAATTCGTTTTCTTTTTGTAGAATAAGGTGATCGATTAGTGTATTTAGTTTTGTAGATCTCCAAAATGTTTATAGGGGAAAAAAAAAGTCAGATTAGTATGATGAAGTTTGTTTAATCAAAAGGGTTAGCATACTATGACAAATCTGCTATAACCATTACACGAATATCTTGAAAATTGCAATGTGGGTTCGCTTCTAAGAGTTCTATGTTAAAAAACAATAAGACATTCAGATGGTGTTGTCTTGTGATTGGCATGAATAAACTGTTTGGCATGTTTTCTTTTATTCACAATAGTTTTCTGAAAGATATAAATTCTGCAATTAATTAATTTATGACTCTTTTATAACATGCCGATATTATCGAACTACTATTATTTTGTTATATATTCTTTTGGCATATCATTTACCTCCATTTTTCTTGTTTGGAGGAGAGTAATCCAAATTATATATTCTTTTGTTAAAATTCATCATTGAATATAATACTAGTCCCCAAGAGGACTTGAGATTTTCTTTTTCATCATCAAAGTATGCTGAGTTATTTGGACTGTAGAGTGGCAGCGAATGAGGTAGCTGGTAACTTGAACATTGAGGTGGTTCAGTTTTTTGTTTGGCAAAAAAAGCAAGTTTATGTCAAAGGAATTGGATAACTTTGCTTGGCATCAATTTTTTTTGTGTGTGTGTGTGTGCTAGTGTGCGCGCGCGCGTGTTGTTCAGTTTTTTTGTTTTCTGTTCTGATATGCATGATGATGTTCTCTTGCACTAAAACTTGTTAGAATTGGGAACCAATGTCTCAGAAAGACTAGCAATTCCTTAGAAGATATGAAAATACCTTCTGATATGCCAATGAAGTTAGATTCTCTTGGTCAAATTATGGTTATTTTGTAATCTATAGATCAATGTACAACTTGATTGCACTGCAGCCTTGACACCTTTCTTAAGCTAAATGTCAATGAAGCTAAATGCAAAAAGTGTTTCTTTTTGGAGATAATACATGTTTAGTGTCATTTAAACTTTGCTGTTGCACGATTTTTCGAGAAAGGTGGCAGTGTTCAAAATTATTATGTGGTATGTGATCTGGCATCCATCAGTATTTGAGGTGGGAGATTTCATAGAAATACTTCATCAGAACTCATTTATGCTAAAAGCTTCTTTCCTTTTGTTTTCCGGTATATAAGTATCATGGTGGTACAAACTTTGGTCGCACTACTGGGGGACCATTCATTACTACAAGCTATGATTATGATGCACCAATTGATGAATATGGTTCTTACCTCGTTTTCTTTTGCATATCTAAGTATTAAGCTTTTTTTTTCTTGCCAAATTTTCTTATCATTTACCTGAATTTTCAGGGCTGGTGAGACTTCCAAAATGGGGACACCTGAAAGAGCTTTATCAAGCTATAAAATTATGTGAGCATGCATTGCTTTATGGCAAGTCAACATTTATTTCTCTTGGTCCTCATCAAGAGGTGAGCTATTATTCTTCTCTCAATTTAAATCCCTAACCAAATTCTAAAGAAACGGGACATCTTATCTTCTTTTACATGATCTTTTCTATTGGCTTGTAAATTTTTTAACATCTTTTTGTTTTTTCCGCTTATTTAGGCTGACGTTTATACAGATCCCTCAGGGGGGTGTGTTGCATTCCTAGCTAACATTGATGACGAAAAGGATAAATTAGTAGTTTTTCAGAACAAATCATATAACATTCCTGCTTGGTCAGTTAGTATCTTGCCAGATTGCAAGAATGTGGTATTTAACACTGCAAAGGTATCTTTGCTTGTGCTTCTTTTCATCTTTTATACTGTCGACACATTAGATTAACTACTAGGAAAATAGTATTTCTTGGTCAGAGTCTTAACTTGGGGCCAATTTTCCACAGGTTCGGTCCCAAACTTCAGTTGTGGATATGGTACCGGAAAATTTGATAATATCAAGCAGTTGGCTGATTTTTATGGAGAAAACAGGGGTCTGGGGTGAACCTGACTTCACAAAAAATGGATTTATTGATCATATCAATACCACAAAAGATTCCACTGATTACCTGTGGTATACAACAAGGTCACCCTCTCTCTTGAAAAAAATTTATTTATTTTTCTCTATCCTTCAATATGTTTAGACTTTTTCATTATTAGCAGTTTACCCTAGTAATCTTATTTCAAAATTTTGTGCTGATTGCTTCAGAGGAGAGGCTTGATAAGAGGTATTTAACTATTTATATATCTGTATAGGGTAATTTTATGTAAACTGCATGAGTAGGATATCTACATATTAATTTAGATAAGAGAAAAATAAGTCTCAGTGCATGTCTTTCCATAAAAGGTTTTTCTTTAATGTCTACTAAATGTTGCTCCACATGCTGTTCTCGCCTCTTTTGTTTAAATAAATTGCTTTTCTTGAATATCTATTTTGTGTTGCTCCCATACTATCCACCTTGTTTTGCTCAAATTACAGAGTAAATTCCAAACTCCAGAGACTTTTTATGAGCATTCTGCTCTGGTGTAGATATATTGTGATCTTGCAATTGCACTCCTGGATGCTGATTTGGCTTGAAATATCGTACATATGTGCAGTTTATTTGTGGACGAGAGTGAAAAGTTCTTGAGTGATGGGAGGCATCCAATTCTCGAAGTTGAATCAAAAGGCCATGCTGTCCATGTTTTCTAAATAAAAAACTTCAAGGTTTGTACTTATCCTTCTTTTATCCTTTGATTTTATTGCCAGAAAAGAGCATGACGTGTTCCGTCAACCGAATTTTGGTCATGTTAACTGAAATTTCAGTTAAATTGATTGTGCATAATGCATATGATAGTGTAGTACTATGTTCTCTTCTATTATGCCATGGGGCGATTTTAAGTGTCGTGCATTTAAATTAGTTCCCTTTGGATGATCAAACAAGTCCGTATTTGGAGACTTTAATGAAAGTCCTACCCTAGGAGTATAGTAACAGAAAGTTTTGAAGACCATGTTCAAAGAGCTGCACTACATGCCATCTAGCATGCCCCCACTTATTTACTAAAAAGGAGAACTTCTCTTCCTCCGAACAAAAGAGAACTCTATATGCTGCACTATGGAAATAATATTTATCATTTATATTTTCTCAAGAAATACCTGTAGATTTTAAGAAATAAATGATTGCCTGGCTCAAAAAGTCACATATGCAAATTGTCATGATTGTATTGTATGTTTATATTTGCTTGTCTTTAAGTATTGTTACATCTAAAACAACCACTTTACCAGTCGATAGATATATTACAAGAACTAGACTAAAACTCTTGTAAAAATTTAGGGACCACTAACAGCAAATTTTAAAGTTGAGTGACCAGTGGTGGACATTCATCTCAGAAACTTGCATTAAGATGTCTATTTGTCCTCATCAGTCTCGTAAATTTATATTGAATATATTGTTGTTGCTTTTTTATTTTCTTAGTTATTTTTACTGAAATTCAACTTTGTTTTCCACCTGCTTTTGCTCCTGTGGTTCGTGTAGGATCCTCACAGTGATTAAACCTGCTTCTCCATATAGGAGTTTGCTCACATGCCCTGATGCCCATTCGAGAGGCAAACATGAGCACACTTTCGACTTTATAGGAATAGCTAAGATTTACAAGGCTTGGAAACAACACAATTGTTTATTCATATATATTAGGTTTAGGAAAAAAGTGATATCTAATCATTCTATGGGATTCTTTGGTTTTATCTCTTGTTATACTGGAAATTGTCCTCCATTTGACACTCCAACTACTCAGAGTTGGAGATGAAGCAAACTCTTAACAATATATAATTTATTCTTTCTTTCTTTTATTTTCTGTTGTTTAACTCTTTATATTTTTGAGTTTTAGATATTTCATACTTGGTTGCGTGAAACTAGTACCAATCTTTGAGAATGATAATTATACCAACCACCCTAATAAATTTTATGGAAAGACTTAGGGTCTGTATATCTACTCTAGCATGTATGTATTGTTTCCTAAATGAGCACTGGTGGATGAGGGGCATCAGGCGCGAGAAGATGTCCTCCAATTAGTAAAAACTGTATAATCCAACTTTTTCATGATACGATAAACCAACTTTTAGGTGGATGTCTCCTGTCCTGAAAATATCCTGCTAGCTAAAAGTCACTCTCGTATTCTGTAGTCTCATTGGGAAAAACTCCTGTCCAGTGCAAGGTATAACTGGATAATTGTTTTGGCATACAAAGTGCTGCAGACTCCCTACAGCAAAACTATCGTAACTTTTCTTCTTTGTCGATTTTCTCTATGCTGAGAGGAGTTTTAGATGTATTTGATCCTTATTTGCATGAGGCAAAATTGGAATCTTAAGGCAGATAGTTCTACCCTTGTAGATACCATGGTTAGACCTTGTCTTGCTGGATTATCTTGGTACTAACAAGTGCCATAGTTAAAGGTCTTATTAGGACTTCCAGTCATGGAATTTGTTAGCTTGTGTTTGTTAGTTGTTGAGATAAAGTCATGCTATTTCGGAGGACGTATTTTTCACAAAACAAAATTAAGGAACACTTATTATGGAGCACTCTCTACTCAAATTGTAGCTATGCTGTAAATTACTTCTAGAAGCATGTTGTTGAAGTCTAGCTTGTGATTATGCGAGTATGTACATCCAACCTACATGATGTTAAGAAGTGTTCTCACGGCATTTATTTTTCCTCTCATCCTCTAAGTTACATTTCTTCTGACATTATGCAGGTGCTGATTTGAGTGACACTTTGATGGACCGCATGGTAAAAAGCTAGTTTATTTTTTGCTCATCTTTTATATTTCGAAGAATAATTCCACAATTATTGCATCATTATTGTTTACCTATCACTACTGGGTGCATAATGAAATCGCTCGTTGCACAATGTTTCTAATCGAATGACCTGATGAGAAGTAATTTAATATAAGCTTCATTATAGGTGATACAAGTCCGTGGTCTTTCATGCGCATATCAAGTCTGTTTGTACTGCCTGCTGTATATTTTGAAACATCTATTCCATCATCATACTGTATTGAGGAGAAATGTGTTACTTTTCTTCTTATGGGTTACGTGCCGTAAACTGGTACATTTTTTTTTCAAAATTTCAACTGTAACATTAAGAAAAGCTTTCTTTGATTCCTATGGAAGTTCTAGATGAAGATAGCTCCTGGACATCATATTCATTATATTAATTTTCCTACTGACATACGAAGTAATTGGTGCGGAGATTTCCTGCTTCAGGACCACTTACTCTGTGAATATGACCAGTGATACTTTAAACATTATTGCAGGTACTAAATGAAGCTAATCTCACTAATGCTATCCTAGCTCGATCAGTCTTCACGCGCAGCGATCTTGGTGGTGCCATTATTGAAGGTGCTGATTTTAGTGATGCTGTTTTGGATCTCCTTCAAAAACAGGTATCTTCATTGGAGTAACAAATGCCCAATTGTTTATATTGATATGAGTCGATCTGATAAATTCATTGACCTGCCTCTCTATTATAGTATATGCTTCTTGTATGTTTTGGTGAAAATTTCTTTATTACTAATCTTAAAAATCTTACAAACTGAGACACAAAGTGTTTAAGAAGTCGTATTGAATCTCCCAGAAAAATCATATTCATATTCCTTGTTTGTAAGATATCACGAGTAATAATCAATCATCTGCTGTTGCCTAATCTGGTTATTGTTATATGGTTGCTTTTCAGCTACTGTGGACTTGTTTGCATTTCATGTGTTTCTGCAGGAAAGGTTTGTGATCTGTGATTTAATCTTTAGTTGCAGGTGACGATCGCAGGTGACGATGAAGGGCGTGTTCGGTCCGGCAAAGTCGAAGGAGTATGTCTACAAGCACAAGAGTAGTTAGAGAGTTTGGTTTGTAATAATTACTATAACATGTGAGCGGATATTATTGTTTTGATGTATGGATATTACTTTGTGGATTTATCATTTTAATGAAAATTTTTAAAACTTTGTTGATTATTTTTTTTAGTCTTATCGATTTAATATAAATGTGATTAGCTTAATTAAAGTTTAACACTATATGTTTAAATATAATATTATTATTTTTAATGATAATGGGACACTTATAAAGTGTCACTATGCTAAAAAAATATAACTTTCTTTTTTCAAATTTGGGACACATAAGTGTGTCACTAAAAGTAAAAAAAAGTATTGCTAAATTACAGCACTTTTTTTGGGATATACCAGCACTTAGTAATGTGTCGCTATATACCCTAGCGACTGCACATATAGCGACACTATAATAAGTGTCGGTAATTTTGCTAGTGACACTTTTTTTAGATTTTAGGGACACTTAAAAGTGTCGCTATAGCCTAATTTTGTTGTAGTGAAGAAGGTAATTTTTTTAAATGTAATTTAATATGAGTTAGTTTTTTGAAACATATCTAATATACTTTTATTTATATTTTATTTTGTAGATTTCTCTACAGCTACACCGTATTATCGACCTTCATTAGATGATGATGACGACGAAGATGGCATCATTGATGTTGATGAGATAATTTCTAATCAATTTTTTTATTAAAAATATTATGAGAATTTATTATTTTAAAAATACTTTTAAGAAATTTTTTTTGTATTTGTTCTTTTACAGGAATAATATATTGTTTGCCAATGCATTTTGATGGACTTGAAGAATTGACTAATGATGAGGAGATTTTACTTGTTTTGAACTCTTAATATCATATTGTGTATGTTATTTACAAATTGTGCATTTATATTACACATTTGAAAATTGTAATGTACTAATGATGAGGAGATTTTGCTTGTGTTGTACTCTTAATATCATATTGTGTGTTATTTACAAATTGTACATTTATATTACACGTTTGAAAATTGTAATGTTGTTTTTAATTATTTGAGTTTGTACTTTTTTATATTTGGATATTACTATTATATGACATGAATGTTTAATATTGTATTTGAATATGTATTTTAAAAATTAAGATTTTAGTGTAATATGCTTTTAAATTTGTTAAATATTATTTTTGAATTTGGAATCGGATTTTCTGGTTCGGGTTCAGATTTCGAATTTTTGGTCGGATTCGGATTTGGATATGAATTTTTAAAATCCGTCGGGTTCGGGTTTGATAGTCGGGTTCGGATTCGGATTTTTAAAAATCTGCTCCAAATTCGACCCGTTGACATTCTTAAACCCGGCCGAGCGAATTCCTTCTCGGCCCGATCGTTTGATTTTTGGCACGCGACGCACTTCGACACATATGGAGGATCACCCAGAGGTCGATCGTGCGCAAGCCATATTTTGGCCCCAACAATATATTTTTTATCTATATATTTTATTTAGTGCTATTGTTATTCTATTAGCTTGCGATTTAAATTGCAAACCAGCAATTTAGATTGCTTGATTGCCTTGTCAAGAATGCTGTAGTTTTTCTTAATTTGAAAAACTAGCTAGTTTGAAAGCCAAATTGTATACTATACAAGTATTTCATCATTAATCAATACATGATTCGTATAACTAAATAAAAATATGAGTTAAATAAACATATTTATGCTTCTAAAATTGCCCCAGCAATCCAAAGTATCCAGTTGTATCCCATCGCCCATAAGCATTTTTTACTTCTAAATCGCCTATTTTAGTGCTTGTTACTACATAAATTACAAGTTCGGGAAGACGGGGCTGTATTAAAAGCGGTAGGTCCGAAGCCACTCCTTTGCTTATTGATATTCTTGAATCGTCCCTTAAACGCATATGACGTGATGCCCTCCCTTAAATTCGCCCCCACATTCCCCACTGCACACAGATACACACTCTCTCAACTAGTATTTCTCCCAACACCTCCCTGTCTCCTCCTCCCTTCCGCAGCGGTTACAATGGCCAAGAACTCTCATCATCTCCTCTGCTTGCTCTTCCTCCTCTTCTCCATAACCATAATCACTCCGACCTTTTCCCGTCAAATCCCACCGCGGAGTACCCTAACCACAACCTTGGACGTCTCCGCCTCCCTCTCCCAAGCCCACCAAGCCGCCTCCTTCGACCCCACAAACGAACCCCACTATGACCCCCTCGACCAGTGCCTTTCCTCCTCTTCCGCAGCCGCAGCTGCAGGCGCCGCCGCGGAGGAGGGCACACTCTCCCTCGCCCTTCACTCCCGAGACTTCCTTCCTTCACCCCACGGCCGCCGCCATGCGGACTATAATTCCCTCACCCTCGCACGACTCCGCCGCGACGCCGCGCGCGTCGCGGCCCTCACGGCCCGCCTCGCCCTCGCCGTCGACGGCGTCGCCAGGTCGGATCTGAAGCCCATGATCGCTTCTGACGCCACCGAAGAGAAAAAGGCGATGGCAACGACGGTGAGTGCGGAGGAGGAGGCGATCGAGGGCCCGATCGTGTCGGGGACGAGCCAGGGCAGCGGGGAGTACTTCTCCCGCGTGGGGATCGGAAGTCCGGCAAAGCAGCTCTTCATGGTGCTGGACACCGGCAGCGACGTCACCTGGGTGCAGTGCGAGCCCTGCGCCGACTGCTACCAGCAGTCCGACCCCGTCTTCAGCCCCTCCGCCTCCTCCTCCTACTCCCCTCTACCTTGCGACTCGCCCCAATGCCGCGCGCTCGACGTCTCCGCCTGCCGCAACTCGACATCCTCCTGCCTCTACCAGGTCTCCTACGGCGACGGCTCCTACACCGTCGGCGACTTCGCCACAGAGATCCTCACGCTCGGGAGCTCCGAGCCGGTGCGCGACGTCGCCTTCGGATGCGGCCACGACAACGAGGGCCTCTTCGTCGGCGCCGCGGGGCTGCTGGCCCTGGGTGGCGGCGCGCTCTCGTTCCCCTCCCAGATCTCCGCCAAGTCCTTCTCCTATTGCCTCGTGGACCGCGACTCGCCCTCGGCGTCGACGCTGGTGCTGAGCTCGGCGGCGGCAGCGGCGGAAGGTCCGGCGGTGAGGGCGCCGCTGCTGCGGAATCGTAAGATGGAGACCTTCTACTACGTGGGGCTTCGAGGGATCAGCGTAGGCGGGCAGATGCTCTCGATCCCGGGGTCCTCGTTTGCGATGGACGAGGGGGGAAGCGGCGGGGTCATCGTGGACTCGGGCACGGCTGTAACGCGGCTGCGGACCGAGGCGTACGCGGCGCTGCGGGACGCGTTCGCCGCGGGGACGGGGACGCTGCCGCGGGCGCAGGGCGTGTCGCTTTTCGACACTTGCTACGACCTATCCGGGCGCAGCAGCGTGGAGGTGCCCACGGTGTCGCTCCACTTCGCGGAGGACGGCGGGGAGCTGAGGCTGCCGGCCAAGAACTACCTGATACCGGTTGACGGGGCGGGCACATACTGCCTGGCCTTTGCGCCGACCTCCGCACCGCTGTCCATCATCGGCAATGTGCAGCAGCAGGGGACACGCGTCAGTTTCGACGTCGACAATTCTCTGGTGGGGTTCACCCCCAATAAGTGTTAATTAATAATTGTTGTTATTAGTACTCGTTTCCTCGGTCTATCTCTCTCTAACTTAGCTGGCTACTATGGAGGGCTAGGGCTTTGATAACAAGGACAAAGCCAGCCTGTCTTTTCATATTATTATTATTATATATAACTAGAAAAAAAATTATTTTAGTAAAAAAAAAAAAAAAATGTTATTTATTATTATTATTATTATTATTATTTTGCTTTTTATGATTTTTACGGCAGGAGCAGTACGGCAAAACGTCTTTTATTTCAGTCAGTAGCTGCAGGGCTTTAATGCGGGTTAATAATTAATGGAAAAGGAGGTGGATGGGTGACTGAATTAGCTGGTCGATCAGTGGGTGTTGGGGGTAATGAATGCGAGTTGTGATAGTTTGTTGTGCTTGAATGAGTGGGAGCGGTAGTTACGGTTATCGGGTCACCAAATTTCGAACGTTGGAGGTTTTAGAGGTGGACTGGGATCAACGGATATACTCGTAGGCTTTCCGCTCCAATACAGCTCCATATTTCTTGTTGCTTAGAACTAACTATATATATCTCTGAAATATTGCTAATAGCAATAGTTGATATTTTAATTAGTATAATATGAAAGTTTATTTGGTTCCACATATTAGATGATCCTGGGGAAGTTTACTTGAAACATTTTCCGCATGCCATAAATAAAGTAAACTGGGTTCTGGTAGCAGATAGATCACAACGTAGAAAGGAACGTTACGAAGCTTTGATTTGGGGTCCACATGCCTTTATAATGACCGGGATATAAATGGACGACGAATCTCGGACGGTAACAACGGGGAGTCCGCTTTTTCTTTCCGTAGTGGTCGTCCCACAATCGTATTTTACTGTTACTTCGAATTTGAATTGGGGAATAGCGAATACATGTACCATATTGGGAAACGCGGGTGGTGAATAGCAGTTTGCACATGGGGAGAACCACTTGCTGTTCTTGTGTAGTTTTTTTAACCCTTTCCAGAAATTATTGTTTACACGGGTGTATCCGTACACTATACGAGTTTTACTATTATATTTTTAAAAATATAAAATAATTAAAATTTATATATTTTTTATTATTAAATTTATTTTTTTGACTAATTTATTTTTCAAATTATACTATTTTATCAATCACGTGGTAAACCTAAGAAATTCATTATTATCATAACAGTATTTTTCATCAAATGACTAAAAATTTATAAATACTAATAACTTTATATTTTTAAAAATATAGGAGATCAACTTCACTGTATACACTATTTTATATTTTTATTGAAAAAGTAACGAAATTTACATCTTATACTCTCAAAATTTAAAAATTTATAAAATTTTAAAAATATTAAATGTGTACTCTGTAATATGTTGTATATTTTACACTGTCAAGATCATAGTTAGTTAATTCGCGAATTATTCACGAATTATTGAAAATCCGAATTAAACGTGCCGTTTCCGACTTTTTCCGCCGTTTCCGACTTTTTCCAAAAATTCGGAATAATTCGCGAATTTTTGAATCAAAAAGTATTATTCGCGAATTATTCACGAATTACGAATTTTTGGGTGAAAATTTCGTTCTTTTTCAAGCATAGTTAGTTAAGTCGCGAATTATTCACGAATTATTCACGAATTATTCGCGAATTATTGAGAATCCGAATTAAAATTATTTGTCGGGAATAATTTAAAATTATATTTTTTTTTTTGTTCTAAATGAATATTTTATTTATTTCTAAAATAAATTGATTAAATTATTTTAAAAAATTATAATTGTTTATACTAATAGTATAAATTTTTTAATTTTTTTTTAATTTAATAGTCTAATTTTTGATCCCGAATTTTTAATTAGTGAACGTATTATTTCCGTATAAATCACGTATCCGAATAATTGACGAACCCGTTTTTTAGCCGAATTTTTCAACAAATTTTAAAATTATAATACGAATTTTATCCGTATTATATCGGTACCAAATTTTTGCCGAATCCGAATTAACTAACTATGGTCAAGATACAAGGGTTTACCCAGTCTTCTTTCGAATGTAGTTAAAAAAAAAAAAATTGAAATGGCAAGGGTTAATCCAAACCAATGAATGGCTATGGCTCAAGATACAAGGGTTTACCGTCTTCTTTCGAATTTAGTTAAAAAAAAAAAAAAATTGAAATGGCAAGGGTTAATCCAAACCAATGAATGGCTATGGCGTATATTTTAGACTCTATTAAATCTATGGGTGGTATTGTCTATTAAAAAATATCATTATTACTCATATATATATATATATAGTTCGGGTACCGTGCTTATACAAGCACCAAGCAATTAGTCCTTGTAAGTTTTCTACCGTTAGATCTAATTTTTTGATTAATTCTATCCCTTAGATCATACTATTCTACCAACCACCCACTAAACCCAAGGGCTGCGTTTGGTTCGGGGATAACAAAAATTTAGTTATACCGGGGATGGTTATAAGTTATGGTATTAGCAGGAACTAGTATAAATTTCTGTTTGGTTGGGTTTAAGAGTTATACCGGGTATAAAGAAAAAATTATGTTTGGTAAGTTAAAGAGGAATAAGAAAAATAAAAGGACTAAAATTTTAATTTATGATTAAAATTTTACTGATATGATTTTAAATATTTAATTTAAAATATTTATTAAAAAATTATTAAAATTTATATTTTACTTATATATAAAAAAAAAATATTAAAAAAATTTATCATATAATTTATCAAAATTATATGATAAATTTATTAAAAATTAAAGTTAACAATTTTAAAAACTATAAAATTTAAAATTTAAAATTTAAAAATTTATAAATATTAAAAATTTTAATTTTAATTGTCTTAAATAATTAGTTTATTATCTAAATACTTAAATAATTAGTTAATAAAATAATTAAATTAATTAAAATATTGGATTAATTAAAGAGTTAAAACAATAATTAAAATTATATTAATTTAATTAAGCTTATTCTCAAATGGGAACAAGCCTGGTTCCAGGAAAAGGCTAGAATAGTAATTTCAGTCTTATACTAGCTTATTACAGAAAGACGAGAACAGCTGTTCCAATACCTACTTAATTGCGTTTGGATATAACTAGGGGGGATAAGTCCTTATCCCCTCCTAGTTCTCGTTACCAAACGAGGCCAAGGAGTCCACCATCATCCTAACCACATATTCCTACATCCAAAGGTAAAAAACTCACAAACACAAATAATTTGGTGCTTTTACAAGCATATGAGCTCAATTTATATATATATATATATATATAATAATAATATATATATATATATATATATATATATATATATATATATATATAAGGGTCCGATTACTATACTTTTATTAGTAAAAAATTTTCATACTCATAAATACAAAATCATCCATACTTATGAATTTTTTATCATTGAATTTGTATTGAGATCCGTGTTATTGTAAAAATATTTAAGAAGAGAAAGAAATTACAATTGTACAAATTCACAAATATGGATGAGTTTATACTTTTGAAAGTACATAAGCTCTACTCTCTCTCTCTCTCTCTCTCTCTCTCTCTCTCTCTCTCTTCTCTCTCTCTCTCTCTCTCTCTCTATATATATTAATATATATTATATATATATATATATAGCGTAGGGCTACTATACTCTTATGAGTATAAACCCCTTTATACTCATAACTTTTTTACCCTTGGATGAAGGAATGTGCGGTTAGGATGATAGTGGCCCCCCTAGGGTTTACTAGGTTGTTGGGGAAATAGTATAAATTCTAGGGACTACTATAATCCTAACCGCACATTATTTCATCCAAGGGATAAAAATTTATGAGTACAAAAGGATTTTACTCATAAGAGTATAGTAGCCGGACCATATATATAAATAGGCTACTTTGCTATTGATGCACCAAGTCGTTGGTGCTATTAGGTTTTAGTCCTTGAATTAATAGATGTGTGGTTAGAATGATAGTGAGCCCTTAGGCCCCGTTTGGATGGGGGTTAGAATAAGGAATAGGGGAAGTATCCTTCTTGTTCTATCAAACACACCAGAAATTATTCGGTACAGTAGTTCCAGTACAAACAGAATAAGCTAGAACAACAGTTCTTATCCATTATTTTATAATTTTTTTTTTTTACCAAACTACCCCTCCTCCCCGCCTTTCTCTCTTCCCAATACACTCTCATCATTACAAATCCCTCTCTTTCCTCTCTCTCTTTTCCTTATTCCCAATACACTCTCATCATCACAAATCCCTCTCTCTCCTCTCTCTCTTTTCCTTCTTTCCAATACACTCTCATCATCACAAATCCCTCTCTCTCCTCACTCTCTTTTCCTTCTTCCCAATACACTCTCATCAAAACAAATCCCTCTCTCTCTTTAATTTAATTGGATGTAAAATTAAATATTATTTTCAAAATTTTAAAAATTTTATTTTAATTTTGATTTTATCATAATTTTTGTAAGACTTTAAATTTTGAAATTTTATATTCGAAATGTTAACTTTAATTTAAACAAATAAAATATTAAATTAAATATTATTTTTATAAAATATAATTTGAAATTTGATTTTGATTTTGATTTTGATTTTGATTTTAATTTTATCTTAATTTTTGTAGGGCTTTAATCCATTAATTAAAACGAAAAAAGTAAAAATTATTATTTGAAAATTAAAAAAATTTATGTTTAAAATTTATAATTTAAAATTAATATTATAAAATTTTAAATTTTAAAATTTAAATGTTGAAATTTTATATTTAAAATTTTAAATTTAATTTGAGAAAATAAAATGTTAAATTAAATATTATTTTTAAAAAATATAATTTGATTATGATTTTGATTTTATCTTAATTTTTTTAAAGCTTTAATCCATTAATTAAAACGAACTAATTAGATTTTAGCAACTTTTATCACATATTAAATCTTGAGGGCAAAAAGTTAAATTATCTCAACCTAACCTCTTTATTCTTCTTATTCCCCATTCTCATACCAAACATAAAATCTCTTATCCCTGGAACCGAACCAAACGCTTTTTCGCTCTTGTTCCGTACTTTATAACTATCCCCAGAATAGCTAGTTCCGGCTTATCCCGTTACCAAAAGGGCCCTTAGGGTTTAGTGGGTGGTTGAAAAAATAGTGTGATCTAAGGGATGGAAATGATTAAAGGGTAGATCTAACGGTGGAAAAGTTGATAACACCAAATGCTTGGTACTATCGATAGTATAGTAGCAGTTATATATATATATGATATATATATATATATAGATATATATGATATATATATATACTCTATAGAGCATATATATATATATAATATATATTATATATATATATATATATATTTATATATATAGATAGAGAGGAGTATAGGAGAATAGAGTTATAGGAGAGAGAGAGGACGAGAGAGAGAGAGCGAAGAGAGGCTATTATTACTATCGATAGTCTAGTAGCTCTATATATATATATATATATCTATATATATATATAGATATATAGAGAGAGAGAGAGAGAGAGAGAGAGAGAGAGGAGAGGAGGAGATGAGGGAGATGTAGGAGAGAGGAGAGTGAGATGAGAGAGAGAGTGTGTGTGTGTGTGTGTGTGTGGTGTGTGTGTGTGTGTGTGTGTGTCACGCCCCGAGTCCGCCAATTTGTACAGTTCGGGCACGCCAACAGACCCGCCAATCGAGTATGATCTCTCACTACCCGAAAGGAACGGTAACATCCAAGACAATACATCAAGTGTATGCGGAAGCTCAATATCAGAGTACTAAAAATCACTACTAATTTAAAACTTTCATTCAATAAACAAATAGTTTAAGTGGAAATGAAAGCATACAAGGGTGAACCATAATATAACCTTATTACATTTTACATTACTGAACTTGCAATTAAAATATTACAATTATTTTACATCATTTTCTCACCATACATAGTTCACTCAAGAAATATAAAAAGGGTACCTCTGCTAGACCCTCTAGGTTTCTATGCTGCTGGGCCCTTACCCCTGTCGCATGCCTCGCTGACTACATCTGAACTTGGAAAAATGGTCACCCGAGGGTGTGAGAACTACTTAAAGTTTCCAGTGGGTTCAACCACCGAGAAAAAGTGTCCTACACCGCTTGGTCCAATAGAAGCAATAATAATAGAATGCTAGGAAACTATAATCCTCAATATTAAAATGCTCATATGCATATAATAGGTCACTACACTATCTGTGTATACTCATCGACCCAACACTACTCTGTCTAGCCATACCAGGCTACTATCCACCAACTCAGCCGCTATGCCGCTATATACAGGGTTAAACTGACCCGGCCACCTAGGCCACTCTACTTTTCTCTTTACCATTTTCACATTCTTGTGCTTTAATTCAAGTTGCTAACCCTCGAAAGTTCTTGCCCGAAGGGCCCCAGCCCGGCAGTCATGCTGCCATAAGACAAGACTTTCAAGGTTGCCGATAGCACCTCAAGTGCTACCCCGTCCTACGGGGAACTTGTCATACGGGACACTGCCCGAGAGAGGGTCTGTGGTGACCCGGATCTTTGCAGGGCTTCTACAGTGTGACCAGCAGCTTCTGGAAGCCTACGTGGCATGTCGGCGGTGTTCGTGCGCCAATTTGGACACAAGTGGTGGACTCGGGGCTTAAAATGGATCACGTGAGTAATCGGGGGACCCCGTCGGATGTTTAGAGGAGTTTACGCGCAGAATGGATGTCAAATTTAGGCTCAGGGCGAAATTCGGATTAAAAATACCTTTTCGGGAGCCTCCGGCAATTTATAGGATTGGAATTTGGCAAAACGGACACCGGATTTGGAATCAGCGCGCGAAAACGGTCAAGATGGGCTATTTACTTGTATTTTTCGGAGCTTGCTACAGTAATTTTTACTGTTCACTGCCAGAACAGTGTTCCCGGCGATCGCCGGCGGCGGCGGAAGCGGCGGCGCGGGCTCGGGCAGGCGGCGCGCGGCCGCGGGCAGGTGCGCGGTCCACGCAGCGGGCGTACACCAGGGTGGTGCCACGTGGCGGTTTCTGGTTGGATGGTTCAGGCGGCGCAGTCCACGGAGTTTTTCGGGTGCACGGTGGATCGATAGAGGACACGTGGCGGCTTTTGATTTGCTGGTTTTGTGGACCCGGTCCACGGAGCAGGAGGTGGTTACCTCGGGTTGCGTGCGCGGTATGGGCGCGGCAGCGCACGCACGTGGGCGCGGTGTCACGCCCCGGGGTCGAAACTGCGACCCGGGCTCGCCAACAGATCCGCCACCTATGCAAAATCCCGCATAGGCGAAGCATCTAACCTGCAAAAGATAGTACTATAGCTACACAAATATCAGAGCGGAAATGGAATGCTGTAAAATAAAATCCAATCACTAAACAATATGAAATAAAGTACAATATCCATCTCCTCAAATACATATAATCATCATACAATGTCCTCAGTACAGCCTCTCTCAACTATAAAAGGGAGATAAACTAAAACTATAGTACATCAGTCTCAACATCAGTCTCTCCAAATACAAAAGATCTCTCTCCAAAGTAAACAGTAAAAAACCAGCTGATAGCTACAAGGAATCTCCAACCAGGGGATACAGCTACACTCCTCGAGTGGGGAGGATCTAGCTCGTGACTCCCTCGCCTCGAATAACGACCGAAAGTCAGCAACTCCCGCAGAGGACTCTGCAACACAGGAGGAAGAAAAGAGGGAAAAAACAATGGGGGTGAGAACCACTAGTAAACCAGTAGCCTCCCCCTGTGGGTAAAGCCTCAAGCTCTGGCGTACCCACTAAGTCTACTAGAGGCAAGAAAAGGGACAAGTGGTAAAGCTGTAAACAGAACTACTGAATAAAAGGGGAAACCACTACTAGTATGCCTCTAAATGCAATACTGGAAGAAATGACTGTATGAATGCATCAGGAAACAGTATATGACCAAATAAACCCAATCTGGTACCACCAGTAAAACTGGTACTGCCTGCTCAGCGGAATCTGCACACAAGGCTCGAAACCGCGGGATCGGCCCGCACGGCTCGCATCCCAAAACAAGTATCAGACCGGCACACAAGGCTGGGTCCGAAAAGCCTATCTCCGGAGTGGCACTCGAGGGGAGCGACCCACACGAGTAAAGTATCTCTGTCATCAGTATCACAAGTATCTCTGTCAAGTATCTCAATATAGCAGGACTGGATCAAGACTATGATCAAAGTGGGAAACTCCGTCCACTAAAGAAACCCCAATCCCCAATCAGATGCAATAGTACCCAACAAGTGGAAAACTCCATCCACTAGAGGAATCTGATACCCAATCTGATGCATATGTAGACATCCGGTCAACCGCCTAATGTCTGCGGTCACCGCGACACTCCACAAGACCCAAAAATCTGATAAAGTAGTCAACATCTGGCTAACCGCCTAATGTTCGCGGTCACCACAATGACCCACAATCCACAATCGAGGAAAATAATCAATATCCGGTCAACCGTCTACTGTCCGCGGTTGCCGCAATAACCCACAAATCCAGCACCAAGTACACCCTGTCTCTGACCCTAAGGTCCCGGCTACACTATCCCAAACCTCTGCTCGAACCCGAGCAACATGACTCAAAAGTCTAAATGAGAAGGAGAAGGAAAGCAATCATGGTTTCTCCTAAGTCAAATCCCAATATGATAGTGTAGCAATAAAATAGTGGCCTATCTAGATGTCCAAACAAGCATGCAAAAGTCCTCATGCAATGTGAAAGGGAGAATATCAAATAACAGTTCTGCAGATATAACAAATAATAAACCCACATAATTATAACAATCATGCTAAAATCATCAGTCAACTACACATATATTGTCACGCCCCGGGTGCAAATCAGGACCCGGGCCCGTCTACAGATCCGCCGTGCACATGGGATTTCCCGCGTACACGAAGCGCTGGTCACCTGCTCTGGTATAAAATGTACAACAAGAGCATAATACAGAGCTGAAATAGAAGAACCACATAGTATCTCAGACTGGAACTACAAATACAAGCTGTAATATATACAATAATCTCCCAGCTCACTAAAATAGTACAACCAGCTGGCGGAAGCCAGACCCAAAATAAAAGGAGAATATCACAGTCTGAGTGAAGGGTACAATATCTGTCTAATAGCTCTCAGCCTCACAGGAGATCTATCTATTCAGCGATCCCCTTACCTCGATCAGCTGCCGATGGCCTAGCAGCTCCTGCAGATGACTCTGCAAAATAAAGGAGAAGAAAGAAACAGAAAACAACAATGGGGGTGAAAACTACCAGATAAACCAGCAGCCTCCCCTAGTGGGTAAAAACCTCAACTCTGACGCACCCACTAGGACTACTAGAGGCAAAAGGGAAAAGGGGAAGTGGTAAGATACATAAGATGCTGAAACAGGAAAACTACCACTATTATGCTGTCAAAACTGTATGCATGCATCAGAAATAGTATCTGTCCAAATAAACCCAATCTAGTCACCAGAAACAACTGGTACTGCCTGCTCAGCGGAATTTGCACACATGGCTCGAAACCGCGGGATCGGCTCACACGGCTCGCATCCCAACATAAGTATCAGACCGGCACACACGGCTGGGTCCGAGAAAGCACACCTCCGGAGTGGCACTCGAGGGGCGCGACCCACACGAGTAAAATATCTCTGTCATCAGTATCACAAGTATCTCTGTAGCACATGTCTCAATATAGCAGGACTGGATCATAACTATGATCAAAGTGGGAAACTCCATCCACTACAGAAACCCAACCCCCAACTGATGCAATAAACCAGACTCGACCCCAATCTGGTGCAAGGATAAACATCTGGTCGACCGCCTACTGTCCGCGGTCACCGCAATACCCTACAAATCCACAATCTAATGCAATCTCAACTACACTATCCCAGTCCCCTGCTCACACTTGAGCAACAACATATGAATGCAAAGGACAACAATGAAACATGTTCAAATCCCAAAATGATAGTGTAGCAATGAATAGTGGCCTTACCTGATGTCCGGGCATGCATGCAACTGTCTTTATTTTTAAAAGTTGTAAAATAGTGTCAAAGGTTTAAAACAATTGATTTACTGAATAAAAGTCATTTGCATGCGAGATCATAGCCTTTGTCTCAATCACAGTGTCCCAATATAAGTCATCATTTCTTTTGTGGGGTTATATTAAATTTTAGGGGAGTTTGTCCCAGCGGTCCTTATCATTTGTCATATTAATTTGTCCCAATGGTTCTCATTAATTGTCCTGTTAGTTGTCCTGTTAGTAGTCCTGTTAGTAGTCCTGTTAGTTGTCCTGTTAGTAGTCCTGTTAGTAGTCCTGTTAGTTGTCCCAATGGTTCTCATTAATTGTCCTATTTTAGGGGATTTCTAGTAATCCCAGTGAGCTTGTCAAAAATGAGGTAAGCAACAACCGCCCACCTCGAGCAGCTCAAACAACACCCCAGGTAGTCTCCTGGTTGTCCACAGTCCTCAAATCCTGCAAATCAACGCTCCCGGTATAAATACAAATCTCAAAAAGCACAATATTTGCTGTTTTTCAAACAGCACGGGAAAAGAGGAATTTTTCACCTCTAAAATGAGCTCCTAAAATCCCAGAAAAATCACGGTTGCGTTCCTCGCGAAGAGTAGATCAAAATCGACTCTTAAAACGCCTCGATCTGACGCTCCTACGTCAAGATAAAAATCGGAGAAGTCGGTGCTGTCCAAAAATTACCACAGTAAAAAGGGGGGTCAAAGAGGACTCGGGAATCGTGCCAAAAGTACGAAACGGAGCAAAATGATCAACACGGAAATCGAAGCCTTACCTCTTACGGTCGCGCTGCCACAAAAATCGTCCAAAAATTCCACCCGGTTAGCCCGCAGTGAATTTTCGACGGAACTGCGACGGGAAATGGGCCTAAAAAGAAAATCGTCGCAGTGCGCCGCGTCGCAGATATCTTGCTATCTGTAACTCCTAAAATCCTGAGATTGTAGAGAGAGAGAGAGGAGAGAGAGAGGAAAAACTTTGGTATAGAACACTTTCTCTGATTCTCTCTCTTCGGCGCGCAACCCGAGGTGCAAAGAGAGGGGGTGGGGGACCCCTTATATAGTGGGCCAAAAGGGAATATTCCCACACGGGATCCGATCCGAACAGGAAACACCGAAATGGGCCAACCAGAAGGCGCCACGTGTCCACAAAACAGCAAACAGCCTGTGCAGGCCCAATGAGAAATTGCCACGTGTCCCACGTGGTATACGCCCGGTCCGCGCTCCGGGTCTTCCGGAAGTTTGTCGGCCTATAGGAGTGTGCCACGTGTCACAGTCCCCGTGGGCTTCTAGAAGCCGGCCCACCAATGGGGAAGCGCCACGTGGCAAGGGGGGGTACTCGGTGCTCCCGGTGCACGCTTGGCCCATGGACCGCGCACCCGAGCCCCCTGCCCGCGCCTGCCCGCGCCTGCCCGCGCTGCCCGCGCCTGCCCGCGCCGCGCTCCCCCGCGCTCCGCCGCTGCGCCGCCGCTGCGCCGCCGCCTGCCGGTCGCCGGAACAGTAATTCCGGCGGCCGGAGTTACTGTTCCGGCGTGAACAGTAACCTAGTGCCCAAAATAAAGTGAATATACCATTTTGACCGTTTTCGCGTGCTGAGTCCGATTTCGCCGTCCGTTTCCCCAAATTCTCGTCCGAAATTTTGCCGAAAGCTCCCGGAAATTCCCGTTTGCCCCGATTTTCGCGCCAAGTCTATTTTTAAATATCCAATTTCGATTCTACAAGTTTTGTTGCACTGTACAAGCTTCCCGCAGTCACTGTTTAATGTAGCACAGTTCCTGCGGGAATCTGGATCATCACATATATAATCCCTGATCCATAATAAATCCCAAGGTGGCACCCGCACATAGATATGTCATCATGTCCCAACAATTAATCCATTTAATCCACTTCCATAAAATCTATGTGCTAATATGGCATGTTAATTATTACTATTAAATATGTCCCCGCAATCATGTTTCCACAATAATATTATCCCAATACGATTCCTAACATGCTATATCCACATAATTAATCTTAAATGATAGGCTCACATTTATATTAGTCAATCATGCATGATAATCAATCAATATGTTCAATAGTGGGGTTCTCTAATAAACTTAGTGAGCAAGTCAGAAGTAGAGGCATGCAACAACCACCCACCTCAAAAAGCGCGCACAACACCAAAAGATATCTCTCGCTGCCCGCTGTCCTCTAACACAGCAATCCATCGAAAACTGTGCCCCTCTACACAAAACATTGCGCACAATTAATCCCAAAACTGCACAAACACCAACTGTCCAAAATCAGCCTAAAAAATGGCTAAATTTCACCTGTCTGCAGTCCTCTGAAAAATCCAGAAAATTCACGATCGCGTTTCTCGCGAAGAGTAACCCCAAAACGACTTCTTAAACGCCCAGATCCGATACCTGTAGCTCAAGTTACAAATAAAACACCGCGGTAAGCCGTAACGCCACATAACCAAAATTCTGCGGCACGCAGTCCAAAAAAAGCTTAATTATCACCTTCGAATAAATTTTCAAAAATCCCAGAAAAATAACTTCTGTGTTCCTCGCGACGAGTAGATCAAAATCAGTCTTTAAACGTCTTGATCCGATGCTCCTAGGCCGAGATATAAAATCGACAAGCCTCCACTGTCCAGAATCCATCACAGAAAAATGGGGGTCAAAAATACCTCGGGAACCGTGCCAAAAGTGTGAAACGGAGCGAAGCGATCAACATTAAAATCGAAGCCTTACCTCTCAGGAACACACCGGCGAAGAAATCGTTGAAAAAGAACTCCGGTACTGCGCAAGGGACTCCTCGGACTGAAATGCGACGAAAACAGGCCGAAATGGGGGAAAATCGAGGCACACTGTAAAATCCGGATCGCCGTTGTCGAGCCTCCGAAAAATCTGGGAACGCACCACGAGGTAGAAAATCAAAAGGGGAACAAACTTGCTTCAAGGCCCTCTCTCTAGTTCTCTCTCTAACTCTCGAAAAAATAGCAAAATGAGGGGAGGGAAGGCCTATTTATAGGCTGAAGAAACAAATGGAAAAATTCCATTTGGGTCCTGGTTTCGGGCGCCCGAAAGTTTTTGGGCCCCGAAACCGGGCCCAAACAGTGCCCGGCCCAACTCGGCCTACGCCCGCACAGCTGATCCGGCCGGACCGAACGCCGGTCCAACCCGCCCGGGCGTCCGACACGTGTCCCCCACACAGGGGACAGCGTGCCCGACGAACCCGGCGCGGCCACGCGTCCCCCTGCGCGGGCGGCGGGGTGGGTGGCGCCAGCCAGTGGCGTGGCGCCACGTGGCGCCCCCTTTCCCTCCCGACACGCCAGCCGGCGCGCCGCTGCGCGCCTGCGCCCGCGTGCGCGTACGGCCGCAAGCGCGCGCCCGCGGGTGCACCGCGCGCACCTACGCCGTCCAACCCGGGGCCGCCACGTGGCGCGCCCCGGTGCACCGTGCGTCGCGCCTCCGCCCTCCGCCTGCCCGGCCTGCCCGCGCGCGGTCCATGCACCGCGCGCGCTGCACCGGGCCAACCGGCGCCAGCCACGTGGCCCGCCGGTCCACCGTGCACCGGCGTCCCGTTTCGTGGACCGAGCGTCGTGCGCCGGCCCAATAAGGGACCGCCACGTGTCTAGGCCGGTCCACGGTTTCCCCCCATGCACCATTTTGCGCAGAAAACTTTCGGGGGTCCGTTTTTGGGCATCCGGACTCAGAAAAATATAAATAAATAGCCGTTTTCAAGTGTTTTTCCGCGCTAAATCCAAATACGGCCTCCGTTTTGCCCAAAACTCTTTCTAAAAAATTCAACGGGGGTATTCCGAATACACTCGGGGTCCAATCAACACACTGTGTCCATTTCTTGAATCCAATACACCCCCACACACTCCCATAGCATAGAATAGTCCTCCAAAAGCTGCTGACCAAGCCATAAACCGTCAATAAAGATCCGGGTCATCACATCCTCCCCCACTAAAAGAAAGTTTCGTCCTCGAAACTAAAACAGCTCAAAAGGGAGTCTCAAAACTAGGGTAGGTATCCATCAACACCGTCTCCAGCTCCCAAGTCACTATTCACTCCCCGTGATTACTCCTCAACAACAATAACAACAACCAGTACGGCATGGCCCGATTGCACAATTCTCTCATCACACGAGCCAAAATTGCAACGGGCGTCCCTCGTACTCCAAACATTTACCGATCTCAAATGGAGCGAGTCAAACACGGGCGAGGGATCCAAAAGCACATCACTCCCGTGCTGAGACGTGGAAAAACCTCAGGGACTCCAACAAAAAGGCTGGGGGAAAAGAGAAGAGGAACAGTACAACACACATCAACGCCACACCCTGGTGCCAACTCGACCAGTGCAACCCAAAACACCCCCACGTGATCAGCCAAGAAGGGAAGAAGTCTTAACAAGCTGGGGTCCTCACTCGGTCATTCCCAAAACCTGACCATCTGAGTGGACTGCTCCACCGCAGTCTACCATCAAAAGGAACCCCCAGGGACACAACCTCGAGCCCTGGTCACCTCAACGGTCCCACACAGCGCCAGCTACGAAATCATCAACTCAACCCCAAATAGCTCCCCTGCTCCGGGTATCCGCCACCACAGTGGCCTTGTCGGGGTGATACTGGATGCTCGTTAATAATCCAACTATAACTTCGAAGCCATTATGGGAGGCATCACTGTATCTCACAAATCCATCTCCCATCACTGGCGATGCTGAAATCGGGGCAAGTATCAGTCTCATCACCTATTCGTCAAGCTCCGCTGGCACTATCCGGCCCAAAAGCTCTTTACCTCAACAATAACGGCCGGTCACGGCCAATCTCGAATAGCATCCATTTTGGCCAAATTTCCACCACCGCCCCTTATGGCTAGAATAAATAATCCAAGAAAATATCCCCTCACAGCTAAAACTTGTACCACAACAACTTGGCATATAGCTTCTTCCTCACAGACCTTGTCACACCACACAGGGAGGGGGTAAAATCAAACTGTCCCGGGAGAATATCGCCAATAATTCTTCTCTGTGCAGCTGGAACACCCGATTCCTCAAATCTTAAAGGCAACAGGGCATTAGTCCTTCCATCGGGCCTCACTGTACTCATAACGCCCCTACCATGTCTTGAACACCATATTGGCGAAATACTCAGCTGTACGATTCCAAAAGATACATGCACCCTAGGTAGACAACTGCCGGAGTATAATTCCATCAAAAAGGTCCTAAATAAAATTCGAACTTGCCTGCGGTCACACCACACAAGGACCCTCACTGTCGTGTGTCCACGACGTGGCACTAGGTCGAACAGACCCTCGATCCATCAGATCCTGCAACTGCGCCATCAGCTCTCTCTTAGCTCTACAGGTGATATCCAATGAGGTGTTATCAGGGTTGGCGCGGTTCCCAGAACCACGTCAATCACAATCTCAATCTCCCTAATTGGCGGCATCATCATCAACTCAGGTGGGATCACACCCGGGATCTCACGATAATAGGAATATCCTTGCGTCCTAGTGCCGCCGTAGGCACCTCTCGCATTATCGCTGCAACCTATGTGCTCTCACTGCACAACTAGCAAACTTCTATTGCCTGCCTCGCAGAAAATCATAGCCTTCTCTCTCCGCAGTCAAACATCATGTGGCACTGGGCCAACCAATCCCACGCACTGGGTCCAAACACCAAACAGACACAAATACCAATAAGTCTGCCGAAACCACTCGAGGTCTCAACTGCACTGGGCATGATCCACAAGCCTCCTCCACATGCACTACACCAACAGGAACCTGTACCTCTAGTGCACGGGATAACAAATCTGTCTCTAGTCCATGCAGGAATGCAACATACTCTAACTCCGACTGCTGTGATGGAATCACACATGCGACAACCCGATCCACTACCGTGGCGCCCTCCAACCAGGCGGCACAATCTCATCCTCACAATACAAGCGGTTGTCGCTCAGTCCACCAAATATACCTTGACCAATCACAAAGGGAGCACGACCTCTGTCCTTGCTCACACTGAGGCGACGAATATGGTCTTTCGCAGACAACCAATCCACGCTTCCGCTGCGCCACTCAAATACAGGTGCTGATGCTGCCACCGGGGTCCACTCGACGTCTGACATCTCAGAAAATCTATTATTGGAACCGTCATATGACAAAACACAATTAATTCATGCAATTCCTTACACAATTATCCTTACCAAGCTTACCCCTCAATCACCTATATTGTACCCCAAATATACATGTTATCAATCACAATGGGTAACATTCCCTTAGGTAAGCTTTACATAATCCATCCATAAGGATATCCACCATCTGGAAAGAAAACGAAGATGCCTCTGCCGGCCGATCAGTCCTCCAACACCTAGCACCAAGCGCCTCTGGCGGCGGATCCCTATCCAAAGGAACTGCAACTCCACGCTCCACACACAATGCCTACTTCCTCGAGGCATCCAAAATCCAAAATCCAAAACAGAGGGATCAAATAAACTGAAAGGTATCTTGGCGCAATCCACTCCCAGTCACACATATCCTATGCGCCTCGTCCCTCAAAATCTGGAGCGCGCAGTTCAACAACTGCATAAACTCTCTCTAGCACAGGGAGACTCTCAATTGACCACTCCATCACCACCAACCATGATTCTGCCTCCAAAGGCTCCAACTCAATCCTATAAATCAGGGTGGTTCATCTGCCAAAACTGGCTCCATTGGTCAAAGACGTCCCACAGCTCATCAACTGTCAGCAATCCACCCCGCCTCGGTGCCTCGGCACTAACCATTGGCACGGAGGGGGCTACTCGCTCAATCGGCGCCACAGAAACCACTACCGCCGAAGATACTGCAACCAGGTGGCCTCAGGAGAAAAGCACTATCGGGCTGCCCACTGCTCCGACAACTGTGTCACCCAGACCAGCTGCTCACTCTGCCGCTGATAAGCCTCAAACAATCCCGTCATCTGGGTCCGGAGCTCTCTGACCTCAATCCGGGTATCCGGCCCCAAAACAATCCGCTCAAGCTCCACTGCTGCGACGAGTGCACACCAATCCACCCAATGCGTCGGGGAGACACCGCTCACCACGACCAACAGCACCACAGCACAAAACAAAACTCGACCCAATCCGGCGAGAGTCTAGAGCATGTCAACCGTTCCGCCACATTATGTTGTCTGCAGCCAACATAATTGCTTAGGAGAGTAAACATGCCAATCACCCATCCCGTCCCTTGGGAGAGGTATAAAACTCAATCAGGACTCTCGCTAAAAATCACGACTCTCACAAAGTCATCCTAGGGTCCAACCACAAGCCTAGGGTTTCTACAGTCCCAACTGACCTATCCCTAAGCTCTGATACCAACCTAATCTGTCACGCCCCGGGGTCGAAACTGCGACCCGGGCTCGCCAACAGATCCGCCACCTATGCAAAATCCCGCATAGGCGAAGCGTCTAACCTGCAAAAGATAGTACTATAGCTACACAAATATCAGAGCGGAAATGGAATGCTGTAAAATAAAATCCAATCACTGAACAATATGAAATAAAGTACAATATCCATCTCCTCAAATACATATAATCATCATACAATGTCCTCAGTACAGCCTCTCTCAACTATAAAAGGGAGATAAACTAAAACAATAGTACATCAGTCTCAACATCAGTCTCTCCAAATACAAAAGATCTCTCTCCAAAGTAAACAGTAAAAAACCAGCTGACAGCTACAAGGAATCTCCAACCAGGGGATACAGCTACACTCCTCGGGTGGGAAGGATCTAGCTCGTGACTCCCTCGCCTCGAACAACGACCGAAAGTCAGCAACTCCCGCAGAGGACTCTGCAACACAGGAGGAAGAAAAGAGGGAAACAACAATGGGGGTGAGAACCACTAGTAAACCAGTAGCCTCCCCCTGTGGGTAAAGCCTCAAGCTCCGGCGTACCCACTATGTCTACTAGAGGCAAGAAAAGGGACAAGTGGTAAAGCTGTAAACAGAACTACTGAATAAAAGGGGAAACCACTACTAGTATGCCTCTAAATGCAATACTGGAAGAAATGACTGTATGAATGCATCAGGAAACAGTATATGACCAAATAAACCCAATCTGGTACCACCAGTAAAACTGGTACTGCCTGCTCAGCGGAATCTGCACACAAGGCTCGAAACCGCGGGATCGGCCCGCACGGCTCGCATCCCAAAACAAGTATCAGACCGGTACACAAGGCTGGGTCCGAAAAGCCTACCTCCGGAGTGGCACTCGAGGGGAGCGACCCACACGAGTAAAGTATCTCTGTCATCAGTATCACAAGTATCTCTGTCAAGTATCTCAATATAGCAGGACTGGATCAAGACTATGATCAAAGTGGGAAACTCCGTCCACTAAAGAAACCCCAATCCCCAATCAGATGAAATAGTACCCAACAAGTGGAAAACTCCATTCACTAGAGGAATCTGATACCCAATCTGATGCATAAGTAGACATCCGGTCAACCGCCTAATGTCCGCGGTGTGATGATCCAGACTCCCGCGGGAACTGTACAACATTAAACAGTGACTGCGGGGAGCTTGTACAGTGCATCGGAGCTTATAGAATTGAAATTGGATATTTAAAATAGACTTGGCGCAAAAATCGGAGCAAACAGGAATTTTCGGGAGCTTTCGGCAAAATTTCGGATGAGAATTTGGCAAAACGGACGGCGAAATCGGACTCAGCGCGCGAAAACGGTCGAAACGGTATATTCGCTTATTTTTTTTTGGCACCTGGTTACTGTTCACGCCGGAACAGTAACTCCGGCCGCCGGAATTACTGTTCCGGCGACCGGCGAGCGACGGCGAGCGGCGGCGCACGGCGGCGGGCAGCGGCGCAGCGGCGGGGCAGCGGCGGAGCGCGGGGGAGAGCGGCGCGGGCAGGCGCGGGCAGCGCGGGCAGGCACGGGCAGGGGGTGCTGGTGCGCGGTCCACAGGCATGGCGTGCACCGGGAGCACCGAACTTTGCCCTTGCCACGTGGCAAGCTGTGATTGGCTGGTTGGCTTCTAGAAGGCACGTGGGAATGTGACACGTGGCGCTTCCCTATTGGCCGACATCCTCCGGAAGACCCGGAGCGCGGACCGAGCACATGGACCACGTGGCCACGTGGCAGAATCTGGGTGGTCCTTGCACCGGCTGTTTCCTGTTTGGTAGACGCGTGGCGCGTTTTGGTTGGTCCAATCTGGTGTTTCCTGTTCGGACCGGATCCCGTGTGGGAATATTCCCTTTTGGCCCACTATATAAGAGATCCCCCACCCCCTCTCCTTGCACCTCGTTTTGCGTGCCATAGAGGGAGAATCAGAGAAAGTGTTCTCTACGAAAGTTTTTCCTCTCTCTCTCCTCTCTCTCTCTCTAAAATCTCAGAATTTTAGGAGTTACAGATAGTGAGTTATCTGCGACGCGGCGCACTGCGACGGTTTTCTTTTTCGGCCCATTTCCCGTCGCAGTTCCGTCGAAAATTCACTGCGGGCTAACCAGGTGGAATTTTTGGACGATTTTTGCGGCAGCGCGACCGTAAGAGGTAGGGCTTCGATTTCCGTGTTGATCATTTTGCTCCGTTTCGTACTTTTGGCACGTTTCCCGAGTCCTCTTTGACCCCCCTTTTTACTGTGGTAATTTTTGGACAGCACCGACTTCTCCGATTTTTATCTTGGCGTAGGAGCATCAGATCGAGGCGTTCAAAGAGTCGATTTTGATCTACTCTTCGCGAGGAACGCAACCGTGATTTTTCTGGGATTTTAGGAGCTCATTTTAGAGGTGAAAAACTCCTCTTTTTCCGTGCTGTCTGAAAAACAGCAAATAATGTACTTTTTGAGATTTGTATTTAGACCGGGAGCGTTGTTTTGCAGGATTTGAGAACGGTGGACACCCAGGAGACTACCTGGGGTGTGGTTTGAGCTGCTCGAGGTGGGCGGTTGTTGCTTACCTCATTTTTGACAAGCTCACTGGGATTACTAGAAATCCCCTAAAATAATGTGACAATTAATGAGAACCATTGGGACATACAAATATGACAATTAATGAGAACCATTGGGACAAACTAACAGGACTACTAACAGGACTACTAACAGGACAACTAACAGGACAATTAATGAGAACCATTGGGACAAATTAACATGACAAATGACAAGGACCACTGGGACAAACTCCCCTAAAACTTAATATAACCCCACAAAAGATATGATGACTTATATTGGGACACTGTGATTGAGACAAAGGCTATGATCTCGCATGCAAATGACTTTTATTCAGTAAATCAATTGTTTTAAACCTTTGACACTATTTTACAACTTTTAAAAATAAAGACAGTTGCATGCATGCCCGGACATCAGGTAAGGCCACTATTTATTGCTACACTATCATATTGGGATTTGAACATGTTTCATTGTTGTCCTTTGCATCCAGATGTTTGTTGCTCAAATATGAGCAGGGGTTTGGGATAGTGTAGCCAAGGTTGTGCTAGATTGTGAATTTGTGGGGTATTGCGGTGACCGCGGACAGTCGGCGGTTGACCAGATGTTTATCCTTGCATCAGATTGGGGTTGAGTTTGGTTTATTTTGCATTAGCTGGGGATTGGGTTTCCTCTAGTGGATGATGTTTCCCACTTATTGAGCACTATGGCATTAGATCAGGCTTTTCTTTAGTGGATGGTTTTTTCCACTTTGATCATAGTCATGATCCAGTCCTGCTTTTGATACTTATCATACGGCGCGGTTATTGCCCGGTGGTGCTTTACTCGTGTGGGTCGCTCCCCTCGAGTTCCACTCTAGAGGCTGGGGCCAGACAG
The DNA here is from genome assembly GCA_029168755.2 of Tillandsia fasciculata. Lineage (NCBI taxonomy): Eukaryota > Viridiplantae > Streptophyta > Magnoliopsida > Poales > Bromeliaceae > Tillandsia > Tillandsia fasciculata. The sequence continues at coordinate 21,301,991 of CM054940.1, forward strand.
TTATTGACAGTTTTGCTATCACGTCGGCGCGGATTTTTGCCGATGATGAGAGCGGAGCAGGCAGTACTGATCGTGGATCAGATGACGGATTGGGTTATTTTGGACAGTTCTGTTTACTGATGCATGCATACAGTTTTGATAGCCAGTACCGCAGTAGAGGCATAGTAGTGGTAGTTTACTGTTTCAGTACCTTACTTATCTTACCACTTCCCTTTTCCCCTTTTGCCTCTAGTAGTCCTAGTGGGTGCGTCAGAGTTGAGGTTTTTACCCACTAGGGGAGGCTACTGGTTTATCTGGTAGTTCTCACCCCCATTGTTATTTTCTGTTTCTTTCTTCTCCTTTATTTTGCAGAGTCTTCTGCGGGAGCTGCTAGGCCATCGGCAGCTGATCGAGGTAAGGGGATCGCTGAATAGATAGATCTCCTGTGAGGCTGAGAGCTATTAGACAGATATTGTACCCTCCACTCAGACTGTGATATTCTTCTTTCATTTTGGGTCTGGCGTTAGCCAGCTGGTTGTACTATTTTGGTTGCTGGGAGATTATTGTACTTATTACTGATGTATTTGTAGTCCCAGTCTGAGATACTATGTGGTTCTTCTATTTCAGCTCTGTATTATGCTCTTTTATTGTTAGATTATATCTGAGCAGGTTACCAGCGCTTCGTGTACGCGGAAAATTCCGTGTGCACGGCGGATCTGTAGACGAGCCCGGGTTACGGGGCGTGACAGATTAAGTTGGTATCAGAGCTTAGGGATAGGTCAGTCGGGACTTAGGAAACCCTAGGCTTTTGGCAGACCCTAGGATGATAGGGCGTGAGAGACGTGCTGTTCTTAGGCGAAAGTTGGTGGTTGGGTTATTTGACTCATCCAATAAAGGAAGAGGGATCGACATAGCCTACTTCTGGTAGACTGTTATGTTGGCTGCAGACAACATAAAGTCACAGAAATAGGAGAATGTCTTTAACTTTCGCTGGATTGGGTCGTGTGGGGCGATGATACTGAGTGTGGTTTCTTGTGGTAGGATGCCTCCGCAACGTAGAATGTTGACGCGTTCGCAGCCTTCTTCCTCTGAGCCCGAGCCGGAGGAGTCCGAGCAGGGCCAGCAGAGTGAGGTGCAAGAACTACAGGCTCAGATAGCCCAGATGTCAGAGGCTATCCGGCGTCAGGAGGAGGCTATGGGTCGACTGACACAGATGTTAGAGCAGAGGGCGCAGCCTGTTGTTGCACCCCCAGAGAGTTCTCCCGTACCACCATCCCCTGCTGTGGCTTTCCCAGTTGGACCGGTGACCACGGCATCCCCTGTTGCTCAGGGAGCAATCCGGCCATTGACTCCTGCAGAAGAGCAGGAGTTTGCTGACAAACTTACTCAGTTCTGTAAGCGGGGACCGCCCAGGTTTTCAGGGCGGGATACTAAGCCTTGGGAGATTGGGACTTGGCTTTCGTCAATGGAGAAGTTATTCCGGGACTTCTTCATAGACCAGAAGTACAGGGTACATATGGCTGTACACTGTTTAGACGGGGATGCTGATGCATGGTGGCGTCGGGTGGAGCCCCTGGAGTTTCGGATCACTCGACAGCTACCCTGGGCAGAGTTTAAGAAGATGATTCTGGATACGTACTTTTCCACAAGTGTGAAGAAAAAGCTAGAAGATGATTTGAAGAATCTTCAACAAGGCGACCGGACAGCATTGGACTACTTTCAGGAGTTCAGGCGGTTGCTCAACTGCGTACCCTATGTCGCCAGGGACGGACCGCACCAGGTGGAGCTCTTTGAGTCGGGCCTGCGCCCAGAAACCTATACTTTGGTGCACGCTCAGCGGCTGCAGACCTTGGAGGAGGCAGCAGAGCATGCACAGTGGGTTGAAAGGGGAGACCACGTCATTGCCAGACGTGGGGGCTTGGTCGCTCAGAGTTCTGACAAAAAGCGGCCAGCACAGCACGACGGGGGTCAGGCCAGTTCCTGGAGGCCGCCCCGACCGCCACCGCCTCAGTTCACGGGCCGTGGACGTTCGGAGCAGCGAGGGCCTGGTGGATCCCAGAGACCCCCGCAACATCAGCAGCAGCAGCAGTCGGGACAGCCACGGCTTCGCGATAGAGACAGATGTATATTCTGTGGAGGACCTCATTTGTCACACACCTGTGATCAGAGGTGGGGTCGTTGTTATAAATGTGGACAGTCAGGCCATGTTCGAGCTTCATGCCCCTTTTCGACCCCAGCAGCATCTTCTTCAGTTTCGGCTCCCTTCGTATCTCAGCAACGGTCGTCAGCTCAACGGCCTTATGCTCCAGTGAGCGGATCCCCATCTTTTTACCCTGCTGATCACCCGCCACCAGCTCAGAGCGGTCGGGTTTATGCCGCTCAGGTGGAGGACTTTGCAGCAGCCGACCATGTGGTGGCAGGTATTATTAATTATTTTGCTTTTTGGCATTAGATTTTGCATTATATTGCACTTGAGCATGCTAGATATGCGTTAGGAGTACATTTACTTCATTGTATGGGTTAGGGGTAGGACGATCACCTTATGCACGGGAGGTACGTATTCCCGATCTTTTAGCACATGGAGGTGTGTCGTTGGTCCTGACCGGTGCAGATGAGTCCTGGATTATGCCAGTAGACCTGATGGTCATGACTCAGCTGCGGGACTTGATCGTGGTACATAGATAAACTGGCTGGCTCAGTATCCCTTTTCGCGGCGGTTGATTGTGCTGCGAGGACGATCTTTTGGGGAGCCAGGCCAGGAGAGGTCTGTGTGCCGGGGTTGCCGCAGGGCTTTCTTTGCCTCTGAAGTTTTGACTTCGCTAGCGAGGCGGATGTTTCGCTTTGGGTGCGGAACTTTTTTTTTTGGCTAGCATAGTTTGGGGCCTACGGGGCGCCGGTGCTTTTTGAGAGGTAGGAAGTAGGTTCACTTCGGCATTGTAAGGGATTACCGGGAATTAGATAAAGTGATCATTTGGGGGATTTTTAGGAACCTCAGGAGTACAGAGGTACTCGGATCGAGCATTTGTGCCCGTGGACATGAGGATTGGATTACCAGGTGCCCTCGGAGGAGCGGATGCATTTGCTGGTATAGACTACTTAGTCACATGAGCGATTAGTCCTGCTGTACTTATTGAGGTGGTGCGGTTATCTAAGTGCCCGCCTCTATTTTGTATCCGTTAGAGACCTGAGATTTGAGCCTGGGGGACTGAACTCAGGTTTAGTACGGCTTTTCCTCCGCAGACTGATGGGCAGTCAGAGTGGATTATGCAGATCTTGGAGGGTATGCTAAGAGCATACATCTTGGATTTCGGCGGGATCTTGGAGGGTATCTTGACATTCTGTTCCAAATTATATAGGGAATATTCATGTTCAATCCAATAGCCTCAGAGGGATGACCTATGAGATATAGGAATAGCAGCCGCTCCCATCTCACAACCTTGGTCTGCATGTTGGGCAGAATGTTATAACACGTTATGAAGTTTAAAAATCGGTACTCCAGTCGTAGATGTTTGGATCTGACACTTTTGCCATCAACTGATTTAGTTCCTTCCAAACAGATCTTGTCGATCACAGTTTGCCACAATGCATTTGTCAAACTTTTTCCTTTCAAAAAGTTAAGCCCCGATGTGCTAGATTCCATTCCAAGGACTTCACCAATTAACTGCGGTGTGATCTTAATCTTCATTCCTTGGATGTTTGTATAGAAATGCATAGACCCATTTTCATCTTCTTGAAGATGTCTCGCATTCGTGTAAAAGGTTCTCACACGATACAAACAATATCCTAGAAGTTCAGGGAATCGGCAGACTTGAATAAGAGAAGCTTGCTCAATTAAGGTTCCAAATTCTGGTGAATGATTGCGAAGGGCTTCAATGTTGACATGACGTTCTCCGATGCATTCACGTCGTTCAAAAGCTCTAAGACGGTCAGTATTAACGACCACCTCTTCAACACGTGGCGGAGAGTCAGGAGCTATTGGCGTGTCAACATTAGTGTCTCGTCTTAGTCCAAAACGTCGAGCAAGTCGCTTCCGTTTCACAGAGATAGTTGGAGCAGACATAGGAGCTTTCCCAGTGTCCATGGGTGCTTTTCCTTTTTGTTTAGATTTAGTAGGCAATACCTCATCATCATCATCATCTGTTAACATATCCCAGTGTATTTCATCATTGTTTTCTTCAAGTTCAGTGTCACTTATAACATCAACTTCACCCTTTCGTTGGAGTTTCTTGGCTCTTTTCAGTTTGTTGGTTGCTCGAGTATGTACCATCGTAACCAGTAACAGGATTAACCAAGAGAGTGCCATTGATCTGAGTGTTTTGAGTTTTGGAGAAAGTGTCCTGTGAAGAGCCAACTCAAGAACACATGAAAAATCGTCAATTTTGAAAAATTTGAAAAATTGTACCTAGACAATCATAATCATGTAGAGAAGCCAAGAATCAAATTAGTTTTCCAAAAAGAATTTTAAAAATAGATCAATCCATGATTTTCAAAAATTCCTCTTTTATGCCCTAAAACAGAATTTTTAGAAATCGAAGCCTAAAAACTCGTTAATCAGGTAAAAACCCAGCATAAAAGCAAAACTAATTGACCCAGAGTTCTTATTTCAAAAGAAATTTGATCAAAAACCATTCACAAACGAAAAAGATCCAAGTTTTCAACTCACGTTTGATGAAAACCATAAAAACTGTGAAAAACCGAGTTTTGATCAATAAAACTTACTTGAATCGAAGAACTTTGAGTTTGGAAGCTCCAAGATGCAAGAAATCTAGAGAGAGAAACTCTAGAGGCTTGAAAACAAAAGATTAGGGTAAAAGAAATCAAATCTCTTTGTTCTTATAAAAACCCTAGCCGTGATCCGGATCGGATCGAGAATGTGATCCGGATCGGCTACCCGCAGGAAGAATCCTGCGTTCGGGATCCGGATCACTTACCCCGATCCGGATCGGCTTCCACTTTTTCTCCAGAAAAATTCAGAAAAATTCCATAAAATCCAGAAAAAGTATGTAAGCACTTTACCATGTCAACTTTAAACAAAAGACATCGTTTCATACAACAAGAAATAGATTATGCAAAATCTATCAAAAATACCCAAAAATGAAACGAAAATTTACGAAAGTTAAAACACTTAAAGTTGAACAACTTCAATTACATCTATCCTGATCTTATGTGTAATGCCTTTATCAAATCATCAATTTTGGTAAAGAAAATGAAATACCAAGATCAATAGATGTTTGAAATCCCAGATAAGTTAGATAATATATCTAGACAATCTGTTGAAGGAGTGGCTCTTTGAGCATCTTTAATCAAAAATCCCACCTTATACCAACCATGAAATATGACTGAGTCAAGTATTTCAATATGCATTTCATCAACAAAAAAAAAAAAAATTTGCTTTGCATTCATGGAGTATCTTTTTCTTTCTTTCATTTCCTCCATGTGGTGGTAGTTTTCACACTCCTCATTGGGATGTAACTCTTTCCACATCTTTTGAGCATTTTACATTTCATTGACTCCCCCTCAATTGGCTATCAATTATTTAATATATAAGGTATTCAACCAAACCATTGATCTCGAATTCATACTCGACTAAGCAATCAAATATGATAATGACTATACCAAGAGATCATTGAGAGAGAAATTGACTTTGATCACTTAAAAGATGGTTTAATTAACGTAAATGATCATTGCAACATTGAAATATTATGATATCAAAAGCATAATAAATTTCTAAATGCATAAAAGGATGCAATTAAAGTCAATTATGATTTATGCTCAATTAATGTCCTATGTACAAAACATAGATAAAGAACAAAACAAAAACAAAAACAAAACCTAACCTAAGCAAAGGTTTCAAAAGAGTTTATTTCAAGGAAAGCATGCCAATTGCTTTACGCAAGTGAATAAAACGTTTTTGATCCAAAGGTTTTGTTAAGATATCAGCTAATTGATCCTCAGTTGAAATATATGACAGTTGAAGAATGTTTGATTCAACTAGCTCTCTAAGAAAATGATATCTAAGTTCAATATGTTTTGTTCTAGAGTGCAACACAGGGTTTTTTGAAATGTTAATAGCACTAGTGTTGTCACATAAAATGGTTACCGAAGATGCTGAAATCCGGAAATCGCTCAACACGCTTTTCATCCAAATCAATTGGGTTGAACAACTTCCTGCAGAAATGTACTCCGCTTCGGCAGTCGAGAGTGCTATGCAGTTCTGCTTTTTACTGTGCCATGCAACAAGGCAATGGCCAAGATAGAAGCATGCACCACTCGTGCTTTTCCGGTCATCCACCGATCCAGCCCAATCGGCATCTGAGTATCCAACAATATCCAAAGTCGTTCCCATAGGATACCAAATTCCGAAATTGATTGTACCTTTGATATATCGGATGATCCGTTTCACCGCTTTCAGGTGAACCTCCTTCGGTGCTGATTGATATCTCGCACAAATCCCAACACTGAAGGATATATCCGGGCGACTAGCCGTGAGATATAGTAGACTTCCAATCATACTGCGATACAGTTTCTCGTCTACATTCTCACTATGTGATTCACTTCCAAGTCCCTTATGGCTAGTTCCCATTGGAGTCGGAAAATCCTTAGAATTTTCAAGATCAAACTTTTTGACCAACTCCAGTGCATACTTGGATTGACACAAGTGAATTCCTTCATCGTTTTGTTTAACTTGTAATCCAAGAAAATAAGTCAATTCGCCCATCATGGACATCTCAAATTCGCTTTCCATGGTCTCCGCGAATTTAGAAGCATCATTATCTCTTGTTGCTCCAAATACAATGTCATCGACATAGATTTGAGCAACTATGAAATTGTTTTGATAATGCTTCACAAAGAGAGTCCTGTCAGCTCCCCCTCGAGTGTAGCCCTTTTCCAAAAGGTGCTTTGTCAACCTTTCGTACCATGCTCGCGGTGCTTGTTTCAGACCGTAAAGAGCCTTTTTCAGACGAAAAACATGGTTAGGTAGTTTATGATCCACAAAACCTTTCGGTTGAGCCACATAAACTTCCTCATTTAAAAACCCATTTAAAAAGGCGCTCTTAACGTCCATTTGAAATAATTTGATTTTAAAATGACAAGCAATCGCAAACAATATACGAATGGACTCGAGTCTAGCTACAGGGGCGAAAGTTTCATCAAAGTCTATACCTTCTACTTGAGAGTAGCCTTGAGCAACTAACCTTGCTTTGTTCCTGATGATAGTACCTTCTTCATTTTTCTTGTTCTTGAAGATCCATTTGGTACCTATCACATTGTGTTGCTTCGGAGGCTTCGTCAATTCCCAGACTTTGTTTCGCTCGAATTGATGGAGCTCTTCCTGCATTGCTTTAATCCAGTAGTCATCTTGGAGAGCTTCATCAACATTCCTTGGTTCGATTTGAGATACATAGCATGCAAATCCGCAAACCAATTGTCTCCGTGTTCTAACTCCTTCTTGTGGATCTCCAATGATGTTCGATTCAGGGTGATCCTTGGAGATGCGTAACGTTTGAGGTAGAGGAGTAGACGGAGGTACACGAGATGATTCCTGCACATCAGATAAACTTGAAGAACCGTTAGATGCATCATTATTATCGAAAGAATTGTTAGAAGAAGATGCATTAGCAGGTGTATCATCATCAAGAGAGATATCGAGGGTAGATTTTTCAGATTCAAAGTGAAAAGCTTCATCTACCTTAACATTTATCGATTCTACGATCGTCTTAGATTCTAAGTTAAAAACTCGATATGCTCTGCTGTTTGTAGAATAACCTAAGAAAATCCCTTCGTCACTTCGAGAGTCAAATTTTCCAAGATTCTCACGATCACGTAAAATAAAACACCGACTCCCAAAGATGCGAAAATATTTGATGTTAGGTTTTCTACAAAACCAAAGTTCATATGGTGTATTCAATGTCCCCGGGCGCAAATACACGCGATTAATAACATAAACAGCAGTGTTCACCGCTTCAGCCCAAAAATAAAAGGTAAGTTCCGGCTGTGAAGCATAACACGTGCCATTTCCTGTACGACCCTGTTTTTGCGCTCGACTACACCATTTTGTTGAGGTGTGTAAGGTGCGGAGAATTCATGTTTAATGCCATTAGAAGTGCAAAAATCAATGAATTTGGAATTTATGAATTCCCCACCTCTATCACTCCTAACTCGAGTAATCCTTTCATTCTTTTCAATCATAATACGATTGCAGATTTCGAGAAAAGAATCAAAAGTATCAGCTTTTTCTTTTAAAAATGCTACCCAAGTATATCTAGAAAAATCATCAACCAATAAGAAAATATACCATTTACCTCCCAGAGATGGTTGACGAGTTGGCCCCATTAAGTCCATATGCAAAAGTTCCAAAGGCCGTTTTGTACCTATGTGGTTCAAGTTCTTGTGTGCAGTCCTAGACTGTTTTCCCTTTTGGCAACCGCCACACACAAGGTTTTGTTCAAAAGAAAGTTTCGGAACCCCCTTGACCACATCTTTGTTCGAAATTCTAGCAAGTTCCTTAAAGTTTATGTGACCTAGCCTTTCATGCCAAAGTGTTTCATTTTTCAAAGATGCTAGGTTACATTTTTCAGAAATCTTAGTAGGAACTACATAACAATTGTTTTCTGATCTAACCCCTTTTAAAAAGAAAGCATGGTTCTGTCAGTTACAGTGCATTTATCAGATGAAAAATTAACTGAATAACCACTATCACAAAGTTGACTTATGCTTATGAGGTTAGTCTTAAGGCCATGAACAAATAACACATTATTTAGAACCGGGCCATCTGGAATAGCTACCGTTCCCTTTCCAACAATTTTGGAAGACCGACCATCTCCGAAAACAACAAGTCCTCCGGAGTTTTTCTCAAATGTTTGAAAACAGTTTTTGTCACCGGTCATATGACGGGAACACCCGCTATCCAGATACCAAGACGAACTATCATATGCATGCAAGGAAACATTGGTAGCAAGACAAGGGAAAATTTCACCTTTGCGCACCCAAACCTTTTTGGAGTGCGTCGGTAATGATCGTGAAGTTGATCTCCTAGGTGAGAGCGTCTTGCTTGAAGAATTGCTGCTCCTTGATGATGTCGTCTTGAGCGGTGTACTACCAAGGCTCTTTTCCTTTGAATGAATTGCAGTTGATTTCTGAGGAATAGCCTTTTTGGTAGTCATTGCAAGAGGTGCTTGAGGTGTGCGTTTGGCTTCCGTCTTGCAATTTCTCCTTATGTGCCCTGAAATGCCACAACGAAAACATACCTTAATTCTTGTCGATTCCGAGGAGGATGTAGTAGGCTTGTTGTCGTTGCTTGTCGTGAATTCCGGTGTCGGAGGAGGAGATACCGACTGAGGCACAAATACTGTCCCACTCGAACTTGGAATGTCTCCAGTTTGAGTGTATCCGAGGCCGAACTTATTTCTTTGACCAAGACCAAGAAGTCTGTCCAACTTACTCCTTCCAGAAGAAAATCTCTTTAAGTCATCCTTCAGTTGGCGTATGGTCTCCGTCATTTCCAATTTTTCCTGTCGAGCCTCGCCGTTGAGCTTCAAGAAGTAATTCGCTTTGTTCACCATATCTATATAATTCTTCTCGAATTGCTCATTGGACTCTTGAAGGGAAACATTTGTTTTAATCAGATTATCCCTTTCCACTTCAAGATCGGTTGAGAGAGAGGTTACCCTTTTTACTTCTTCTTCGAGATCCTGCAATCTCCCTTTCAACCCCTTGTTTTGCTTAGCCAGTTTCTTTGAATCCCTCAAAAGTCTGTGGTAGGCTAGAGCAAAATCTTCACCTTCCGAATCATCTGATTCATCGTCCGTTGCAATCTTTTCAACAGAGGAGTTGGACAAGGAATCGGATGTACTTGCCATTAAGCACATGAAGGGTGAAGATGTAGTGGACGCGTGGAAAGCTGTCGCGTTGTCTTCTTCATCACTTGAGGATGACTCATTTGACGTGGAGTTGTCATCCCAAGTAACGACTTGCATCGCTTTCTTCTTTGCCGGATTCTTGTTGGGACACTCCGTTGCAATGTGGCCGTAGCCTCGACATTTGAAGCACTGAACTTGTCCCTCAGAACTTTTCTTATCCTTTGAGAAGTTCTCTTGCTTTCTTGACTTGTAACTTGAAGGACCCTTGCCTTTCTTCGACTTTCCGAAGGATGGAGTTTTGCTTGAATTTCCCCTTCGAAAGTTGCGGCGAAACTTCCTTGTCAAGAGAGCGAGCTGCTTCTCAAAGTCCTCCATAGAAAGGTTCTCGTCGTCGTCCGAGGAGGATGAATCCGCGTCTTCTTCTTTAGTTGATTTCAATGCGTAACCTGAAGACTTAGAAGAGGATGCCTTTCCAGAAGAATAGTTAGTAGGAAATGTCATTTCATAAGTTTGTAAAGCACCTACTAATTCTTCTACACGCATTTCGTCCGGGTGTTTAATTGTTTCAATGGCTGCGACCTTCGGGCGAAATCGTTCAGGAAGAGTTCTTAAATTTTTCTTACAACTTTAAATTCTGGAATCTTCTCTCCCAAGTTAGCACATGAGTTTACGATGTCTTGCAATCGTGTGTAATAGTCAGTGAAAGATTCATTCTCTGCCATAGAGATAGAGTCAAACTTGCTCGTAAGCATTTGCAGTTTCTGAATCTTCACTAGGTTAGTTCCCTCATGCGTAACTTGAAGAACATCCCAGATTTCTTTCGCAGTCTCACATGCCGAGACGCGAGAGAACTCTGTTTGTGACAAAGCATTAAATAGAGCATTAATCCCTTTGCCATTGTAAGAAGATGAGTCTATCTCTTCCTTGGTCCATTTCGACCTAGGTTTTAAGGTGCGAACATCATCTAATAATTTCAGTTGGATTAGACCATCCTAATTCAATTGATTGCCACACCCTTTCGTCGATGGAAATTAAAAAGGCTTTCATCCGTACTTTCCAGTACGCATAATTTGTTCCATCAAAGAAAGGGGGTCGATTGATGTTTCCACCTTCAACCATTGTTTACAACCCTATTCCCGCTCTGATACCACTTGTTGGGTTATGTTAATATGGATCTAAATAGGGGAAAAAACACCTAGAGGGGGGTGAATAGGTGTAAACAATAAACACTCAAAAAATCATTGCGCAAATAAACCCAATGCGGAAAAATAAAAGAACACGCAAGATTTTTACGTGGAAAAACTCCAAACCGGAGTAAAAAACCACGGGACCGATAACACGGCGAAATCCACTAGAATTAACACACGTACAAGGTGATATAACGTACTCACAGACGACTCAACCTTTTACCATACGCTCCTAGTAGATCTTCTCCGCTCGCTCCACGACGCTTCTCGAATCCACGATCCGCGCCCAACGCTGAATCCACAGCGTCCAACGTCGAGTCCACGACGTCCGACCGAATCCACGGTCTTCACCCAATAGCACGCTTCGAATCCACGAACGTAGTTGCACCTTGAATCCACAAGGCCACGCGAGTCCACGCGCCGATTTTGGGTAAATCGTTGTTTGTTTTGGGTGGTGATGATCCGCCGAATACTTAGATTAAAGATAGATCGGAAATACCATCTAAGTATTCATTGATTTGATTCTACTCAAAATGTGAGTATGGAAAACCTAGAATCAAATCAATCAATATAGATGAAGAAACATAGAATAAATCTATTGATTTCCTTTCTTCTCTATATATGTGGATTTTTCTTTTCGGCTATTTTTTCTGTAATAGCCGATGCCCTAGAAATGAATATAGGGCCTATTTATAGGTTAGAAACCATTGGAAGAAGATAGGATCAAAAACTGCCTTTTCTGGAAATTTTACCGACGGCGATCCGGATTGGAATTGGCGATCCGGATTGCAGAAGCAAGAAAGACGATTTCCAGAAAAATGCTAGTTCGGGATCCGGATCACAAAGTCCGATCCGGATCGTTCATACAGTTTTACCAGAACATCAATGTTCGGGATCCGGATTGCAAGTCCTGATCCGGATCGAGGAAGCATACAGGTAAAACAAGTGTTCGGGATCCGGATCAGAGGATGCTGCGATCCGGATTGAACCAGTGTATGAACAAACACCCTTCGGGATCCGGATTGCCGAGTCCGATCCGGATCCTGAACATGTCCCATGTTCAGTTTTTGATGTTTAAGCAATTAAAAATTCTTCCAGGTGTTTCTACACTATAAGAAGTATTCGGATCATCAAAAATCTTTAGTTAAACGTACCTGATCCCTTTGAATTCTTCTTTCTTGAGATTGAGGTATACGATCCAAAGTTTCTTCATCTTCAATCTTCAAGACTTAATACATTCACGAAATACGCCAACTCAAATTCCGTAACAGAGGGTACCACTTGAGGATATTTTGGACAGGCATAGGGGGACGGTTTATATGAGGGTGATTAGCAGATTATAGACAGGTGTGGTCGGATTATGATTTTAGCATGATGATTATACCCAGGTGAAGCTATTAATTGATACACTGGTCGAACCACTATTTGTCACATTTTCTCCTATCTCTCATGAGGACATAGGCTGGCTTATTTGGACATTTTGTAGGGCCATTTCTTATCGCTACACTTTATGTTGGGATTTGATTTAGAAGAAATCTATTTGCTTCTTCTCCCCCTATTCTTTAGTCAGGTGACTATTTGTTGCTCGGGTTTGAGCAGGGGATTGGCATAGTGTAGCCGGAGCCTGGATTTTAGCTTCGGGGATATTGTGGCTACCGCGGATAGTAGGCGGTTGACCAGATGTCGGATAGGGGACATGTTTGTGACTATGGGTGTTGTTGTGAACCCCTTACTTTTGATTACCCGCTAGGCATGGGAGTAGCTTCTATGATTAAAAGACTAATTAATAAATTGTGGGCTTTGGGCATACAATATAGATAGGCACAGGCTATCTCTTATATACTGTCCTTATTCACTTATCAGCATGCTTTAGCAAGGTAAGATCATATCGATGTCTGTTTTATTTTTTTTATATATATATCATCTTGGGACATTTGCATGCTTGTATGGTCACCTAGATAGGCCACCTTTTTCTGCTACACTATCATGCTGGAATTGACATAGGAAAAACCCTTTTTATTATTCTTTTCTCCTTTTATTTGAGGCTCAGGGTATTTGTAGCTCGTGCGCGAGCAGGTTGTTTGGGATAGTGTAGTCAGGTCCTTGGGTTTTGGGACAGGCAGGGTATTGCGGCAACCGCGGACATTGGGCGGTTGACCGGAGGTTTCTTATGCATCAGATTGGGTATCAGGTCTCTAGTGGATGGGTTTTCCCACTTTGATCAGAGTCATGATCCAGTCCTGCTGATTTATGATACTTATGTTATTGAGATACTTTTCCTCGTGTGGGTCGCTCCCCACGAGTGCCACTCCGGAGTGTGCGACCGAACGGATAGAGGCCGGTCTACTACTACTTTAGTATGCGATCGGACGGGCAGAGGCCGATCTATTACTTACCTTGGGATACAACCGTACCGGGCAGTAGTCGGTCAGTACTCCCACAGATGAGTTTAGCAGGCAGTACCAGTGTTTACTGGTGGTCAGATTGGGTTATTCAGGCAGGCATTTATATTCTGATGCATACCTTTAGCTATTTTTCCTAGCTCAGCTTTTAGAGGCATACTAGTGGTAGCGTTTTATCAGGAGTTATATTCATAGCATACCACCTTTTTTTTCCCTTTTTGCCTCTGGTAGACTTAGTGGGCGTGTCAGAGTTTGAGATTTTACCCACTAGGGAAGGCTACTGGTTTACTAGTAGGTCTCACCCCCATTCTTCTTTCCTCTTTTTCTTCTCCCTTATTTTGCAGTGTCTTCTGCAGGTGCTATTGGGCTTTCAGTGGCAGGTCGAGGAGAGAGGACGGCTGAGTAGATAGATCTCGAGGCAGGATGAGCGTGTTAACTGGGCTGTTGGTGTACCTATGTTTTTCTCAGGCGGTTGTACTTTCACTTTTGGGACTGGCTTTTGCCAGCAGGTTGTATTTATTATTTGTGAGCTGGGAGAGACTGATGCATCATTTATACAGATGTATTGTATTTTATTTCCAGCTTCAGTCTGAGATGTATTAGCTTTAGTTCAGCTCTGTTTTTATTGCTCTTTTATTATATCTCTTATATCTGAGCAGGTTTTTGGCGCTTCGTGTACACGGAAAATACCGTGTGCACGGCGGATTTGTGGACGGGCCCGGGTTCTGGTTTTCACCCGGGGCATGACAGGGTCACTGCCCTTGCACTCCGACAAGATCTACGTTTTACCCCCGAAGGTACGTCCGTTTTATCATTTTTCTTTTCTTTCTTTTTAGCTTTTAGCTCTTTACTTGCCTTTCATTTTGGGAAGCTGAGTCTTGCTCACACACTTCCCCCGGGAGTGAAATATGCTCAACCCTCCCGTTGGCAACTTGGCTTTAATTCTTTAATTCACTTGGGAGTGACATATGCTCAACCCTCCCATTAGTCATTTAGACTTTTCTTTACAGCTTACATTTACCGGGTCCGAGGGTTCCAAAAGACAGATGCCTACAACCCCAATCAAACAAGAACAGGTTGTTGCACCGCCTCCCGTAGTGCTCGGCCCAATGTACTTTATTTTTTCTTTTTACCTTTATTTAAGCATTACCTTCTTTTGTTCAATCAAGCCTTTAGCTTCTTAGCTCATTAAGCATTTTCTTTACACTTTGGTTTCAGATGAGTTTAAAGCACCTTAGCACCCATCTATCCGGGAGTGACATATGCTCAACCCTCCCGTTAGCATTTATGCCTCAATGCCTCCCTTTTACTTTTCTTTTTTAGCCTTTCGAAAGTACCTCGTCCGACGGGTCACTGCCCAGAGAGTCCTACTCCACTTGACGAGTCTCAAATTCGAAGGCGTTATTTATATTTTCTTTCTGTTCTCTTTCTTTTAAGCATTTTGCTTATCTTGCTTATTAAGCCACTTATAGCTTTCTCTTAAGCTTTTCTCTTTTATCCTAAGTTCTTTACTCTAGGATAGTTTGGGTGTCTCTAACACCAATTTAGCTTTGAACTTCTTGTTCATTTACATTTACACTTTGACTTGCCACTTGGCAATTTCTTTAGCTCCTTAGCCCATTTTTTAAACTTTTCTTTACTTGTTCTCAATTCACAACCCTATGTCTCAATTTCCCTTAAAGCTACACTATGTCACAAGAACACTAGCCACTTTCAATTTTATCTAACTTAGAGTTTATTAATTCCATTTGTTTGATTCTTTAATCTTGTGATTATGTCCCCTTTTCCTGATTCCTCACTGAATCCTAGAGTTATATTAACTCTATTTTCCTATTCCATGTTTAACTTAGAGTTGCACTAACTCTATTTCATCACTAGAGTTTAACTCCACTAGTTCACCTTAGGTTCCTTTACCTAAGTTCCATATCTTGTTTAACCTAGAGTTCCCTGACTCTATGTTAAATACTCTATTCTCAACCTTAGGTTATTCCCTAAGATAATGTCACTCGTCCATCTAGGTTTAATTCCTAGGTCATCATGCCACTCGTTAAACCTAAATCTATGTTTTCTCCTAGGTCTCACTACCATCATGCATTTTTTTTCCCTTATGCTTTCTCATGGTTCCTGGGGTTACACCCTATCATGATCACAATAATAAATGATTGTTTATATTTATGCATGCAATTATTTTCATATCCATCATAAAATAATATCTATCCTCTACGCATGCAATTACTATCATGATTCCCTAACGCCTCTAACAGGCTACTATCATGCTTCTGAATCGAAAAGCAAAGGAGCAAGAGGAGAGGTCACCCAGTTTCAGCAGAATCCCCCACCTTGTGGTGTACCCAATTGCTTGTAGACACTTACAATTGGTCTCCGCACGACTTCTCCTGTTTCCTCGAGCTTGCACGCATAATGATGCAAGTCCACCAAAACCACACGCAAAATGATGCACGTTCCTCTAACCCTGCATGCAAAACGGTGCGCAATATCAGAGACTGCACGCAAAACAGTGCACGTACCTCAAAGTTGCACGCAAAACGGTGCATGCTTTTCTTTAAGGCTGCACGCAAAACGGTGTGCGTCCATTGAACCTGCACGCAAAACGATGCACATCGTTAGAGACTACACGCAAAATGATGCACGTTCATCCAGGTTGCACGCAAAATGGTGCACGCAAAACGGTGCACATATCTTGGGTTTGCACGCAAAATGGTGCATATTTTTCTAACCCTGCACGAAAAACGGTGCATAATATTAGAGACAGCACGCAAAACGGTGCACGACAACTCGACCTGCAAGCAAAACGGTGCACGTAACTCAAATTTGCACGCAAAACGGTGTACGCTTTTCTTTAGGGTTGCACTTAAAATGATGAACATTCTTCTAACCCTGCACGCAAAATGATGCACAACATTAGAGACTGCACGCAAAATGGTGCACGTCAATTCAACCTGCACGCAAAACGGAGCACATACCTCGGATTTGCATGCAAAATGGTGTAAGTTCCTTTTAAGGGTTGCACGCCAAACGGTGCACGCTTTTCGAGTCCGCACGCGCAAAACGGTGCATGTTCATCGAGTCCGCACGCAAAACGGTGCATATTCCTCCCGAGCTTGCACGCAAAACAGTGCGCGCCAAAACGCCCGGCGATACTTCGCGCAGCAAAACAGCACAGTAAAACACGATCCCTAACACGCACAATAGCATGGGGTCAAATCCAAATCCAAAAAGGAAAACACAAACTGTGCCAAAACACCACAAAAACAACACACGGGGCCTACCTCGACATCGTCGCGCCGTCCAACGCGTACCCACGCGTCCTTCCGGCTCCTTGGAACACTATGCGCGCGCTCCACGGGGTCATCGGCGTGCTCGCGATACCCCAAAGCCCCCCACGGAATCGCCCCTTCCTTCCCCTGGTACGCACGGTTTGGAGCAAAAGGGGAAAAGGGGAAGAAATGGGAGCAAACGGGCCTTTATAATCGGTTTTTCCCAGGATTCGGGCGCAACTTTCGGGTGCCCGAATCTCGGTTTCGGGTGGCTACAGTAACAGGCCCCGCGGTCCACGCGTCCACGCTGCGCCAACGAGGCACCACGTCATCTGCGTTCGGCCAACCGGAGAGCGACATGTGTCCATGGACCCGTGCACCGCGACCACGGAATAGCGACAGCCAATCGGCGGCCGCCACGTGGAACGCACCCACGCCTGCGGCGGCAGCGACGCGTCGCGTCGCGCGTCGCGTCGCGCTGACCCGTAAACGGGAGGCCGACACGTGGCCTCCCCCGCTGACACCGCGCCAGGGCCCGCGCACCTTCCCGACGCGCGCCAGTGCCCTCGGCCAGTGCGTCCAATGGGGAGACGCCACGTGGCGCCCCCCACCTACCCCGCGCACCTCGAGCCGCGCGCCCACGCACGTTGCCCGCGCGTGCCGCGCCTCGGGATTCACACTCGCACCTCGGGATTCACGCCAACTACCTCGGAATCCGTGCCAACTGCCTCGGGATCCGTGCCACTGCCTCGGGATCCATGTCAACTCGGGATTCGGGCGCGCTACAGTAACTTTCGGGCGCTCGCCCGAACCCGAACCGGGCTGCTACAGTGAACCGGGTTCGCTACAGTGTAGCCCGGTTCGCTGTGGCCCAAAAATCCGGCCCGCTATAGTACTTTCCAAGTGCCCGGAACCATCTTTCGGGCGCCTGAAAGTTGGGCCAAAGCCCTGTTTCGCTTGTTTTCGTCCGTTTTCGCCCGTTTCTCGCCCGTTTTCGCTCAAATTTGACAGGCAGCCACAGTTTAACTTGATTTATCACCAGGTACTTTAAACTTTCAGTTTGGACTCCTTATGGGTCGCCAAAAGCCTCACTGTAATCACAATCACTGACGGACCCCGTTCTCACTATCCGGGCATCCGATCGACACGAAACTTTTACTGTGGCCTTAAAACATATTTACGGAGCTCCCGTAATTTTTTCGGAATTTTCCGACACTGTGAATTTTCCGCTTACAATCTGGGCCCACTTCCTCATATAAAATTCTATATCTCTTATTTTAATTCCGATTTGGGCCCAATTCATTTCCAGATCATCCTCTACTTTTCTAAACTCAATAAAAATAGTATTTTATACCATTTTTATTTATATTTATTTATATACCAAATTCTGGTATATAACAGAGAGAGTCTGGCTACTATACTATCGATAGTACCAAACATTTGGTGTATATAGAGAGGGAGGGAGAGAGAGAGAAAGTAGAGCTTATATGCTTTTAAAAGCACAAGCCTATCCATGTTTGTAATTTTTTTTATCATTGAATTTGTATTGAGATTTATGTTTTTTGCTTTTTCTTTCTCTCTCTTTAGTTGACTTTATAATAGCACAAATTCCAATATAAATCCAATGGTAAAAAATTCATAAGCACAAAGTATATATATATATATATATATATATATATATATATATATATATATATATATATATATATATAGAGTAGAGCTTATATGCTTTCAAAAGCACAAGCAAAAATATGCTTGTGAATTTTTTACTATTTGATTTGCATTGAGATTTGTGTTTTTTTAAAGTCAACTAAAGAGAGAGAAAAAATAAATAGCACAAATCTCAATACAAATCCAATGGTATATATATATATATATATATATATATATATATATATATATATATATATATATATATATATATATATATATATTGTTGAGCTGGAATGCTATTAGTAGCAAACTGGCAAGGTTGTCATCCATTTGTTTTCGATGATGGAGTTTTCAAATCGACGATAGTTACTGTTGAACATGATCAAACTACTGGAAGTATCTAGAAATTAAATTTTAAATCGTTTCGACATCATTGACCTAATGATCAAAAGGTTATAAAATTTATAATTTTAATGGTAGATATAAACCTTTTACTTGTTTAATGGTGTAAAAAAATCTTAATTAATTACATTTTTGTTAGAAAATTATTTAAACTATTTAAAGCAATATCTATAATCTTGATCCTAAATACAACACTCTTATCATCACTTTTTGAAGGATATTTTTTTCAACCGTTCATTTTTTCGTCCACTTAATGGACAAAAAAAAAATATTGAAAAAGTATAAAATTTAATTTACACATAGTTTAAATGGTCTGGATCATATTCAACGATACCGATCATCGATTTGGAAGCTCCATCATCGAAAACAAATGGGTGATAACCGAGCTGATTTGCTATTTATAGTATTCCAACCTAGCTATATATATATATATATATATATATATATATATATATATATATATATATATATATATATATAT
Source organism: Tillandsia fasciculata (assembly GCA_029168755.2). NCBI lineage: Eukaryota > Viridiplantae > Streptophyta > Magnoliopsida > Poales > Bromeliaceae > Tillandsia > Tillandsia fasciculata. The sequence continues at coordinate 21,321,233 of CM054940.1, forward strand.
ATATATATATAGTCCGGCTACTATACTATCAATAGTACCAAATATTTGATACTATTGACTTTTCGGCCCTTGGATGAAGGGATGTACGTTATATATATGAGTCCGGCTACTATACTATCAATAGTACCAAATTTGTGATATTATTGACTTTTCGGCCCATGATGAAGGTATGTACGTTTAGAATTATAGTGGTCTTCTAGGTTTATACTATTTTACCAACAACCCACTAAATCCTATGGGACCACTATTATCCTAACCGCACATCCCTTTATCCAAGAGTCGAAAACTCAATAGTACCAAGTATTTAGTACTATTGATAGTATAGTAGTCTTATATATATATATATATATATATATATATATATATATATATATATATATATATATATATATATATATGGGTCTGACTACTATATTTTTATGAGTATAGATTCCTTCGTCCACATAAGTTTTCGGCCATTGGATGAAAGAATGTGCAGTTAGAATTATAGTGGTCCCCTAGAATTTATACTATTTCACCAACAATCCCCTAAACCCTAGGGGGACCACTATCATCCTAGCCGCACATCCCTTCATCCAAGGGCTGAAAAGTTATGAGTATAAAGGGGTCTATACTCATAAGAGAATAGTAGCCCTACGCTATATATATATATATATATATATATATATATATATATATATATATATATATATATATATATATATATATATATATATATATATGTGTGTGTGTGTGTGTGTGTGTGTGTGTGTGTGTGTGTGTGTGTGTGTGTGTGTGTGTGTGTGTGTGTGTGTGTGTCAATTTATATAAAAAATATATGGGTTTTATGTATTGGCAAAAGTGAACCATCTTTTTTATTTTTGTATATTCGGTCAGAATTTTTAAGAAACTAACCAAAATAACCTTATTCTCTTTTCACTCTCTTTTTTTTTTCTCATTCTTTTTTTCTCTGCTTGAGTTTCGTCTTCCTCCACTTCTCCTTCCCGAGTTTGCCGCCTCGCTCTTACGCCCCATGCAACGTCCAAGTCGTCACCGTCGCCATAGACCTTGCCGGAGCGCCGCCCCTCGACGCCACGCCTGTCAAGCCCCGGGGTCGAAACTGCGACCCAGATTCACCAACAGATCCGCCGCCCATACGGGAAGCCCCGCATAGACGAAGCATCTAACCTGCAAAAGATAGTACTACAGCTAAACAGATATCAGAGCGGGAAATAAACAGCTAAAAAATAAAGTCCAAACCACTGTACAACTGGAATAAAGTACAAGATCCATCTCCCAAATATAAATAATATATAATCTGATCCACATGAATAGTACAAATAAAAATCAACCTATACAACATCTATGAATCCAAAAAGGGAGGTAAACTAAAACAATAATACATCAGTGTACAATGAAATCCCACAATCTGGGATGGTACATCTATCTCACCAAAATGAACTGCACTGGTAGGGATCTATCTCGCGACTCCTTATCCTCGGTCCGTCACGCTAGTTAGAGCAGGAACGGAGGGAAAAATCTCGGCAAACCTGTCACCGACAAAGGGTGTAAGAACTACATCCTACAGTAGTTCTTAGTGGGTACCATCTCCAAAACCAACGGTCTGTCCACTAAGTCTACTAGAGGCATAAAATAACAAAATACTGTAATAATGAAAAGATAAGCTCGAAATAACTCTACAGCTATCATGCCTCTATCTACTATGCTCAAAGGGTGATATACATGAAAATGATGCATCAACTCTATCCCAGTATACTGAATCGACCCAATCACATTGACTGCCACATGGGGTCTAGTCAAACCTGCGCCTACCTACAACCACATACCCGCACTGGTCCAGGAATTACGTAGGCGGTCCTACTCGGACTGCGTCGACAAGCTGCGAAAGATAAGTAACAGGCCTAGCTCCGAAGCAGCACTCGAGGGGAGCGACCCCACCGAGGAAAGTATCCGCGCATCTCTGTCGAGCTCAATATGGCCCATGCAAGCTATAGTCCAAAATCACAATCAATCAGATCAACAATGTCCAACTCACAACACTAACCCACTAGCCGGAGGTACTCAACAGTCGGGACCACCGTCAACCCAACGGCTCCCAAAATAGAACATCAAACTCAACATACTAAGACTCACTGGCTGGAGATACTCCACAGCCGACGACAATGAAGGGTCTGAAAACCCCGAAAGACTAGAACCTACAACCCAAATCAAATAAGAACAGGCTCTAAGCCTAGCCTCTCGTTGTTCTCGACCCAAAGAAGAAAACAACCCTTAGAACCCAGATTACTCAAACCCTCCCGGGCGAGGAAGTTTAGAGGAAAAAAGATGATGCTTATTACTGAAAACTATTTTCACTCAAACCCACTTGGGGTGAGGACTAAAAGTAGTTCTTTTTTATAAAACCATCTTGATTTAAGAAAACACATTTTAATAAATTTTAGCTCTTTTAGGAAAATCAGTTAGAAAACAAGTTTTATTCCCAAATCAAACAAGAACAGACTCCAGCGACCCTTCAACATTTGGAAGGAAAATATTGGTTTACTGAAATCATGTGTGTCCAAAAAGAATCTGGGTTCAAGGTCCTGCTACCACCGGTACACTACTGCTACGAACACAGTGACGACAAGAAGATCGGAGAAAACTCGACGATCCGGGACCACTATTTACCCAAACGGCTCCCGACACTAATACAAGACTAGCCATAGCTACTAGACTCCACTCGGCCCCCAAGCATGAGTGCAACATGCATTCAACACTAAAAGAAATCCCGACCACTCGGCCCACTACCCATGCGAGGAAAACACTATGTTCAGGGAATAAGGATGTAGAGTGTGGATGTTTAAAGTATAAAAGAACCTAGTCCAAGTGAGGGTTCTCTACTAGTCTGGTTAAAACATGCAAGCATATGGCGGGGTGCTAGGTCAAAGTTCCAATAATTCATTGTAAAGAGCACTGATTAAACTACTAACTCTATCATACCAGTTTGCTACACAAACCACATAAAGCGAACATTTAATTCAACATAGTTTTAATCTTGAAGCATGGTTCATCTCCACATATGATTCTCAATCATAAACATGGTCCAATTCAACATGTAGCTCTCAAACTTAAGCATGGATCAATTCAATATGTACGCTCTCAATCATAAGCATGGTTTGTCTCAATATAAAGCTCTCTATCATAAACATGATTCAACTTAGCATGTAGGCTCTCAATCATAAGCATGGTCCAATTCAACATGTAGGCTCTCAATCATATGCATGATTTATCTCAACATGAAGCTCGCATTTACATAATATGTATCATTCATCATATAGGCTCCAATAAGCATTATGGTTAACTTAAGCATACAAGTTCTCAATCAACATAATCAATACATCATCATCATATATGCTCTTATTCAACATAGGGTGTACATCAACATCATATATGCTCTCAATCAATATAGGGTGTACATCAACATCATATAAGCTCTCAATCAATATAGGGTAAATATATCATGCAAACTCTCAAATCCACAATACATGTACAATTAATCAAGTAAGCAGCCTTAATCCACATAATTTAGACTATTTCTCATGCTTACAACTCAATCATATAAGATGTACATTAATTCATGCATGCATACTAACAAATAGAGTTAGAGAACCGTCCGCCGATTTTGGAGACGAAATCAACCCACCTAAAACCTATCGATCCAAAGCCCGATCAAGTTGAATTTTGGCGTGAGTAATCCTTATCCTCTCTGAAATCCGATGCCGCAAAAATCATCTAAATCCGCCACACGGATTGGGCGCAATCACTGAAACAATGCACGCTACACGGTTACATTCCAGAATTTCAGCAAGTATGCATAAGCTAAATAAAATGCATAAGTAACATCCAATACCTCCAATTGAAGCTTCCAACATGAAAAATGAAGTGTTCTTAATCATCTGAACATCTTTAAAGCTCTAAAAATCCATCATACATTCCCTTTCAATAAACAAAATAACAAAATATTGCATGTTGTCCCAAAATGTTGACATAAACATAGCTTGAGCTTCCAAGCTTAAATAGATGCCTTTCCACATGGAATTATCCACATATCACAAAAGAGAACTTGCTCACCTTGGAGTTAAGAAGATGTCCAAACTTGAAATTCTGAAAAAAAAAACCCAATGTTCTCAAAGTTATCCTCAAACCAAGGCTCAATGCTCAAAGGAGCAACCAAAATCTGCACTGTTGTAACCCTTAAAACAGAGCTGAGAAGATCAATAATGTTACCTAATCAAATGTGCTCCAAATCTAGCAAGAGAGGTGTCATTAGATTCCTTGTTAAGATTAGATGTGAATCGAGCTAAAGAACTCCAAAATCCATGCACGGATGAAAAAGAAAACCCATAAATACTATGAACTATCCAACAAGTTCAATCTGTGCACGAATGCAGCAAGGTGTTCCAAAGATGATAAATAAACCCCAAAAAAAAATTCAGATCCAGGGGAGATGATATGTACCAATATTGTAGATTTTCGAGTCCTGAAGATTTTTCTACAAAAATCATCCCAAAACTCTCATTCTACTATCCAGAAAAGCCAAAACACCAAGGACTGACCAAAACTCCAGGCTAAAATAAAGGGTCCCAAAGATAGCTTAAACACTCTGTAAAATATCATGATCCAAGGGAAGATTTGAATACCAAAGTTGTAGGCCTACCTCTTATGAAGATGTAGAACCAAAAATCATGCAAAAATTCCAAGAAATGAGCCCTGAATAATTTTTGCACTGAAATGCGACGGAGAGGTTCAAAAACAACAACAATGGTGAAGCTTGTCCCTTGAAGAAGATGATGGTGATGAAGCCTCTTTATTCCTTCTCTTGATGGTGAAGATGAAGTAGATAGGTGGAGGAGAGCTCTGAGTAAGTCCCCAAAGAAAACAAATGCCAAAAGGGGAGAAAGGAGGAGAAGAAACACATAAATAGAAGAAGAATGAGGAGGAGGAGGAAAAAGGGGGGGAATTTTACTGTTCCAGCTACAATAACGGGCCCAGCCCAGCTCCGCACGGGGGCCCGCCACGCGGCAGCCATCCAGGGCCTCACCCATCTCGGGTGGACGGCTGGGATCGAGCCACATGGCTCGATCCCACTCGGCGTGGCGCAGCCAATGGCGGCGCGCCACGTGTCCCGCACGGGACCGTGCAGCTGGCGCACGCGGGCGCGGCGCCACTGCGCGCCCACCACGAGGCGGCTGCCGGCCAACCAGTGCCCGCCAGCTGTCCCGGCCTCCCCTCGCTACGCCTAGTGCACAGACAATGTTTCGTGGACCGACCCACAGTGAAAAAGCACAGTAAGCCCGATAAAAATTCAGAAACAACCATTTTTGACTGTTTTCGCGCGCTGAGTCCGTTTTTGGCGTTTGTTTCACGCGCAATGGACTCGACACACCAATAATAGGTGTTTTCTCACCGCCGACCACACGGTCGAGCCACGCGGGCAACCGGGACACCACAGCGGCCGTGCCCGCGCCTATACATATCTAATGGGCACAACATCACGTGCGTAGGTGCAGGCATGGTGGAAGAAAGCGCGGCTTCGAGGGATGACATTTCGACGGGGTCCCTAGTGTGTAATATACCAGATTTTTGGTAAATAAGCAAGTATAAATAAAAATATTATGAGATACTATTTTTATTGAACTTAGAGAAGTAAAGAATAATTTGGAAGTGAATTGTGCTGAAATTGAAATAAAAATGAAAGATTTAAAATTTTATATGAGAATGAGGGCTCAGATTTTGGTAGAAAATTCACAGTGTCAGAAAATTCTGAAAAAAAATTAGAGTGGTCCGTACTTAGGTTCTAAGATCACAATAAAAGTTTCGCATCAATCGGATACCCGAGCAATGAGGAAGAGATCTGCAGTGATTTTAAATACAGCTGGACTTTTGGTGACTCAGAAATGGTCCAAACTGAAAACTTAAGATAACTCATGATAAATTAAGTTAAATTGAGTCTGCCTGTCAAATTTGAGTGCAAACGGACGTTTAGAAGGGCTCCGCAGGCAAGTATCAGATAAAAATTAGACTTTAATAGTGAATTACCACTATTGTGGGGGGTCCTTTATGCATTAAAGCCACTTTCCCTTTTCTTCTTCTTCTCCACCCGCACGCACGCACACGCGAGCACAGCCATGGAGAGCTTCTCTCTCCTTCTCTCTTCACTTTCTCTCTAAATTTCTCACTCCAACGCACACGAAATCGCAGAGCGATTTGCAAGGAGCCTACGGCGAGCGAGGGCGAGCTTTTGAACCAAGAAAAGCTCAGAATCACGGCTCATTGAGGTGAGTTTTGCAAAAAATAAATTTAATTTTGCCGTAATTCTTTTAGATCTATAATTTATGTGATCTTAGATGAATTCTTGTCGAAGAAATCAGCGAAAATCGCAGAGAAATCGCAAAAAAATCGCAAAGAAATCGCGATGTAATTAAAGAAGTTTGAACCTAGAGCTTAAAATTTACAATCTTAAATTTTTGGGGTTTTGATCTAAATTGATCATGCAAATCTCTAATTAGAGGTTGGAGAAACACGCCTAACAACGTTAATTTGTAAACCGGCTGAGTTCCAACGGCCGAATTGCAAAAATGGCCGAAATAGATGTTTTCGCATTCGTTAGTGCCGTAATGTGCCGAAACGACATCGGGAGTTAAAATTAATTTAATTCCCTATCGTTTAGTATCGAAACGAGATAGTTGGTGAGATCCAGAACGGTCGAAATCTGGCTATGTCCGATTCCTTTTTATCGGTCATATGGGCATAAGTATAAAGGTGTGAATTAGTATTTTTGGATTCGGAATTATAAACTAATTTATCTTTTAATCTTCTAAATTGAAGGTTAAAATAATACGTCTAGCGGCATTAATTTGGAGCCAACACGATCTCGATGATTTTGTAAGTACGGACTCGAAAGGAACAAGTAAGCCGCGAGAGCCCAATTGCAAGTATCTACAAACAATTGGCGGTAAACCAAGGTGGGGGATATTTTTCATAAAAGGGTGGTCTCTCCCCTTTTCCTTTGTTTTCATGACCTAGAAGCATGATAATAGATCATTTAAGGGTCTATATTATAGAAATGGGATTATAGATGTCTCTTGAGTTTTTAAGAGAGTATGTTAAACCATTGTATGTGAATGTCATTATGGTTATTAAGTTGTAGAATTTCATTTGCACCAGAATGAATGCAATGAACACATCATTTGTGATCAAAGTTTAGTATAAATGCATGATATGAGTTTAATATTAAGAGTCTATAATATAGAAATGGGATTATAGATGTCTCTTGAGTTTTTAAGAGATTATGTTAAACCATTGTATGTGAATGTCATTATGGTTATTAAGTTGTAGAATTTCATTTGCACAAGAATGAATGCAATGAACATATCAGTTGTGATTAAAGTTTAGTATGAATGCATGATATGAGTTTAATGTTAAGGGTCTATATTATAGAAATGGGACTTTAAGAGTCATCTTGTAAAATGAATGTGTAAATGACCGAAAGTAGGTTATAGAAAGGGACTTTAAGAGTAGGCTTAATTAATCATTCTACCCTTTTTTCCCACTTGTATTCCCTTCTTCTTATCAATATAAAGTGTAAACCGATCTTTCGGTCGTGTCTTTATTTATCTTTGCATTTAGAGTGTAAATCGGCTCAGTCGTGTCTTTATTTGCTTTTTTACATTTAGAGTGTAAACCGACCCCTTGGTCGTGTCTTTATTTGCCCTTCTTGCGCTTTAATGATATAATCGGCTCATCAGCCGTACATTTATATACAAACGTTTCGACTCATCCAAGTCAAAATCGGCGATCCCTCTCTACCTCCGCGAACCCGCTTCAGCAGTCACCGGTCGTTTGTGGTTGCGAGGAGTTACCAGAGGAGAATCCGGCCGAGCGGATCCCTCCTCGGCCTGATCACTTGACTGTTGGAAGGCGGTACATTTCGACACCTTCTGGAGAGTCACCTACCAGGGGCCGATCGCGCGCAAGCCACATTTTGGCCCCAACACGTGCGTCCCACGATAACCCGACCACTCGGTGTCACGCCCCGGGGTCGAAACTGCGACCTGGGCCTGCCGACAGATCCGCCATCTATACAGAACCCCGCATTGGCGAAGCGTCTAACCTGCAAAAAAAATAAGGTGCTACGGCTAACAGATATCAGAGCTAATAAAGTAAAAAAGCTGTAAAACAAAAATCCACTCACTGTACAACTGGAAATAACGATACAAATATCCATCTCCCAAAAAGAATCGAATACAATATCCTCAGATACAAAGACCAACAACAAAACAGGGAGAATAAACCCAAATAATACCTCAGTGTACAGGCTCTCAGTACAAGTCATCCTCACTACAACAATCTATCAAAAGTAGAAATAAAACTAATCTACAGACTGTACTATAAATCTCCAATGTGGGGTACAGCTACTCTCCAAAGACAGGTAGGGATCTAGCTCGCGACTCCCTCGCCTCGAACAGCAACAGCAAAATCAGCATCTCCCACAGATGACTCTGCAAAACAAAGAAGAGGAAAGAAAAAGGAGGGGGGAGAACCCCCAACGGGTGTGAGAACTACAACAGCAAGTAGTTCTCAGTGGGTACCGCCACCAAGCCCGACGGTCTGCCCACTAAGTCTACAAGAGGCATAAGATAACAATGGAGTGAGATCTGAACAAGAAAAGCTGGAGGTACTCTACAGCTACCATGCCTCTATCTAAATGCTCAATGGGTGGTACAGATGAAAATATATGTAACTACTCGCACCCAAGGTGCTCAATCGACCCAATCAAACTGACTGCCTCATAGGGTCCAGTCAAGCCTGCGCCTACCTACTGCCACACATCCATAAGAGGACAGGACTTACGTAGGGCGTTCGTGACTGCCAAAACTGGCCCAGCCAGAGGGACAACATCGACAAGTCGCGATACAGAAGTAACAGGTCCAATCCGGACGGGGCACTCGAGGGGCGCGACCCCACCGAGGAAAAAGGTATCTGCGCACTCTGTCAAGCTCAAAGTGGCTCCTGCAGGCTATAGTCAAAATCCACGCTCACTCTCAGAACGGAATGACTCAGGATCCTCAAACATCTCGCACAACGGTCGGAGTACTCTCGACGACTCAGCTGATCAGCTCTCTCGAATCTCGAGACACTAGCAAACTCCACCAACTCGTGGCACAAAACACACTGGCTGGAGATACTCCACAGCCGGGATCGACCCAGAACTCAGGGCTAATAAAACTGGTCGGACAACACTCAACGACCCGGGACCACCGTCAACCCCAACGGTTCCCAACAACACTGACCGGAAGATACTCGACGGTCCGGGACCACCGTTAACCCAACGGTTCCCAACAACACTGACCGGAAGATACTCGACGGCCCGGGACAACCGTCTACCCAAACGGCTCCCCACGACACTAGCACAATCTAAACTCAGCTACCAGACTCCACTCGGCCCCCAGGCACGAGTGCAACAATGTCCCACAGAAACCTGGCCCCTCGGCCCACTACCCGGGCGAGGCAACACTATGTCCAGGAAGATGCAAAGTGTGGGATGTCTAAAGCATAAAAGAACCTAGCCCAAGTGAAGGTTCTCTACTCGTCTGGTTAAACATGTAGCATATGACGGGGGTGCTAGGTCAAGTTCCAATAATAGCATTTAAATAAACTGAATCATAAGAAGGAAACATTACTGGATATAATCACCAAAACCAATCAAAATAAGCCTCATCTCCCTAAACATGCTCTCAACTAGCATAGGTGAATACAATCATTGAATATATAATATCTCGAAGGTATCTTATGTGTACCATAAATCATGTAAGCCTCAATCCACATGAACTATATCATTCTTATGCTCACATCTCAAAGCTATAGGTTGTACAATGAATTATGCATGCTCTCAATTACCAAACATGAATATATTATCTTGCAAGTTTCCATTAGGCATATCTGAATATCATATCATACAATTTCTCAAACCAATGTCATTACCAAGCTTGCATCTCAATCAGATATTGGTACCTTAACATGCATGCATTCTATTAAATAGAATTGGAGAACCGTCCACCGGTTCTGGAGACGAAGCAACCCACCTGATTTGCTTTCCGCAGGCAAAGCCGAAGTCGGTGAAGTGCGTAGCCACTTGCTAACAAAATCCACTGGAACCGCACCCTCGGTACACAGTCGCACCAGCCTCTGCTCAAACCAACAACACAGCCCATAATTAAACAACATCACAACTTACCCACAACAAACACTTGCTATTTTTCCAAAATAGCACAAAGAAGGCCCTTTTTCACCTGCAATCTGTCCTCAGAAAAATCCAGAAAAATCACCGTTACGATCCTCGCGACGAGTAGATACAAATAAAGTATTTATACACCTCAATCCGACACCTGTAGGCCAAGATATAAATGAAACACTGTAGCAAGCCAAACAATCCACAATACAATTCTGCAGGAAAAACAGTCCCAAAGAAGCTCAATTATCATCTTCGAGGAGTCCTCCAAAAATTCCAATAAAAATACGGGTGCGTCCCTCTCGAAGAGTAGATGCCGATCGAGTCCTCATAAGCCCCGATCCGATGCTCGTAGGTCAAGATAGAAAATCGACAAGCCTCCGCTGTCCAAAATCTCATAGCAGAAAAAGAGGGTCACAAAACACCTCGGGAACCGTGCCAAAAACCCAAAATGAGGCGAAGCAATCAACTGAAAATGAAGCCGTACCTCTCATGAACGCGCTGCCGCAAAAATCGGCTCAAAAGTCCATCGGGGTGATCCAGGGTGTCTCGCGGACTGAAAAGTGACGGTGGAAGCCAAAATCCAAGAAACGTCGCAGTGCGCCGCGTCGCAAAAAATACGGATGTCGAGGCCTCCAAAAAATCTGAAAATCCCTCAGTAGATGGAGCACAAGATGATGATCATCTTTTCTTAAAGGCTCAGCAGGAGAAGAACTCGGAAAAAGGTCCAAAATCACGGCCCAAGAGGAGCTATATATAGTCTCCAAAGAACAAATGCCAAAATTCCACCTATATCCCAACTTCCGAGCGCCCGAAAAATTTCGGGCCGCTACAGTGCCCGTGGACCGCGCCAATCCGGGCCGTTGATCCAGTGCCCGAAATCACCAGGGAGCGCCACGTCACCCCCGAACAGCGGACAGCGAGTCCCGCCACCCGCTCCGCGCCTGCGCAGCCGCGCTCCGCCGCTGCCCGCCGCCGCCGGCGATGCCCGGCCGGCTGGAACAGTAACCCAACACCTCGAAATACGTGTTTTCGCATTCGGGCTCCGAAAAATACAAATAAATAGTCCATTTTCATCGTTTTCGCGCGCTGAATCCGAATCCGATGTTCGTTTTGTCAAATTCCACTTCTAAAATTTGTCAAAAAATCCCGAAAAAGTGAACTTAATCCGTTTTTTCGTGCCGGGTCCAATCCTTGGGTCCAATACGTGCGCAAACACCTCTAACACCCAACATAGGCCTCTAGAAGCTGTTGATCAACTAGTAATCTCATTGCGGGGATCCGGGTCCTCACACTCGGCCCACTACCCAGGCGAGGAGGAACTCTAAATCTAGGAAAAGAGAACATAGTGTGGGAATGTCTATAGTATAAAAGAAACTAGCCCAAGTTAGAATTTCTACTAATTTGGTTAATACATGTAACAAGGGGTGGCAATTCAGCTCGTTGTTCGCAAGCCAGCTCGTGTTCGGCTCGAAATGAGCTCGAGATCGAATCGCTCATTTAGTAAACTAGCCGAACAAGAGCCGAACACGAGCCGGGGTCAGCTCACTCGTGTTCGGCTCGGCTCGAAATGAGCTCGAGATCGAATCGCTCATTTAGTAAACTAGCCGAACACGAGCCGGGGTCAGCTCACTCGTGTTCGGCTCGATAACAGCTTGAATATATATATATATATATATATATATATATATATATATATATATATATATATATATATATATATATATATATATATATATATATATGTATATATGTATGTATATATATATATGTATATATATATATATATATATGTATATATATATATATATATATATATATATATATATATATATATATATGTATATATATATATATATATATATATATATATATATATATATATATATATATATATATATATATATATATATATATATATATATATATATATATATATATATATATATATATATATATATATATATATATATATATATATATATATATATATATATATATATATATATATATATATATATATATATATATATATATATATATATATATAATATATATATATATATATATATATATATATATATATATATATATATATATATATATATATATATATATATATATATATATATATATATGTATATATATATATATATATATATATATATATATATATATATATATATATATATATATATATATATATATATATATATACATATATATATATAATATATATATATATATATATATATATATATATATATATATATATATATATATATATATATATATATATATATATATATATATATATATATATATATATATATATATATATATCTATATATATATATATATATATATTATATATATATATATATATATATATATATATATATATACATATATATATATTATATATATATATATATATATATATATATATATATATATATATGTATATATATATATATATATATATATATATATATATATATATATATATATATATATATATATATATATATATATATATATATATATATATATATATATATATATATATATATATATATATATATATATATATATATATATATATATATATATATATGTACATATATATATATATGTATACATATATATATATATATATATATATATATATATATATATATATATATATATATATATATATATATATATATACATATATATATATATATATATATATATATATATATATATATATATATATATATATATATATATATATATGTACATATATATATATATATATATATATATATATATATATATATATATATATATATATATATATATATATGTATATATATATATATATATATATATATATATATATATATATATATATATATATTATATATATATATATATATATATATATATATATATATATATATATATATATATGTATATACATATGTACATATATATATATATATATATATATATATATACATATATATATATATATATATATATATATATATCTATATATATATATATATATATATATATATATATATATATATATATATATATATATATATATATATATATATATATATATATATATATATATATATATATATATATATATATATTATATATATATAATATATATATATATATATATATATATATATATATATATATATATATATATATATATATATATATATATATATATATATATATAGATATATATATATATATATATATACATGTATAGATATATATATATATATATACATATATATATATATATATATATATATATATATATATATATATATATATATATATATACCCGTCTACGAGCAGATGAAGATCGACATCAGGATGAATCTTAAGGTTCGCTCGCTCTTCGCCCTATTTTTGTTCTTGGTTTTTTTTGTTTTCCCCTTAGTTCATATCAATTTTCTCTTATATGAATAAAATTAGGATTACGAATATCCTGAGTTAAAATTTTATATGATTCAGTAAAATTCTGTTATTCTTCTGTAGCTAACTTCTTTTGTTTTTGCACGAAATACATGTAATCTAGCGATCGTTTGCACGAGAAGAAGCTTTTTATTCACATCGTGTCTTTGCCCATGTTTGTTCCGATGCTTGTGGGCCGAGATATCCACAAATACTCCAATGCTGTCCAAAACTCCGCCCTAGAAAATAGGGTCACAAACAAGGTCCGAAAACCCAAGAAAACCCCGGAGTGGAAAGAAACTGTAAACACGAGAATCGAAGCCCTACCTGTCGTGGAAACACCGGCGCAAGAATCGCCCAAAAATTCCATCGGGGTAGCCAAAGGGAGTCCGCGCACCGAAACGCGACGGAAAAGATCGCCGGAGAAGAAACGTCGCAGTACGCCGAATCGCAGTAGACGTCGAAAACTCATTCTCCAAAAATCCCGGAACTCCTCCACAAGATGTAGAACTGGTAGAGGCAGAAGTTTGCTGTAGAACTCCCAGAGAGAAAAAAAAAAGGCCTAGAAAAAGTCTGAAACGCTGCTCAAACGGGCCTATTTATAGACCCAACAAAACAAATCCGGAAATACCCGATTTGTCCCCGGATTCGGGCGCTCGGACCGAATTCGAGCGCCCGAATCCTCTGGGAGATCCCAAACAAGGAGCGCCCGAATCTTCCTCGATGCGCCACTTGGCCCCGAACAGCGAACAGCGGTTCCAGCCGACCCAGTCACGACGCGTGGCCCGCGCCGATCAAAGCGGGTAGGTGGCGCCCGCGAAGCCACGTGTCCCCGTGGTCACGGGTCGCTCGTGCGGGCAGGCGCCGCCTGACCGCCTTGCCACGCACGCACTCCGAGGTGGCCTCGTGCGCCACCGTGGACCGCACCCACGTGAGCCCGCCAACCAGAAGCCGCCACCTGTCCCCGCCCGGTCCACTGCACCAGCCCGCGCCTCTTCGTGGACCGCGCAACGTGCGCCGGCCTACCCAGTGCCGCCACGTGTCCCTCGCCCGGTCCACTGCACCAGCGCCAGCCCGCGCGCCTTGCCCGCGCCGCACACGCCTGCTCGTGCTGCCCGCGCCTACCCGCCGCCTGCCCGTCGCTGCCCGCCGGCCGGAACAATAACCAAGTGTCTCAAAATTCGTGTTTTGGCATCCGGGCTTCGAACAATACAAGTAAATAGTCCATTTCTATCGTTTTCGTGTGCTGAATCCAAATCCAATGTCCGTTTTGCCAAATTCCACTTCTAAAATTTGTCAAAGGCCTCCGAATAAGTAATCTTAATCCAAATTTCACGCTGGGTCCAATCCTGAGGTCCGATTTGCGCACAAGCACCTCCATCACACCGAATAAGCCTCCAGAAGTCGTTGATCACACAGCAAAAGCTCTGCAGAGATCCGGGTCATCACAATGAGACCTTCGAACTGATCGTCTAAGATTCGGATGCCTTCCGCGGAGCTAGATTTGAGCTTCTGGTGCTGTTTTCGGCAAATTGTCGACCCGATTCGTTTGGGAATCATGTTTGAACTTCACGAAGGGTCTAGATCTATCCTTGGATGAGTTTAAATCACTCCAATGCCACTCAAGAATGATCAGTAGACTTATGGTGGGTCCCGGTGCCAAATCGACACTTTTTTGGTACCCGGCGGGGCGAGTTTTTGCACTTGTAAGCACTCGGCTTGCACCACTTGGTATGCGGCTATCCCGGCACTCAAAAGGGAGTGTCCTGGGATAGCAAGGACAGTTGAACGATGTCCAGAGCATTTCAAAGCACTTTTGGGTCGAACTGAGCCCGAAAACGACATTCCGTGCGATACTGGACTCGGATTCGTGTCGCGCGAGCTGCTGATATTCGCAGTAGTTGATAGGTTTCATTTGATGGTCATTTCATGAGGTTTGGCACCTAGGGTCATAGCAACAGAGCTGCGGGTGGTTCCGGTGCCGAAATGGGCATTCCAGAGACCTAATTAGCGAAGTTTGGGATTTTAGAGTCCCGTTTTGGCACACTAGTTATGCGGATGGCCCAACGTCGAAATTATTGATGTTTTGGGACAGCGGGTGATCCACTGAGACTTGTGGCACGTCATGAAACAGTCTGTAGAACTTGTTGAGTCTTGGTGGCCTTAGTGATGCTGATTGTATAGCTCGAAAATCGGTTAAAGGAACCGATGTTCCGATTGTGGTTCGGATTGTGTTATTGGCAACTTAGAGTCGTAGGGTGAGGTCGATCATTTCAGTAGCCTGTTGGACTCTGACACTCTAGTTATGTCGCGATGAACTTTAGTGCAGTGTTAGATGTGTCGGTTAGCTTAGTTGACTCGTGAGGGACTTATTGATACATGATACATTATGTCTAGGTCCCCTTGGCGCCTAGAGGCATTGGCAGAGTTGTGGACTCGAGCAGTTGTCATTCAGGTGAGTACTTTGATCAGGACTTCAGCATAGTAAAATCTCACTGGGTACCATATTCAATTGGACACTTTAATCTTCACTTGGCTCTTATCCTTATGTACGTGGATAGTTATAGCATTTCCCTCAAGTTTCTTATCATGCTATTGTTGCTTTAATTTCGGATTGTGTTGTGACCATGATGCCCTGATTCTCCTATTTTACTGATTTTCCTGTTGTTTGGATTTAGGATTTACATCAGCATTGTGTCGTGACTACATTGCCCTAATTTTTGTGCTCCTATGATTACCATGTACTAGAGCTTAGTTATACATCAGTATATCCACATATGCTTGCGATTTTGATTATGTGCTTACATCTCAGCATGCTTGTCTGTTTTTACCTACTCGTAACCTCATGAATGGATTCCGGTTCACCCTATATTAGAGAATTATTGCATGTCATCCTTAACCGATTTTCGTTCATTCATGATTGATTGTCATTGTTGACCCGATCTTCGTTCACTCATGATTGATTGTCATTGTTGACCCGTTAAGTAGGCGTTTGTGATTCTTAGAGATATGGCCTTGATTACTCTCTTGGGTTGAGTTTTCACTGTGATCTATGATGTCCTTGGTTGGGAGTTATCGGCTTAGTGTCGATTGTTGGTCATTGGACCATAAGCTTTTGATAGTTTGCATAGTATTATGATTCCGGTTAGGAGTTTCTCGGCTTATTGCCATTTTTTCGGTCTCTAGACCGCGAGCTTGAGCATCAGCATTTTGATCGCCATAGCACTAGCTGTACATGTCACGCACGCCTGTAGATTGATCCCCCATATTGGTGTTCTTTACCGGTAGAGTGGTCTACTAGCACTACAACAAAAACGGTATATAGCGACACTTTTAAGTGACGATATATGTCAAAAAAAAGTGCTGCTGGTTAACTTACCAACACTTTTAAAAAGTGTTGCTATATGTGGGATCGCTAGGTATATAACGACAGTTTTTAAGAGTGTCGGTATAACCTAAAATGAGTGCTGCTAAATTACCGACACTTGTTTAAGCTTTTAGCAGCACATAAAAATGCTACAAAATTATAATCTAGCAACACTTCTTTTATTTCAGTGACACTTAATAAACGTCCCCTTTTTTAAAAATTATTCTATTTTTTCTTAATATGTAATACTTTTTAAAATATAATACCAATCTATGATAACTTATTATCATTAAGCATACTTAGCATATCTTTAATTTGATTTGTCTTCATTTAAATTAACAAAAGAAAATATAAAAGAAATTTTATAGTTATACTAATTAACACCAAAATGTCTCAAAATAGTATATGCATATCTTTAAATGAGTATTTAGTCACTAAATCACAGTACCAACAAATGCAAGGTTTTTAACCCAGGAGAAAGACAAATGAGAACAAAAAGTAAAAATATAATATCAGATCTAGTCTTAATGAGCTCCGCAATTAAGATATTGAACCTGCAATTTCAATAATACTCAAGTTAATAATAGATTAGTCAAATAATCTTTTAACATAAAAATTAATTAAGATAAGTTTAATGTTTACCAGATGAGTAATGAGATTGTGGATGAATATTATGAACGCTAGATACGTCTGAAACCTAAAAGAATATATTTTTTAGTATTAGATTATCATTTCATCCTAAAAAATGACATTACTTGACAATGAGCAATACATTATTAAAGTGAAAGATCATCAAACTTAAAATACAATTTGATACATGCATCTCTATTTGGTATATAAATTTAAGCAAGAAAAAGAGAACTTACAACTTTCTTAGAGCGTTTAAGCCTTTTAAGCTTTGAGTTATCCTGTTCGCTTGAGAGCTGTAGAAAAAAAAAAACCCATCTGGCATTATTAAGTTTTCTGCACTAACAAGATAGGTAATAAACCTTACAGATCATACAATAAAGGTTTTCCAAATCTAAGGCCCGTTTGGCAGTCATAGAAAAATAAAATAAAAATTTTTTTTACAACGTATTTGATATTTTGAAAAATTCATTACTCTGTAAAAATATTACTCTGTTTTTACTGTTTGGATTGTGAACTTAAAAAAAAAACTCTGTTTTAAATTTAAACTTTCAATACAAAAAAATTAAATTTAAAAATATATTTTTTAATTTTTAATTTTAAAATTTTAAAATTAGGATTTAAATTTTAAATTTAAAAATTTCAAAATTCAATTTGAATTTTAAAATTTTAAAATTTGAATGTGAAATTTTAAATTTTAAATTTCAAATTTCAAATTTTAAAATTAAATTTAAATTTTAAAATTTGAATGTGAAATTTTAAATTTTAAATTTCAAATTAAAAAATTTCAAATATAAAATTTAAAATTAAAATTTAAAATTAAAATTTTTAATTAAAATTTAAAATTTAAAATTAAAATTTAAAATTTAAATTTAAAATATAAAATTAAAATTAAAATTTAAAATTTAAAATTTAAAATTGGATTTAAAATTAAATTAAAATTAAAATTTTCAATTTTCAATTTTTAATTTTAAAATCTTAAAATTTAAATTTTAAAATTTTAAATTTTAAATTTTAAATTTCAAATTTTTAAATTTTAAAAAGGGGTGAAATGCGAAAGAGGGCAAGAGAAGTCGTACGCAGAAATGAAATTTTTTTTCGTTCAAATTTTAAATTTTAAAATTTGAATGTAAAATTTTAAATTTTAAATTTCAAATTAAAAAATTTCAAATATAAAATTTAAAATTAAAATTTAAAATTAAAATTTTTAATTAAAATTTAAAATTTAAAATTTAAAATTTAAATTTAAAAATAAAATTAAATTTAAAATTTAAAATTTAAATTTAAAATATAAAATTAAAATTTAAAATTTAAAATTTAAAATTTAAAATTTAAAATTTAAAATTTAAAATTTAAAATTTAAAATTTAAAATTTAAAATTTAAAATTGGATTTAAAATTAAATTAAAATTAAATTTTTCAATTTTCAATTTTTAATTTTAAAATCTTAAAATTTAAATTTTAAAATTTTAAATTTTAAATTTTAAATTTTAAATTTTAAATTTCAAATTTTTAAATTTTAAAAAAGGGTGAAATGCGAAAGAGGGCAAGAGAAGTCGTACGCAGAAACGAAATTTTTTTTCGCTGGTCTGAGCCTTTTTTTTTTTTCCCCAAAAATTACTCGAAAACCTCAATAATAAGTCATTATCTTTTTTCGCTGTTAGACCATCCAAACGGGTTGACTAATAAAAAAACAATATTTTTTAAAAAGCAGAGTAAAGTGGTTCAATACTCTGTTTCAAAGGGTTGCCAAACGGGCCCCTAAGACATAAACATTTAAGGTTTTAACACAAAAAATAAATTTAGCATCCTTTACAATGGTATAAAAGGATTCAATTCATGAAAGGATAGCTATTATCTGATAAGAGTGGAGAACAGGGTATTATAAACTATGCATTTATCCAAATCAACCAAGCATTTGCAAACCTAAAATATTCAAACAGTGATAGCCCAGAGAACATCTAACCATATAATTAACCGACCAATTTTGCAAGAAAACTACCTGTGATAGTCCATAGTTCGCAACAAACACATACACAACATAACAAAGTAATGGATTAGAAACCGCAAAACCCAAATAACATTTTCCTAATGAGAACTTCATCCATTTAACTTTAGCTAACTTATTCCTCATTTCAAATTATCTAATGTTACTATGCCAACCATTCTTTTGTTGAGGCCTGCACCAAATGATGCTTACAAAAAATAGATTTTTTGCATCAAATCAAGCCTGCAGTGAAACAAAAGTCAATGCCTGTTCTTACATTAAACTAAAACACCATGATTAGGCTTTTTGCACCAAACTAAATATACCAAACTCAAAATTTCTCAAAATTTCTTTGATGTGGTTTATTTAAGTCTCACTCAAAGCATACTTTGATGTGGTTTAAAATTCTCAAAATTTATGTGGTTTAAAAATTTGTACACCTTGCTGTTTTATAAATATAGCATCTTACATATTAGCATTTTGACACCCTATTTTGTGTTTATGAATGGTGAAGCAAATTAAACAAAATAAAAAAGTTTTTAAAATATAGAATGTATTACAAAGCTAGCACAATGCTAAAATCATAAGATGACTAATTAAAGCATACACTCCTTAAAAAAAAAAAAAGGAAAAAGAGAAAAGGAATCTAGTACTGTAAAAAAAGGAGCTAAGGGGGTGTAATGTAAAACTCATGTTAATTTACACACCTGCAAAAGAAACCCCACCCAAGTTCATAGAAAAGATTGAAAAGTAGGACAAGTCCTTCAAACACTCTTCTCAAGAGCAGACCACATGCATGCCTAGCTAGCTACTTTCTCAGAAAGAATAGTTTGTAACCCCAAGTTAGAGTAATAACAAGAATCATATATGGTTAAACTATGCTTTTAAAGGGCATGCATAAAGAACCATTTCTCTGGCAAAGTACAACTTAGCCACTTTTTGGTTCTGATCAATTAATTTATGACACCCACTTTCTATTTTTATTACTTCGTGGCTCATCAAGAATAAAAGGCAATGATATTCTACACTAGAATAAAAAAAAAAAAAACCAAAAAAAAACCAAAAAATCAAAGGAAAATGAATACAGTTTACGAGTCATTGATGTTATCTCCCTATTCTTTTTCCATCAAAATCCAAGCTTACAGGAACCCTTCCCTACCCATACATACATACACTCACCAAAACCAAAAACCAAAAACCCAAAACACTCCACAAACAAATACAAGTCATAAAACTGGAAGAATTTAAGAAACAACAAAATGCAGATAAAAAACAGATATGTATCGCTAATTAACAACAAGAGTATATAAAACTGATAAGTAACAACTGTGCATGTTACTAATTGGACATTGTAGTTGCAGCATGAGATTGGTGCACAAACCAAACTCCTCTTGTTTCAACCAAAAAAAAAAAACAAGATACGGAAAGATGATTATGATAGAGATAATTTGGATAAGTATAAGCTTCCATAATAATAAAGGTATTATCTGAAATTAATGTTCTATCAAGCTCATTATTTTGCGCATTACTACGTCTCTTTTATGACAAAAAAAAAAATGCAGTAAAATTATGATGATGTTGTGGTACTAAATGAAAAATGTCATCAAGAGACACAAGTGGATGAGGATTGTAAAATTCTTTACTTATAAAGAACAAGAAAATATGAAGAAATGCCCACAAGCAGTAATACTAATTAATAAATATTCAATTCATACCTTCAATAAGCATTTTATCTCCTTCTTGATTAATATTTGTAGAAGATTTCGAATGAGTAGAATTTTCTGCATGTTCATCGGATTGTGCTTGCGGATTCGAAGGAGATTGGGGCTCCGGAAAATATTCTTCTTCACTTTGAGTTACTCGGATACATTTGCGCTTTGTCATCTCTTCCAACAAAAATTTAATGATTTAACTTTAGTATGCAGACTGACACTGCATCCTACAGAGTAAAGGAATTTATAGGACCTATATTTTTGCTGGCATGCTCTAAAAAAGGGAAGAATGTATAGGTGAAATGGAAACACAAGACAGTCATAACAAATATCTTCTAACAGTCTTGAGTCGCTGCAGATAAATCTAGCACCACGCGCAGGTTCTAGATATCAAAGGACAATAATGAACAATAATGAACTTTTTTCTATTGGATCTTGCTGATTTGTAAGATATCAAAGAAGGTAGCATAAGATAAAAAATAAGGACAATATATATATTTTGGCACAGCATGCAGAGACATCAAGAAAGAGAGAAGAAACATGTCACAAGAGCTTTTTACTCCTAAACAGTCTCACATATATACAGTGTCCTATTGCATGTGTTCAGGGTACTAGGAACTCTCTATTTGCCTGTCCCTACAACAGGGCACAAAGAGGAATGATATAAACATGTATCATTCCAGACTAATATACCAAAATTGTATTCTTAAATCTTACATTTCTACCTTATACAGTGATTGGATTGGATTCCATTGCATATTTCCTGTTTTACTTGTGATCATTTTGAGATTCGTGACATTTACAAATGCGTGTTTAGATGTGAATCGTAATTAGATCTCAAATCATCCAATTTGCTTACTCTTATGAGATCCACCAAAATTAGTGGAAAGCTATACAAATCATGAAGTATCTAAACTAGGGATTGAGTAAAAATCAATTTGATTTTGAATTTTTTCCAAGTTACCTATAAGGGTTTTGCCAAACAGGGTGCTAATAGAGTTAGAAACTAGGAAGTTTTGAAGTTTCGGAGCTTGTCCTGTTGCAGCTTCAATCTTTGTCTTGTTGAAGCTTTGGAAACTAAGAGAAAAGGTAGATTTGGAAAAGCAAAAATACTTTTATACAAATCTGGGTTTGTGATTCACACCAAATCAGTGATTTGAAGGACTCTAAATACGGTGTGCAGCTAATGTAATATAAAACTGAATCTTATTATTTTTATGTTGGTTATGGTTATCTGACAAGAGATTGCAATACCTATATTGAAGAGTTTCTGATTCATCAGATAACTGAACACTCCTTTGATGCTTTTAGAACTCCGCATTTAAATAATGTCCAATCATCATCTCTACTTCAGGCAAAGCTATGTTAGATGGTTGCTAAGAAAGTTGAGGATAGTGGAGTAACAAATTAAAGCGTTTAGGGTTCTTAGTGGTTGTAATTTTTAGTTACTAAATTTATATAGCATAATCTTAATCATCGCATAAAGTTGGATTACTATAAATATATACTTTGTATCCATAAATACTCTTTATATCTCGACATGTAAAATTGCAGCACATACGGATACACATCAGAATACCAACAAGCTCTCTAGTTGTATGACGACCTGGATTCTTATCCTAACAGACCGAAGACACTGGGTTGAGTTTCAAATAGCTGAACTATATTAGGTTTCAAACTTGAATTCGAATTTGAATATGAGTCTGATAAGCTATGAGATCTAGTTTATATTTCTAGGTACTTTTTAATTTGGGTTGGATTCGGATCAGTTGATGGATTAGCCTTGTTCATAAACGGCTCTAGATCGAAACAAGCATTTGGTTCACACTTGATTCATACCCGTCGTAGCAATAGCAGAAAAATACTGTGCATGAAATCACAAAATATTTCTTAACAGAGTTCACACTTGACATGCCATAACAGTAAAGTGTTTCAATTTGTAGATCAATGGGCCCGTCCGGAAGCACAAGGGACGCGCCGTGTAATTCGTGCAACGCGTGCTCTGTGCACCAAAGAGAGTTGCTTGGCAAAGCCCTAAATGCGTTGAATGATTACTCGGCACTAATTAAGCGACTAACAGACCATAAGGGCTGATTAGTCCCAATTATATTATGCTATCAACTATAGTCGCCCCAAAATAATGTGTATTGCAAACAAACAAAAATGTATAAGCAATCAAACTTAGATGAACTGATGCTATTCAAGTTTGTAATATGCAATCAAACTTATAAAATAATAATATATGGGACAAAAGTCTAAAACGATGGAGAGAGGCTTAATGGCACACTCAATAAGCACTACATATTCTGAAGCATAAAAATTAGCTTGAGCTTTTCTTGATGTTATTATGAAGAATTGATTCTGTAAATACTCGAGCAATATTCCATGATTTCTCATGATAAGAAGCTTAAGCACTAATCACATGAATGATGCTTAACTAGTAGAGAGAATATACACTTATTATACTCACAGGATTCTTTAAGGTTTTGACAGGATCTCAAAGGACAAAGTTATCAAAATTAATTAACTAATGCCATACCACAGATAGAGCAACGACTTCGATGCTAGTTTATCTTAGTTTGGGAAATAATATAGGAAAACAAAAGATTGGCAATTAGCATAACAATATCTTAAGAATAGCAAAAAAAAAAAAAAAAAAAAAAAAAAAAAAAAAAAAAGTTAAGATTAAAGAAAAGAACAAAGTAAAGAAAAAAGACAACATTATAACTAAAGGCCAACAGGTGAGTCAGTTACTTTTGTTTCCTCGTAAGCAGTCAAGTACAAAATCTAAACACACTGTAGAACAATTGCCCCAATTATTATCGACATTAAAACCTATATATAATGAATGACATCATTTGTAGGGTTGGTTTTACATAGAATCTCTTTGTAGTAATTACTATGTGTAACTATTCGATTTCAGTTGCTATGTGTAATGAGATAAAGATAAAGTCAAAGCATGTTAATTTATTTACAAAGGAAGCAGGAGAAATATGCCTAGCCTGCAGCTATGTCCAAATCTGATCTCATAAGTAGATGTATCGAATTTGGAAGGTAAATGAATACAAATTTGCAAATCCTAAATTACATTTCTTTTTTAGTTAGAGAAAATATGTATGTTTCTTCACTTAGATTCTTAGTAGCAAGTAATAGTGATCAACTTCACTATGAAACATAAAATCATGCTTAAACTGATCGGATCAACAACAGTCTGATTCCCCCCAACAAGTGCATATACGTGATTGCTGAGGAAACAGTTTTTTTTTTTTTCATGCATAAAGACACATTGACTACTTAGATTTATGTCATATTTAGCAATTCAGAGCATTAGTTGCACTATTGGAAAGAACCAGTCAACACAAACAAAAGATTCATACAAGTTTTTTTTTTTTTTAAAAGAAAAGGAAAAGGCCTGATTAGTGCTGTCCATTTTTTAAAAGCAGAGCATCCATAATTTCATGATTAGTGCCGTGGCATGCTCAAATTCGACCTGCCCCACATAAAGTAGGGAAAAGAAAAACAAAACAAAACAGAAGTTGGGAGAAAAATAGAAAATTTGCACAAACTTTCGATTTATAATATCAAAAATACTGGCCCCCGGATAACAAATGTTGCTCAGTAAGCAACACAAAGAAATAGATCGGACTAAAACACAGAAATATATTACTAAAATGCTTAGATTTATCCAACATCAAAATAGGAGTTCCTCTACTAGGCTGGCCTTTTCCAAATGTCCCCGATAAAAGAGCTAATATCATAAGTAATTACAAATATTCATTCTTCTGCATGCAACAGAGAAATTTATTCACAGCACATTCAAGACAAAGCATAGCGCATCATTAAAATGGTAATGGGCGATAACAAAATAATACCCACCATGCAGATTTTTGACATGATTTACTGAATAGTTGCATGAAACATAGCAAATTCTACACAGACACCATCCACAGCTGAGGAAGTGAATGAAAAAGGGATCATCTAATCAAGATGGATTAAAAAAAAACTCCTCTTCAAGTTCTCGCAAATAGTCGAGTTTCTTTAATACACAAATAGTTAGAACAAAAGTTTGATTTTGGCCCTAGAAAGCCTGATCCTCATTTCAAGTGGCCCTAGAACAAAACTATATCATTGAACCGAAGATCAAAGGTAAGAGACGTAGCTAAATCCATCTAAACACCATGAGATTTCATATGAGCTACCATATTTTAAGCATCAAGCATAGTAAAGCACTTTAAAAGCTAAAGCTTACAACATAAAGGTCCACTAATAACTCAAAAATAGATAACCAAACTCAGTTAGAGCTCCGTAGAACCAAACTAAATGATTCAAGCAAAGGTAAAACTACAAAAAGGCGTAGCTAAATTATCCCGACAACTACGACATCTAAATACCATGAAATTCTATATGAACTACCATATTTAAGCATCAAGCATAAGCAAATCACTTTAGATACTAAAAATTACAACATCAGGTCCCACAATATATAACTTGAAAATAGATTAAACCCAATTCAATTAGTGCACCGTAGAACCAAACTAAATCGTTCAAGCAAAGAGCGAAAGAATCCAAAAAGACCCTTAGATCTTGATGATCTTAGAAGCCCTAACAGCAGGGTTATTCTTGATTGAATGATAAGATTGCACACTAACTGGAATTAGAGTATGTGGTCTAGGTAATGTTTCATAGGATACACTTCAATTGACTCACTTCATAACTTGTTCAACTCATGAGCAATCATGGGGTTCTACATAGTTTCTATTTGATGCAAAGTACATAGAAGGTGGTTGAGATTTGTCTACGCCCACCCTAAAAGAAAGGCAACTAACATGCTGTTGTCGGGTCTGCAACTATTAAGTTGGTGGTCTATAACAGTCATCA
Organism: Tillandsia fasciculata; assembly: GCA_029168755.2. Taxonomy (NCBI): domain Eukaryota; kingdom Viridiplantae; phylum Streptophyta; class Magnoliopsida; order Poales; family Bromeliaceae; genus Tillandsia; species Tillandsia fasciculata. Next base: position 21,347,544 of record CM054940.1, read on the forward strand.
ACTGGCACTCTGTTTCATCAAGGAATATGGCAAATGGATTGCTTTGAATAATCTAAGTACAAGTGCCAACTAAGAAATCATTCTGACACAAAATATAAGGTAAGATGTGAGAGTTTGATTCCTAGGTGTTTGTGGTGGCGATTGAATGGTACGGTTTATGATCAACTTTGACACCATTTTGGCCGAAAGTTCGATATAACCAGAAATAATCTAGAAACAGTCTTAATGATAAGATACTTACAATAACATTATGTCTATTAAAGAGAGTTTTTTAGGGGGTTTTTTTTTCGATTACTGTACTCAAATTTCTCTGAAAATGTTGATCATTTTGTGAATAGTGTGCTGATAAATTTTGATGTCCTGTAATCTCCAACTAAGAAAGTTAGTTGACCCCTCAAAAACAATTCGGCAATCCCCATATAAGTACAAAACCATGCATGCATGCTCGTGAAAGTAGGTCTAATTTGATTCTTTTTCCATCTCTTCCAATCTTTTCTGAGCCCACATCAAGCAAAGGAAACATCACCAATCACAACTCAAATAGTCCAAAAGTGATATCAAAACAATAGTAAATGATATAATCCACTGAGATCATCCACAACGAATTAAACTCTAGTAAATGATATAATCACAATCAAGCAAAAACATAGAGATTAGATTCATATGCTACAATATAATCACAAATGAGGGATCATAAATAGTGAATTTTGATGAGAGAGAGAGAAAGAGAGAGCTCACTTTGCGATCTCGAGGCGATGGCGGAGACGATTGGGCCCTGGGCGAGGATCGTAGATCTCCACGAGTCTCGAGACGATGGCGGAGACGATTGGGCCCTAAGCAAGGATCGGTCTGTAGATCTCTACGAGCACCTTCTCGTCATACTCTTTCCGCCGCGGCTGCGATCTCACCTCTCGTCGTACTCCTCTCACAGAAGAAGAGGAATGTGGGGAGGGAGGGGATGAGAGGGGTGCTCCTCTCGTCCTACTCCTCTCGTCGTTCTCCGCCGCGGCTGTGATCCACGAGCTTGCATCAAGAGATGATGAGAGGGGTAGAGGGGGAGGAGTGGGAAGAGAGAGCTAGAGAGAGAGAGGGGTGGAGAGGAAATGAGCTCTCCTTGGGCATCAGATTTTGGGGGGAGATGGTCTTTAGGCCTTGATTTTGGGGGAGAATGTGGGAACTCGTTAAATATGGGTTTTGAGTTAAAATTTGTAATTGGTGTGCAATAGGTTAAGTAATAATATTTTTTTTTTTTTTTAAGGTTAGGTTTAAATTTGGACTTTGATTTATAAATGGGACACTTGTATAAAAGTGTCCCAACAATGTGTCGCTATAACCTTATTGTGTTGTAGTGTAGACCCGTGAGTCCCAGATAGCACTGAGTGGGTGCAAGGTTATATGTCAGCTGATAGATGCCGATCGTGGCATTCGCCTTTGGTCCTCATGACCAATAGTGACACAAATTGAGTACTTTGATTTCTAGTGATTGATGCATTGTTATGGTACTTGGCTGTTTCTATATTTGCATACCAATGATGCTAGTTGTTCTTCATCTCTAGTATGATACGAGTAGTACTTGATTTTTACTATAGTTTTTCATGCTATATGATTGGTGATCGTCACCATATTTACACTTCAGTATCATTGATTGGTTCTTGCTTGTGGTGTATATCGTTGGTTTCATATGTTGATCAGCATTTAGTTTGTATTCAGTTTACATGGTTATACCTGCTTATGTCTTATCTACATATTTCACTTATACCATGTCCTGTTGTTTACTTCGTAGGTTGATTACTTTCATATTTACCTACCGAGCTTATCTGTTCATATTATGCTGATCATATCTGTATTACCTGCTGATTATTTCAAATCCATATTGCTTATAGTATACCAGTAGGTATGACTTGCTGGTCTCCGGCTCGTTGTACCTACTGGAATATATTCAGTTGTGTCTCATTTCCTGGTGGTTGTACCTTTTTTAGATATTTCAAGTTGTGAGATAGGAGACGATATCGTGAGGACGATTGATGCGAGTGATAGAGCCGTCTCTGTTATTGAGCTTGAGTAGTTAGTTGGATTTTGTTCGTTATCTTATTTATTGTGTTTACCCTTTTATTTAGTAGCTCTGAGTTGTGTGTTTTATGATATTTTGTACATTGCCTAGTCGTGCGTGTATAGGGAGACTCTATCTGTTTGGACTATGAATTTATTGTGCACATGACGGATCTGCTCGCGTCCTAAGGATAATGCTTTTTCATCTCGGAACGTGACAGATATTTAATAAACGATAAGTGTGATCAAATATCTCGAATGAATACCATATTTGTCTTTATTTTATTTTATTATTATATAGTTTTTTTACGGAATGAGTCGAATCACCCTGTAGGTGAAATGTTCTATTCTATCAAATCAAATTATGATCAAAGATCTTTTAAAAAACAAATATCAAAACCCTATTTTTCAAACACACAAAAAACTCTTCATACCAAATAAAGTGTTACTAAATATTTTATTCTGGCATCTTAAATAAAACTTCCACAAGTACGCGAACCAAGGACTAATGCAACAGAAACTCACAAGCTCTAAAAAACAGTCGTCGGATTGAACTTTGAGTTCCACTGCAAGTTTTCTCAATATTCTTTATCAGGGGCCCTCCAAATGTGTAGCATTGCGAAATACAAGTGATTTAATACAAACATACATTCTCCACAACGAGATTCAGATGAGGTCAAAGTACTTATGTAAGAACATGATTCTTTGCAATGTAAAGAAACAGTAAATCACAAAGAGAGAGAGAGTTGTGAGTTGTTAGCATAATAGTAATTGTAAGATAAAAGTATATGAAACTTGAAATATTTAGACTTGACTATCCAACTTTTTAAAATTTTAATGTTACTATCTAATTTTTTTAATTTGTTTGATTTAAATCAATCGACTGTACTTTAATTTTAAATTTTGAATACGTCATTTATCTTTACAGATTTAATTAGTATATTTCATATATTTCTCATAATTATAAATTTATTAAAATAAATAATTAGTTTAAATTTTGAAGTCAAATTATAGTTGACCAATTCAAATCAAAAAAATTAAAAAATCAGATAATAAAATAAATTTTTTAAAAGATTGGATAGCTAAATCCAAAGGGTCTTTAGAGTTAAGATAAGTTTATTATACTTTTACCTAATTGTTAAAAACAAAATTAACTCATAAAAAAATGTCGACTCTGTAAATAAAAAGTTGTAAACATTTGTAAGTGGGACAGGATTTTCCTTTTTCATTATTTTGTAGTTTTAACTTCTCAAGTAATAAAGATCATAAAGGGGCATAACTAAATGAGTATAGATCAAATATCAATTTCCACTAAATTAACATATTGCTAGGATTCTCATCCAAAGCTCCCATAAATAAGAAATTCTTTTCCAATACGTTCCCTCCCTATCCATATAATATTAACCAAAAAATTAAAAAACAAGCCAACTAAAAATGGTTTTAAGTTAAACTATTTTTAAAAGCATAGCAATGATATAATTGATTTTCTTCAGGAAAGAAGTAACACAACACATTCTACAGAATGTCACTTGCTGAATAATTCGTTCGGGAGTCGGCGAAAATTACTACCAGCAAACTCGCAAAGATCACATCCAATAGGATGCATAAATAATTGGCCGCTCATACTATTCTCTCGAAGACCCCAAAAAGATAAAAAAGAAGATAAAAAAGATAAAAATTGTTGTTAAATTCAATACCTCTCAGCCAATCTAGCACTGACAGCTCTAAGCTTGGAGTATACCTTTCCAGCAGGCGATCCCAATATAAGACCACAAAGAGAGTCTCGAGCCACCTTAATGTTCACAAATGATCCAAGAATGTGGATCTTAGTATCTGCAATCACAATTCGTGTTCTTGTAGCATTCTCAATGGCAAACTTTGTCTTCCCACCTTTGCCTGAAAGCCGACCAATGGCGCGAGAGAGGTGCTCGCCACGAAGGGTCTTCACATCCTTAATCTCGAAGGAATCCACGTAGAGGTCATCAAGGCGTAGGAGGGCAAGGGCGTCGGCGATGTCGAATCCAAGCATGAAGGCGTGGACGAAGTCGGCGCATTTCTGTAGGTTGCTCACGTCTGGGGTGTCCGATCTGGTCTTCATCTCCACCTTTCGAGCCTGAATTAGGGTTTGTAAGAAAGACGGAACATACATAAGTTGAGCCAAGAAATGGAAGAATCTGAAAGAATGAGTAGGAGAAGAATATAGAGGAAAATAGCACTTAAACAAGAAATCTTATGCCTCGTTTGTCCGTACGTGTGTACTTTTTTTTTTTTGTTGGGGTCTTCCCCAAACTCAAACTCTACACAATTGAATGCACTAACAGATGGACTTTGCTAGTTGATTAGCCTGCAAATTCAGCTTTTCTTGGAAGCAAACAAAGAAGCGAAAAGAGACACCAATCAAGGTCCCATTCGTTATTGTTGCCTTTTTCTTGTTTTCCTAAACACAAATGGTGTGAGATTGAATATATCGGCGGATGGACTTATTGTTGGTTAGCTTGAGATACGCCTCAACGGAACGCGAATAGCAACTTCTCCAAGAAAATAAAGAAGAGCAAAAATGTACGCCTCAACGGAATGCGGATAGCATCTTCTTCAAGAAAATAAAGAAGAGCAAAAAATGAAATTAGCGTTCTTCTATTTGTTGTCACTTCCCAAACAAACCCTATAGATGCTTAGATTGCAAGTAATCTGCCGCCCACCGGTACACTCCATCACATAGACTCTGTGTTTCAAAAAACAAAGACAACGGCAATGGTAGAAAACAGGGCCTAAATTTTTTATTCAGTTGACATACAAGTATGCATTTATACATTCTGCTGGCACATTTAATCACATAGAAATTAAGTTTGAAAATACCGAAAAAAAAACAAAAATGTAGCATACCAGACAGCCATTGAGTTTTGATAATACGATGTGCAAAAGAAACTTCTTGAAACTACGAGAAGATTACAGCATAACCAAGTTCAGAAGAAATACGAAAAGAAGACGGGAATTTCATGTTCCGCTTTGATACAAATAACCACTTTTGAGAGTTAAATATGAAAATTTCCTTATCTACTACGTACTCAAGTAATTAATATGCATGATATTGGTTTAGCTCTTATTGAGACTCCTCTACAATTGCTCTAGATTTTTCCAATACAAAGCAATAAAACTCTTATGATATGGCGCATTGACAGATAACTTTATCTTGACCAATCCGGATCCCGAACTAAAAAAGAAGGTTTCTACCAAAATCTGTTCATGCGAGGGAACAACTTCTGCATTCTGCAATACTAAATACAAAATGACATGTGATACTTCTTTTATGTATTTTTTTTTTCTTGGGCAGCAAAATAGATTCTACCAACAGAAATACAGTATCCAACTTTCCATAAAAGAAAGAGCCCAAATAGATAGCAAAGAGAATCAGGAGAAGAGACAAGAAAGAAAAAGAAATGGGAACAAAGTGGGATGGAAGGTACGAGAGAAATCAAAAGATACGAAATAACACTCCCATAGATTAATAAGAGATTCAAAGAAAAAAAGGGGGATGAGGGAAATCAAGCACAAAGAATGAGGTTCCAACGCTAGCACCAAATACACGATAAGAAATAACACTCCCATAGGTTAATAAGAGATTCAACGACAAAAAGGGGGATGAGGGAAATCAAGCACAAAGAATGAGATTCCCACGCTAGCACCAAATACACACAGAGCATGTGGGTTAATGCCACATGGCAGTACAATGTTCAAAGCTCGCAATGTGCCATGAGCATAAGCTGGCACAGCCCTATGGATCATGTTAATGACTTTCTAGCAGCAGGTCAATAATGGCACTTAAATCCATTATCAGATTGTCCAAGGTCTCTACTACAGTTCTTCCCATTTCCCGATAAGTCAAAGAAAAATCTAAACAAAGAACTCCATGAGACCCTTTTTGGTACCTAAATTTATTTGGACTAATAATTGACTTGTCTTTCAAATCTCCTTAGAAGGAAATTTCAAGATATAAAAGAAAACTATATAGAAGGACAACTAAAACTTTCAAAATTAAGATTTTTGGATACACAAGATACACTCTAAAAAATAGATAGAAAAATTTCAAGATACAAAATAAAACTATATAGAAGGACAACTAAAACTTTCAAAACTAAGATTTTTGTATACACAAGATACACTCTAAAAAATAGATAGAAAAAAATCCAATATAAAAAATAATAATAATAAGAAAGAATGAACCTCTAATAATGCAGACAATTGATTTCACTATAGCAAACTAATTTATATCACAATGGTATCCATAAATTATAGTTGAATCATAGCTTTTTAAGAGGCCATGATTCACCTTGTTATCTCCTTAAATCAGCAAGGTTTTTATGAAGCAAGGTTAACGCTTCTTTATATACTATGCTTCCATCCAAAGAATCATCCAAAGAAAATAACTCTTCAATCTAGTTTTCTTAATGTCTATCTAGATCCATGATAAACTAGGCTCCAACTCTTCTATAGACTAGTAAAGTGTCTTTGCTTAAACAACTCTTCAATAGACTAGGCTCCAACTCTTCTATAAATCGGTGCGCTTGATACATTAAAGCTGATATGTAGTAACTAACATAGGTAGCTTTCACATTATAATTTTTACGACCTTATTTGATACACTCACTCCTTTTCTCTTTCCCTTAGCACAGGACATCACGGGAATGTGTTCTTTAGTTTTGACGAAAGCTACACAATCAAGTGTTTCAGCTTAAATCCTGGACAATCATCAATCATCTCAAGTAACATATTTAAAAACAATCTTTACAAACGTTCACTGCATATTGGTCCGTGACATGCGGAAGAGACAGTAAAAGATCCTCCTCCTTCCAAAAGGAACCAAAGGAAGTGGTTAAGATCTCAAAATGAGCTTCTTCTAATGCAAATAATCACTAGATTACATCTTTTACATGAAAACATAGGGTTGACCGGCCAAAAAATCATACGAACAGCAGAATAACTTAGTACCCATTAAGTAGTACAGCTCAACCTTATTCATCAAACTCAAGACCGGATCTTGTTCTAACAGATCAATTCATTGCTCAAACTAGATGCGTCGAATGATCTAATAATTTAAATCCAAATTGCAAGCAACATAGGATCACCGATAAAGTCATGTAGCTTAATATCTGTAGATGTGCCACTTGAGCAGCCGATACCCAGATATGAACTAAGGGGAAAACAAAAAAACCAAGAAAGAAAAGAGGGCGAAGAGCGAGCGAACCTTAAGATTCATCCTTATGTCGATCTTCATCTGCTCGTAGACGGGGGTGTAGATCTCCATCCAGCAACGCTTCAGCGGGGCGAAGCGGTGAGGAGGCACGGGAATCTTCCGGAACTGCACCCTCCTGTCCGACATCTCGTGCGGCTTCAGCGCCTCAAAGTGCGGGCGCGGCTGCGCGGCGGCAGCTGCGGCGGAGGATGGGGGAGGAGCTCCGGCGGCCTCGATTTCCATGGATGAGGAGGACGATGGCGCTCCCGTCGACGCCATTGAGGTTGATGTCGGGGTTTGGAGAGGAAGAGGTGGAGGGAGAGAGAGCGAAGGTAGACTCCGCGCCGCAAGGAACCACGATGGGAGAGAAAACTAGGGTTTTAGGTTCCGAATCCTATTTAGAGAATTTTGTTATAAAAGTACCTTATATTTTTAATAATTTAATAAAGGGCTCGAAAAAATACTATTTGTACACCTCTAAAAAAAATATAGGTTGTAGATCGTATATTATTATTTGAGTTCACAAAATTTTAAATAATATTTACATATCTTACATCTCATTCTAAAATTTACAAAATTTTAAATAATTTTTATAAAAAAAAAATTGATACGATAAATAATAAAATAATAATTATTGAATAGAAAGATGTAAGATTTATATCCCATATTGAAGTATACCAATATTATTATACTTTTTTTATATAATTAAATTACACCATTGGTCTCTACTTTTTTTTCGATTTATAAATTAAATTCTTTAGGAGGCCGCCGGAGCTCCTCCCCCATCCTACGCCGCCGCGCCGCACTTCGAGGCGCTGACGCCGCACGAGATGTCGGACAGGAGGGTGCAGTTCCGGAAGATTCCTGTGCCTCCTCACCGCTTCGCCCCGCTAAAGCGCTGCTGGATGGAGATCTATACCCCCCCCGTCTACGAGCAGATGAAGATCGACATCATGATGAATCTTAAGATTCGCTCGCTCTTCGTCCTCTTTTCTTTCTTGTTTTTTTTGTTTTTCCCTTTGTTCATATCAAATTTCTCTTATATGAATAAGATTAGGGTTACGAATATCCTGAGTTAAAATTTTATATGATTCAGTAAAATTCTGTTACTCTTCTGCAGCTAACTTCTTTTGTTTTTGCACAAAATACATGTAATCCAGCGATCGTTTGCACGATAAAAAGTTTTTTATTCAAATCGTGTCTTTGCCCATGTTTGTTCTCCACATCGTGTGGGGATAGTATTTTTTTTTTTAATTGTTTCTAATTTATAATTTGAGATTATAAATTTAAACGCTTGCTTGTGTAATTCGGGCTATTTAGTAAAATACTCTTCGTAAAAAATTTTATAAACTTCTATATAATTTATTTATAACTTCTATATAATTTATTTATAAAAATAGTCTCTTAAAAGCGGTGAATTATTCACTACTTTCTAATTCTATAAAAGCGGTGAATGGTTCACCGCTTTCATTCTAATTTTTTTTTCCTATTCAAATTTAAAAGCGAATATAAAAAACGGGTCCGATTACAGACGTGATGGATTTATTTGATACTAAACGAATAAAATTTTAAATACGAATATAAATTCGATACTAAACAAATAAAATTTTAAATATGAATATAAAAAATAAAAATTCGGCAGAATTAAATTCATGTATGAATTTATATTATATAATATATTATAAGTGTTGGATACTATATTAGAATTTGTATTTTAAATTTTTAAATTTAATGTAATATCTATATCTATACTAATAATTATGTAGCTCAACTAGATTTTATTTATTTTTTCTCAAATAGATAATCTTATTTTTTGTTTATTAAATATTAATATATCTTTTCATATCTTTTTATATTTTTAAATTATCTCAAATTAAAAATAAATCGAAATAAATAAAATTTAAAAAATAAATTAATTAAAAAATAAATTCTTGCAATTAATAACTATTCAAACTAAGAATCAAATTTGAATTAAAAATAAATAAAAACAAATTAAATTTTAAAAATAAATTAAATAATTTAATTTAATTTTAATTTTAAAATATTTTTTCTTTTTAAATAAATATTTTCATATATTTTTTTATTTCTTTTATCGATAAATCGAAACAAATCAAATTAAAAAAATTAATTAATTAAAAAATAAAATTACACCACAAATAATTATTTAAACCAAAAAATATATTTAAATTAAAAATAAATAAAAATAAATCAAATTTAAAAAATAAATTAATTAAAAAAATTATATTTTCTATATGCGGTGAATCATTCACCGCTTTTGTCCCATGGTAGCAGATTAGGGAAGGAGGCATTAGGCCCGTACCGAGGCATCCAAATCGTAAAGCCAACTGAAACAGGGAAAAGAACTAAAAGGCTACAACTGAATTAATTTATTTTTTAAAATTTGATTTATTTTTATTTATTTTTAATTTAAATATATTTTTTTGTTTAAATAATTATTAGTGGTATAATTTTATTTTTTTAATTAATTAATTTTTTTAATTTGATTTGTTTCGATTTATCGATAAAAGAAATAAAAAAATATATGAAAATATTTATTTAAAAAGAAAAAATATTTTAAAATTAAAATTAAAATTAATTATTTAATTTATTTTTAAAATTTAATTTGTTTTTATTTATTTTTAATTCAAATTTGATTCTTAGTTTGAATAGTTATTAATTGCATGAATTTATTTTTTAATTAATTTATTTTTAAAATTTTTTTTATTTCGATTTATTTTTCATTTGAGATAATTTAAAAATATAAAAAGATATGAAAAGATATATTAATATTTAATAAACAAAAAATAAGATTATCTATTTGAGAAAAAATAAATAAAATCTAGTTGAGCTACATAATTATTAGTATAGATATAGATATTACATTAAATTTAAAAATTTAAAATACAAATTCTAATATAGTATCCAATATTTATAATATAATATATATATATATATATATATAGCGGTAGGGCTACTAACTTTTTCGTTCTTGGATGAAAGAATGTGCGGTTAGGATAATAGTGGTCCCCCTAGGGTTTACTATGTTGTTTGTGAAATAGTATAAATCCAAATAACTACTATAATCCTAACTGTAGTGACCCTGGTCCCCGTGTAGCTTTCCCCGTAATCAGTGGTGTGAAACACCTATTATTGGTGTGTTGGGCCCGTAACGCATCAAATGGATGTGTTAGATGGACTCAATGAGGTTCCTAGATCAAGCCTGTCTTTCGGCTGCTTTTGCCAAATTTTAAAAGAGGTTTCAGGCTAATTGGAGGTCGGATTTAGATTCAGCGTGGAAAGACGTTGAAAAACGGCTATTTGCTTGTATTTTTCTGAGTCCGAATGCTCAAAAACGGACACTCGAAAATTTTTATGTGCATGGGGGAAGCCGTGGACCGGCTGGGTGCCATGTGGCGGCCTGGCATTGGTCGGCTCACACAGCGCGGTCCACAGTGAGGCGCGCGGGGTGCATAGACCGGGGCGGGGGACACGTGGCATCCTCGGAGTGACCGGCACACGCGGCGCGTTCCACGGAACTCACGCGGGTGCCGTGGACCGGGCGCGGGGACACGTGGCGGCCTGGCATTGACGGGCTCACGTAGGCGCGGTCCACGGTAGGGGGGGGGGGGCACGTGGGCCACGCTCGAGTGCGGGCGACGTGGCGCCCTGCCATTCGTGGGCGCCACCCACCCTGTTGACCAAGAGTGGGCCACATGGCAGCTCCCGGGTGCGCTTGCACACGCTGTCCCGTGTTCAGGACACGTGCCAAGCGCAGGAGGATTCGGGCGCTCCTCATTTGGGCTCCTGGGATGGGCTTTCGACGCCCGAAAGTTTTAGGCGCCCGAAACCTAGGCCCAAAACTCCTATGTTTTCTCTTTCCGGGCTGGGCCTATAAATAGGCCCCTTACAGCTTCCTTTTTTCGTTTTTTTGGGCTTTTTCACAGAGGGAGTTCGACAGAGAATTTATTCCCCCTTTTGATCTGCACTTTGTGGAGGAGTTCTAGGATTTTTGGAGGCCGCGACTTCGACGTCTATTGCGATTCGGCGCACTTCGACATTCCTTCTTCGGCGGCCTTTTCCGTCTCGTTTCGGTCTGCGGACTCCCTTGGGCTACCCCGATAGAGTTTTCAGGTGATTCTTACGCCTATGTTTCCAAGATAGGTAGGGCTACATTTCTTGTATTACCGTTTCCCTCCATTCCGAGCTTTTCTTGGGCTTTACGGACCATCTTGTGACCCCTTATTCTATGGCGGATTTTTGGACAGCGGAGAGGTTTTGTGGGATTTCTCGGCCCACGGGTATCGGAACGAGGGGTGCAAATACTCAATTTGCATCTACTCGTCGCGTGGAACACAGCGGTGATTTTTCAGGGATTTTCGGAGGACGTTTCGAAGGTGAGATTTTAACTTCTTCTGGACTAAATGCCGCAGAATTTTAATCGTGAGTAGTTTTGGCTTTCTACAGTGTTCTAATTATATCTTGACCTACAGGTATCGGAATGGGACGTGCGAGCACTCGATTTGCATCTACTCATCGCGAGGATTGCAGCGGTTATTTTTCTGGAATTTTTCGAGGTCATCTCGCAGGTGAAAATTAATCATTTTCTGGACTGGTTGTGCGGACATCGGCAGATTGTGAATTATGGGATTAATTGTGCGCCGTGTAGGTTATTATTGCAGTTTTTGCGGTGAGCCGTGGTTTTCCCGGAGAGAGGACGTGTTTGGATTTGTGCTTCGCGGCCGAGGTGGGTAGTTGTTGTGGACCTTACCTTTTGACTTGCTCACTAGGGATATTAGGGGGCGTTTGGATCGGGTTATGTAAGATTACTGAGTATTTCAACATACCCCGGCATGTTGCATTTCTGAACAAGATTACTGCTGATGGTGCATTAATGCGTTTGGAATAAACCGGTAATGTAATGCTAAATTACAGTGTTTACACCATTATTACGTTTGGTTCAACCTTTAAAACTCAGTAATCCTGATAGGAATGTATATCCTGTTCCAAAATTACCCTTTTGATATTTTACACCACAAAAACTGAAAATTTAAATTGCACTGTAAAAAATTATTTTCTACCGTTAAAAATAAATAAAAAATAGACTATAATAATAATAAAAAAATCATAAAATAATAAATAAATTTCATGTTAGAAGCTATATTTAAAGAGAATTAATAACTAAACATCACATAAGGCATAACATCAAATACATAATTTTCAAGTCTAACATCAAACAATGGCATTACCAAGTTAAATATAAACAAAGCAACATATGGAATAAATATTTTATAGAGTCGAAACCTCTACACATCATAATACCATACAAAAGTAGAGCCTTAAACACTTACACTATAAAAGTTTAAAAGTTCTTGTCCCCAAAAAAGACAATCCAAAAAGGTCTAACCCAACTAGTCCAACACAAATAATACAATTTCTTCAATCACATCCACCCAACACACGAAAAATATATTGCTTTTTATAATGATCGGGCATGCAGTAAAATGTATCTAATTTTGTAGAGTCACCCATTAGAATTTCAATGGCATCCATTACTTGTCTGTCGTCAAGTCCCTCGATTTTTACTATCTCTTCGAACAACTTCTCTTTCTTGCTCTCATTGTTGGCCATGAACTGAAAGCAATTTGCAAGCCGACCTAAGTGCTGATTGGCATCAGTAAATAAAGTTTTCAGTGAGAATGAAAGCATATAGAAAGCTCAACTGTAAGATCAAGGCAACATAGCTGTAATGACTGAATGCTGGAATGAAAGCAAATAGAAAGGCTCAACCATAGGATCAGGGCTACACCAAAAACAGGGGTCCAACCTACCACGGCACCCCATAGGGCGCCCCTGATAAAGTCCGGACCGAAGATAAACTCACCTCAAGGTAGATGCTCACGGTGACTGCTGGATGGCTCACAAGCTGGCGGCTGCCTGCTGAGACCTGAATCATATGCATAGTTCAGAACAATAGACTCTCACACACACCCAACCAACTAACTCGCTGAGTGCAGAACAAGCTAACCGAGAAACTTCGCTGAAGTCTCGGGATCTTCCGAAATTTTCAGAAATCCGCCGATAGATCCACTATGACCTATTCTGTGCTAAACAGTAACCAAAACTCGTGAAACTTCACGTGCCACCCAAAAATGTCCAACTTAAGACATTTAGGCCCTAACACCAGACTCTGGGTAATCCTGTGCACCGGCAGTGCCATAACCACTAAAACACTTTCAGGAGGCCCATTTTGGCTCCGGAAGTTGCGAACGAGAAACTAAAATCACCGGGCTCTCTGGAACAACACCGGGAATAGCCAAGGATATTTGGCAACTAAAATTAATCATCACAATTTCTCGAATCGCGTGATTAACGCCGAATCGCCGTTAAATCGACGATTTTGCCGATTTACGGTTCGGAATCAAATTCCCGCTCAACGAAAGCAGTTGGATCTCTAACGAAGGGTTTAGAGACCACGTGTATGTTGTATACATCAGCCTACCAGGCTACAATTACCAATTGACCCCTAGGGGTTTACCGAATTGCATAAAAGCATGCAATTTCACGCCTTTTTCACTCGTATTAATTATCGGAGCATTATATTAACAAATCGAGACCACCAGCAAGTGGCCCTCGACTTGCTGGACACCGTGCTCACCATTTGGTAGCAGCACGAAACCCGAGTAAAACTTCGGACCATCATGTACTTAGGTAGCATAAGCCACCTTGCATTTTTTTAAAGTTTTCACTCAACCATTTACTAATATAAGGTGAGCATCATGTTCAGGGACCTCAAATTAGCTAGAGGCTCACTGTCGCGAAGCCGCTAAGTTGGTAGAACAACCTAGGGACTAACTAGACCCACCAAAGCCCTTAATTGCTATACTTTTATTTTTTGCTTGTGCAAACAGAAAAGCAGGTTGAGAATTTTGCTCAACATGACACAGGGACTTGAGGGCTCACTCTAATGCAGTTTTGTTCTGGCTGGATCAAAGTATCCAAAGCCCTTGATCTCGAATGGCTTAGTTGGCTCCACACATTGATCCACACAGTCAAACTTGGAATTGAAGTGAGCATCAAGCTCAGGGGATCATGTGGAGTCGAATTCTCACTTGCTGGATGATCAACAACTAGCCTGAATCAATTTGGGCTCTCTCGGGCATTTCCCCGAACACTTGGTGTGCAACTTAGCACACAACACAACCTTGAAGGCATTAGTGGTGGATCTCTACACAAAGGCTCTGGGTCTCATGCACAAGCACCTGTAGGTGCATCTTGACTCTACGAAGCTTGCTGGGCTCATGGCCGACGGCGAGACACGGTGGCGGCGGCGGTGGAGCAAGCTCGGCCGGAACATGCACTAACAATGGTGACCCACACCCGAGCTGCATGGGTCTCATGCAAAGGCATCCTTAGGTCGCTCTCAACCATATGAAGACAACTGGAGCCTTGGCCTGCGGTAAGAAGCCGCGGCGGCGCCGAAGCAAGAAGCTCGGCCAAGAATAAAAGCCCGAAACTAGGGCTTTGGACTACGACATGCACACAAAACCAAATGCCATAAAACTTCATGGAGATCATAAAGAGGGCCAGAGGAAGGATCTGATCTAAATATCTGATCAATTTAGATCAGATCCAAAGCCATCTGGTGGAGTGTTGGCTCGAGGCGGAGCATTCATGCATTCCGGCGGGTGCAACTTCTCTGCCAGCGACCGGGAGCACCCCGAGGGTCGGGGCTAGGCTGGGAGGTTCACCAAGAGGTGAGGAAGGTGCTCAGGGTGTCTAAGTATCAAGAAAAACAAAAAAGAGAGAGATCTCACCATGGCTGGAGTTGAGGAAGAAGAAGCTGCCGAGGTTCCTTCTCCGGCGACGGCAGGCCACGGGCTCCTCGGGTTAGGCTTCAAAATGATCAAGGATGCTCCCAGAAGACTCCAAACCAGAGTTAATGTGGTTTGAAGGCCTCCCCCCACAGCAAACCCGAGATCAAGGTTGCACCTTGCTTCCTTTTGCTTTTCCGGCGACCAGGGGCGGCGGCCGGCGACGCAGATGCTTGGGAGGGGTAGCAGAGGGGTCGAGGAGAGGTCGTGGCCGCTGCGGTTGCAACAGGAAACGACTAGGTTTCCAACAATGCAACCCTAAGTTGCTACTCGTATATTGCAACAATATACAAAAAGACCCCTCAACATGCATTATTTAGAGATAGGTCCCTTGCTGTAGAACAAATTTACAACAAAGAGCCTCTCCAGAAAGTTTCATACACTTTGGTCCATAAAATATTGGACTTCTTCGCAAAATACTGCAAATTTTTGCATATTTCATGCTTTTCGAGACAACCGGGTTGTCAAACTGAAAAACGGACACCACCACAACATCCGGCTCAACGAAAACTATCAGGTAGTGATTTTGGTTTGTCGCATTCGATCCCCTATAATTTTAAAATCCACAAAATATTATAATTAATACAGTTTGGCACGCTTTACGATGCTTTAGGTTCGCCAAACGTAAATTTCGTCGACGCCACTGCGTTCAGAATGACGAAGCGGTTAAAATCGACTATCTGGACCGTTAGATTCGAACACCAGACAGTGAATCGGCTGACGTTCGTCAGCAAAAAATCCGAATCAGGGGATTACTATTCACTTAAGCTGCGGGTCCCACTAGCTTCTTCGCTGATTTCTGGACAATCCGACCGTCGGATCGGAAAACGGTCTATACCATTTTCATCAATTCGACGAGGCGGTCGCACTGGCGATTTCAAATTTTCGAGATCAGACTCGAATCTGAAAGGCAGAAATAGTGCTCCGAAAATTGTGCAATTTGCACACCGGTATACGACCGCTTAGGTTTATTTTGCATTTCCTCATTTATACTCACATTTGAATTCTTCAAATTCAAATTTGAATTTCCCAGGTACTAAAATTATGAATATGATTTAGTTATATTTCAATACGTGCTGTTTAGTACTCTGATTGTATATGTTGTACTTGCCTAGTGTGCATGTATAGGGAAGACTCTGTCCGAATAGACAGAAGATTTTCTATACATGTGGCGATCTGTTCATGCCCTGGTTTTCAAGTTTATACTCTGATTAAAAAAAAAAAAAATATTTAGACCGCCTTTCAAAACTCGGGGCGTGACATTTTGATATTCGTCTGATTTTGTAAACAGGCATGCCTGTTATTACATATTCTTTTTATTCATGTGACGCCCCCAATAATGCCACGTCGGATAGAAGTGTGGATGTGTTTGGGTATATATAAGATATG
The DNA here is from genome assembly GCA_029168755.2 of Tillandsia fasciculata. NCBI lineage: Eukaryota > Viridiplantae > Streptophyta > Magnoliopsida > Poales > Bromeliaceae > Tillandsia > Tillandsia fasciculata. The sequence goes on from CM054940.1 coordinate 21,364,083, forward strand.
GACACTAGTAATAAAAACTTAGCTTAAGCATTTTTTGCTGTGGTTTTGGCCCAACGAGTTATTATTGCTAGTGGGTCGGGTCGTTATATTTGGTATTAGAGCCAATAACCAGCCGGAAGTGTGTGGCAAGTCTCGGCTGAGCCTGGGTCTAGATGACAGGGCTAGCGAGACAAGTCTCACATCGCCTAGTGATCTTGGGCTGCTGTGTGTGTGTTTGGGTTGATGAGGACGTCAGGCCTAAACGGGGGGAGTCTGTGACGCCCCCAATAGCCCCACATCAGATAGAAGTGTGGATGTGTTTGGGTATATATAAGATATGGACACTAGCAATAATAACTGAATTTAAACATTTTGGGTTGTGGTTTGGGTCCAACGAGTTATTATTGCTAGTGGGTCGAGTAGTTACAATTCAATTTGTGATTATTATATATCATGTACTCTTCCTCATTTTAATTATCCTATGTTCTTCTTGTATCTAACAAAAGTCAGTCCATATAGAACTTGCAATTATTTATCTTTTGAAAACATTCTTTAATTATATTGTTTTCTTATTAGGAAAATATGCTAGTATTCAGTATAAGGGTTAGAGATCGCTGGCATTCTTTGATAGTAACTGATAATATCGAATCAAATAATACAGTTCTGAAGGTGATTTTTGGTACATTGCTTTATTATTGAGTATTCAATCTTTAGGTGAGTTTTTCCTATATGTTCGATCCTGTTTAGTATCTTTTTTTATTGGCTTTTCATTGGAGCCTAAGGATTATAGGAAATTATGATTCTAAATTCCTAGAATGCTACTCCTTGATTTGTTTGTCCTATGTTACTCTTCCAGATATACTAATTAGTCCATAGCGAAAGCAAGTTTTCCTTTGGGAAATCAATGTACATGTTCTGCATCTATAACATCTCCTCATTCCATTCTTTTTGTGGGTAGTATTTGTTCCTTTGATTCTTTTGCATATACTAGTGAAGTGCCCGCGCTGCGCCGCGGGTATAATTTCTTCAATAAATATTTTTTTTTATTTCATATTTTCGATAAATATTACATAATTTTTATTGTTTCCTGATTCTTATTTCGCAACCTTCGCTTAGTCTCTAAATAAAAGTGAAAATTCTAAAAGTAGTGCCACAAAAGGAATGGATTATTAGATCACTCAAACAAAACAAACAAAATCTGACAGTATGTAGGAGAACAGCAGGAAATAAAAACTAAAATTATAGAGTAATAGAGAAAGACGAACCAAAAAGAGAACGGGCAAAAATTTTGCTCAGAGCTCCCTTTTAATCAATTATTGTTAGATTTACGCGAAAATATTTTATTGAGCACCGGTGAGTGATTTGAATTCATCAGAATCCACAAAATGAAAGTAAGAGCGATGACATTTAACCAGAAGTATTTAATTGCATGTTATGTTTAACCCAGCTGGAAATCAGATTCTTAAAAATGAACACAATCCAAAACACAAAGAGCACAAAAATGGAAGTTAAATGAGAAGTGATCTGAATCAGATTTTAGAATAACATGAATACAAAATTGAACCGTTTAAAGTCAACGAATAAACATAAAGGGTTACATGTAAACTGAACCGTTTCAATTATTTGAGTCCACAAACTGAACCGTTTATATGTAAACTGGGTTACACGTAATAAAGGGATTCCTTGACATAGATATCTAATTAATTAAGCAAGCAAGGACTGTTGGGATATTTAATTAGAGGCATGCTAGGAGACGCCACCAAGCTGCTGGAACTGAGTTGTCGCTGAAGCTATCTTTGCGTCGTCACCGAAGTCGCCTTGTCCATCATGCGTCTCCACCGAGCTGCTGCTCCGCGCGTCTAATTAGTTTTCAGGAATTTATTCCATAAGACAAATCCTAAAAATTTTAGAAAGAAAACAACAAAACGAAATTACAAAATCGAATAATTCTAAACATTAGGAAAATAAATTAAAATGTAAACAAATTAATTTCACCTGCATTCAATTCTGCATCACAGGAAAGTATCAATCGATTAGGCATTATAGGCAAGTACTTAAGTCAAAAAGAAGAAAATCACAGGCCCACCAAAGATAGAAGCCTTGTTGCATGAGACTCACAAACTAACATAATACATAAGAATTAGACAAAGTTAGAATGATTTATCAGATCACCTGTCCTTTTTTCGCTTCATCGGCTGATCGTAAAATCTCAGAGCATAAAGATACTGGTTAAACAGCATCACTCTTAGGATAAGATGGCCGGGAAAAAAATCCATAAATAAAAGAAGAACAAATAAGAAGAGAATAGATGGTAAGGAGAAAACAAAAGTTTCCAACTTTTGGTTGTGCTTCATCACTTGAACAGTCTTCAAATTAATCTATGAATGGAGAACTATTACGGTTGAACAGTTACCTCATTAATTTCTCCATCAACTTTGCTTGATATAGATATTCCTACACTCCAACTGCTACTACCACTACTACTACTACTACTACTACTTAAACACCTGTCAAAACATGCAAGCCAATCTCATTCGCAATATACTACAGCTTCCTTCATAAAAAGGTTACACATTTATTAAACATCCTAAACAATTGTCGAGGTGAAACGGTGGGCAAAATTCACACAAATGTTAGAGAGAGAACTCACCATAACTGAACAAACACCAGGATACAAGCCCGTGCAAATTACCGCACAGATGAGATTCTCATCGTTACTCCACTTATTGCTCGCACTAAAACCATCATCAACCAAACCAGTGTCCTTAAGCAGGAAGTGAAACTGCTTTCTAAGAGAATCAAGGGCTTTCATCATTTGAGCAGAGAGGAAATTCTTCCAGCAGTACTCATATCCAGAATGATCTCTTTCGGAATCTTTCCAACCCTCGTATGTTCGAACCAAAGCGAGATGGTCGCTGTAGTCTCTGCAAGAGAACTGGGCTTTTGCAGAATTTGCAAGCTGCGTAGAGCAGGAAGATTAAGATTACATAGTTTAAATAAAGATATTCTCACCATAATAAAGAACTCTAATTCAAAAATTACTACCCAAGAAGTTACATGGGGGTTTCTCTTGGGGGGGTTCTCATGGGGGTTTCTCTTGTACATGGCGACGTAGTTACATTTGTCATCAGGAGTTAAAAGCCAGAACCATAAAAATATAGCACAAACTTTTCCAAGACCCAATGTAGTGATCAAACTCATTTTTGATGCAATCCTAAATTACAAAACTTATTTTTGCCTATGAATTGATGATTATCCAGATTAGGACAAAGTACTCTCGTAAGAAATTGCTCAAGGGGTACACACAAAAATTCTGATTTTACAGAGCATGTATGTATATGAATAAAGGATTTCGCAGGGTACAACTAAAGACCTCACACATAGTAAAAGAACCATTATTTTGACATATGCATCAAGCAAATGCTCATAGATCTGAAGAGAAAACCTACTACCACTACAACACAATAAGGTTATAGCGACACTTTTAAGTGTCCCTAAAACTTAAAAAAAGTGTCACTAGCAAAATTACCGACACTTATTATAGTGTCGCTATATGTGCAGTCGCTAGGGTATATAGCGACACATTATTAAGTGCTGGTATATCCCAAAAAAAGTGCTGCAATTTAGCAACACTTTTTTTTACTTTTAGTGACACTTATGTGTCCCAAATTTGAAAAAAAAAATTATATTTTTTTAGCATAGTGACACTTTATAAGTGTCCCATTATCATTAAAAATAATAATATTATATTTAAACATATAGTGTTAAACTTTAGTTAAGCTAATCACATTTATATTAAATCGATAAGACTAAAAAAAACAATCAACAAAGTTTTAAAAATTGTCATTAAAATGATAAATCCACAAAGTAATATCCATACATCAAAATAATAATATCCGCTCACATATTATAGTAATTATTACAAACAAAACTCTCTAACTACTCTTGTGCTTGTAGACATACTCCTTCGACTTTGCCGGACCGAACACGTCCTTCATCGTCGCCTGCGATCGTCACCTGCAACTTAAGATTAAATCACAGATCACAAACCTTTCCTGCAGAAACACATGAAATGCAAATAAGTCCACAGTAGCTGAAAAGCAACCATATAAGAGCCTCATCTAGTTAGTAAATAAGGTTAGGGCTTTAGGTTTATCTTTGAGTAGACATTCATCAAACAAAATTAGAAAATTCTAGATAATAGTACAAAGTAAACTAACTAGAGAAAAATGGAACAATACATAAGAATCATGATGACAAGAGAGGCGTCACGGGATATAATGCATCTAATAAGCATCAAACAGTACATTATGATACCAATATAAGTTAATTATGCAACTTCAATCCATATGCAACTTCAATCCATGTCCTTGTACTTGTCAATTATCGGTATCCTGCATTCATAAACAGTTGATAATTCATCTGGAGTTGGAAAAAGCGTTTGAGTTAAGGTTTGCAAACAACTAGCTAGTCGTTGTTAAATAAGATCATGCACATACAAGAAAAGAACTAATCTTTGGGACTTCGATATGTATATCCCATAGAATAATCTATGCATAAATATACCTCTATAAATTCTGAACTATCATACACACCCCCCTCCAGAAACCAGATACTTACGAGAGAACCCCAAAATTAGTGAATTCATGAGGAAAGTTTGTTTCAAATAAAAAAAATACCTTCAGAGAGGGAAATTTCTGTAATTACAATGATGTATAGGTAAGAAACTAAGTTTTCGAAGGGCATCTTGGAAAATTAAGTTTTGAAGGAATATATAGGCAAACAGATTATTTTGCAACAGTAAATAGGTAAGTATCTCTAATTTCTAGGCAACAGAGGAAACTCCTGACCATGAAGATAACTGCTTGGATATATCACGATTTGAACTTAATCCATTTGATAATCCAAGCCCAAAAATAAACCTTGATTTATTAAATAATCCTACAGTTTACCCCTTATACAAGGGATAAAGTAATAATGTCCTTTTAATCAAGGGGTTATCTACACATATTGATTACCAAGAGGGACCAAAGTACAAATCTCAATATAGTAAAAGGGGTTCACTGCATTTTTCTATAATATTTAGGCACAAAGAGGCAACATAAGCCGGCGCACAATGAAGATAGACAAATAACATAATGGTAATCATACCTCACTGGGGATCTCGTAAAGGAACCTCAATGGTATCCAGGACTTAAGAGAAAGCTCCAGTAATCTCACATCTGATCGGGTGAAAAATAGAATCTTGCTTTGGCAAAGACCTGTTTTCCTAAAGTCGCAAGTTTCTATAGAAACCCATCAACTGGACATAAGATAAAATTTTAGCAATGATCAACAGGACATAAGATAAGATAAGATAAGATAAAATTTAATGGCCGCTACTGTACCATCAGCCAACTCACCTCTGTATACCTTCCCATACCCTCCTTGACCAACTTGAGTTGAGCTGCTAAAATTACTTGTAGCTGCAGCCATCTCTTGAAAAGTGAAGCTTTTCACACCATCGATTTTTATTGCTAATCTTGACACTGCATAAGGTGGAAGCGTTTAAACTAAGCGAAGTGCCCACATAATCCATTAATCTAACCAAAAAAAAAAGAGAGTAAAAATTTGAAGTCTTTTTTTGCTTGATGAGGAAGTGAGTGCATCAAATATATATATATATATATATATATATATATATATATATATATATATATATATATACATATTCATTCTCATTAAAACTCAGATGCAGATTTAAAGGATAGTGACAAGAATATAGTAGGTTAGAAACCAGGGATGAGACGGTATTTTTCCGGTGACCACTTGATATGTCTTGAGAATCAATTAATAGTCTTTATCTGGCATTTAAAGGGGCCACAAACATTGGTCTAAACTTACAATAGTGTACAAAAGATTTTCCTTCAACACACAGTAGAATGATTGCAAAAGATTTGCTTGACACAATAGATGCCTACCACTAACTTTGCTACAAGGCTCCATAGATCTTTAACACAATAATTTAGATAATAAGTTGTAAATTTGTATAATGGGTGCAAATTTTTCTAGGTCTAGGATGCAATACCAAGTCTAAATTTGTATAATGAGTTTGTCAAGCCAATTGTGGACCCAGATTGATTTGAGAAAGTTATTCAAGAGATCTACATTGTTCTCTGCATGACTCCAGCTCACGCCTTGCCTACTCAGATATTACCATGAGAAGAAAAAGGCTCAGAATCTACTGTGAGTTATTCATAAGCAACTCATAAAAACCTACACTAGAATACCCTTTAGGTAATTACATTGACGTGATATCTACATTACACACCAATATCTTTAAAAGTAAGGCGCCGATGACCAATATTTGTAAAGTGATCATTGATGTGGAAAAAGAAAAAAGATTCAAGATCAGTGAGAAGTTGAACAGAAAGCAGAAAGATATGTAACTAAATCACATAAAAGTAGTTCTAAAGTGATAAAACATAGCACAGTGAATATCCTATGCTCACCATGCGCATGAGAGCTTAGCAAGAAGAAATTGATATGCCCTGCACAATTTGGGCTCCATTAGCAGACCAAAATGTGTACATTAACAAAAATCTTGGGGATCTTTTAAGTTTTGTATTTCTTTTAAAGTTTCATAAACTAGGTATATGTTTTTCCATCTCAGAAAATCCTAAAGATTGTCATTAGAAATAAGTCTGTGCTAGTAGGCAGTAAACCGTCGTCGAAATTCACTTTACCTAGGAGAGATATATGTGGAATAATGTACGCATGCATGTCAACATATATTTTCCACATAGGAATCAATCAAACGTTTTGGCAATTTGTAAAAATCTAACAAGCCTTTGAAAGTTACAAAGTCTTACGCATTATTGGATTAACTAGCATATTCTCTGAAGAGATCTCTTTATGGTCCATAAGAAGCAACATCTAAAGTTCAGCAAGAAATCTGTCAAGTTTTAGTACCCCTTGAAGTAACATTCAGCACTGTGGTGATAATATAGATACCCTAGTAAGGCCCAAAATCCGAGTTAATACTCAGTCTCTAGCCTACCTCTAGTCGTCTATTTGAGATGCCAGGAAAATTTATAGCATTAAAAATTTGAGATACAAATATTAACCATAGAATATTAGACAGGTTCATTCTCCTCAGTTAATCAGTTTATGCAACAATCTCTTCAGCTATTGAATTCCTGGTTTTTTTTTTCATCTTGCTTCAAATCCTATGAAAATGATCGACTTAAAAGATACTTGTTTCAATTTACATAACACGGATTGCAATCATTAGTTGCTAAATCATATTATATGCATCAACCCAAGTTAGAAAAATGGCGAAACCTTCTCATACCAAGTATAAATTTTTATCAAAAGAAGAATAATTTCAGAATAACCACCTCAACTTTATAGTAAAACAAAATTGACAACTCCAAATATTTGGGTTACATTGAAAAATAGCTTGATCTGAGCAGGAAACAAAAATAAGCTCTTTTAGAGTACTTGCTAAGGGCAATGTCTAAATCAGAAAATACCTCCAGTAGATCTTCTGATAGCCTGCATATCTCATTGTTGGATATCTTCACCCTTTCATTGGCTTCAATGAAAGCTTTTTCCTTGGTTAACCAAGTTGACTTTTCAGCCTCCATTTCTAGAAAATACGTATATAAACATCTCTATAATCAGGGCACATTATTATGATCCTACACAAGAGATAATATGGTTTCCTCTATAACCTACTTTTGGTTCATTATGCTTGCAGACGATATAAATAAACTTTATTTTACCAAAGGCTATCACAGAAAACCCTGAGAGGAGTAGAAGTACCAGAAGCAATCTAAGGAATAACAATCGTTGTAACGCTGATTCGTCTAAGCAAATAGAGCTGTGTGCCTTATTAAATTGACAGTATTTATATTCATAATATGATCATAACTAAAACTTCAAGATGCAAAAAGATAAGCAGATAGATAAATGCCTGAAATGAAGAAGGTATGGAGAAAACATTACCTGAGCTTCCCCATATATCTAGCTAAACGTAGCCCGATTGCTCGAGCTTTACCGCTCCTGAAAAAAAGTAGTGCATAGACTCCCTGTATATAAAAAATAAGCAGCTTCCAAAATCAAAATTGTGATTGAAAGGCACATAATCAAAACATTAACCAGCAATAAGCAGCACAATTAGACTATTGAAGAACAGTGTTTATTGAAGAACACGGTTGATAAAGTACCAAATACTGTTGATTGCTTGATAGAGTCACTTCAAAAGAGTCATCGATTGCTTCAATGAAGGTCCGAAACTCATTAGCCAATGATTGATCATCCAGTAGAACAGGAAATACTAAGACCTGCAAATTAGCAAGCACAATTACTTACGTAGGTGGAAAATCAGCCAAATTATGCAACAAACACATCTATATTGCAACAAATATTATCTATATAAAGAGTTAGAAATTTCATACACTGCAAAGGTGAAGTAATTAACACTCAGAAAGTTAAACTCAGATTTGATAGGTAAGCATACTTGAAACATTAAGCACACAACTTCAACACTGTGACCTTCTGGATCATATTCTTTGTGCCGGATTCTTGCATTAATCACTTTAAGATGCTCAGTAACCCTTTCTTCATCAAGCACATGTAATACTTTAAGAAGAGGGTCAACACTGTCTGATTGATATTCGACATCAAAAGATTCCTGAGCTTGATGGTGTTGGCATACACATTTGGTGCAATTTGAAGTGCCTGAATGATTTCAATGATTTCAATTAGAAGAGGGTAAACACTGGCAATTGCTATGCTAAACCTATTTGTTACTATATTGACCTTCTAGGCAGTACAATCTGTATCTCAGGCTCCAAAGGCATGAAAGTACCTCCCGAATCAAATCTAGAAATGGATCTTGAACCTTGTCCTGCTTAAACCTTGTCCTACTTAAAGCAAGTCAAACTATTAGTCTAAAACTTACAGCAAGATGTGATCCATAGGGAATAACCCTATGTTTAACTGCAAAAAAAAAAAAAAAAAAAAAAAAAAAAAAAAAAAGTAAGATGTGATGCTACAAAAGAGGTATTTGAATTTTTTATGCAAAAATCAGAGCCACTGGTGGCAAGTCCATGAGGTTGCTTACTTTAATTGATGGCTGAAGTATTTTTAATTAAACATTAATATTATTTGGATTCAGCAAAATATAATAACTGTGAAGTGGTAACTATGATCTAAGCGACATACAAAATGTATGACGAACCTTGATTAATCTGCCTCTCTTTGATACGAGATTCGAGGAATCATGTAGCCAAGTTTGATATATGGTTCCAGGAATCTTAATTTCGTCATTGTCCATGACTGCTTTGTAACCATTTGCAGATTCCTTCCTTTTCAATTGATGCTTCCTCCCCATATTACCTACCTGTCACTACCAAACAAACATTAGTGAGAGTGCCGGTATAATTGTTAAGTTCATTTCATACCTTCAATAAGCATTTCATACCTTCAATAAGCAATTCTTGATTGGAGAATTGGATATAATCTATTTCGCCACATTTTTATCCCCATCAACTGAGTGGTTAACTACAATTACTCAATCTTAATGTGTTTCCAACCCTTCAACAATTCTATGACTTGCTATGTGCTAACTGGGTTTGCTACAATTTTGGTTATTACTAGTACTATTATTATTGTTATTGAAAACTTTAAGCAAGGGCAATTTTTATTTCATAAGAATTAGGAACTAATAATCTTGGGCGAGCAACAAAGCAACTCCGCAACAAAGCCTACTAAAATCAAACCCAAGCAACTCGGCAACAAAGCAAACCCTAATCGAATCAGATCATGGGCACCTTGGGCGAGCAATCTCTGAGCGGCTTCGGTGGGATCCATGTGGGTCTCCGCGAGCACGGCGATGATGTCGGCGTCGGAGCAGTCTCCTACGACCACCTTGATGGATCGGATGGCGCTTCGCACTGGGGAGGAGATCGATCGGGCGCTGCAATCCACTGACGAATCCGAGACCATGGCTTCGGGAGAGATCGAGCGAGAGGGTATGGGCAGCATAACCCTAGCTAGGGTTCTAGCTAGGGTTCTGTGGATAGAGGGGAAGCGGACGAGGAGAGGGGAAGGAGAGAGAGAGAGAGAGAGTTTGGGGAATGCGAGGGTTTTGTAAATTATTAATTTGAGATTTTTAAATTTTGATTTTAAAAATTAAAATCACTTTTTAAATATTCTATGGAATAATAACTTTTTTTCTTAGAGTTTGGGCTTTGGGCCAAAAATTATGGTTGGTGTGTGTGGTGGGTTGAGTAAGAATAATAATGTTTTTTTTTTATTGGGTTTAAATTTGGGCTTTGATTTATAAATGGGACACTTGCATAAAAGTGTCTCAATAATGTGTCGCTATAACCTTATTGTGTTGTAGTGTACATACTGGAGATAGGCAGTTGCACAGGCCATGTCATCATTCAGATCGGCGAAGGCAAGCTCAGGTTCAATCATCTTTGCATAAGATAGAGAATGTAAGACCCAATGTTCAAAATTTTCAAGAACTGGGCATATTACCTCAAAAAGAAAAACTCTGAAAGGGTGGTAAATTGTAATTTACCCAAAATTCAGCTAGATGTCTTGAGGTGTTAGAATTTTCTGCCCTAAATGTAGGACCAAATGTGTATACCTGGAGGCAAATTAACAAATTTTAAGGGAAATGATATAATGGTAATCAAAATAATGAAAATTTATAGATTGTGAAAGTGTGCATGGTGGCCTGATAGAGAAAAGAAAACATACATCAGAAAGAGAGGATGCATATGTTTCAGCATTTAGTTGGCCAGACACTGTCAAGAATGCCGGTTTCCCAAAGAAGTCCTAAAAGCAGAAAAGATGACAGGTCACGGTTCTTGTTGCATAAGTTATGCTCACATAATCAGCAAAATGAAAGCAAAGCACCAAAACAAATCAGCACTTCCACATCCAGAACGTCAGAAGATTTAATATTGAAAAGTAAATGTTCGTAAATTCTAACATGTCATTTATACGAAATTATACACAACAAGACAAATTATCGGGTTCGTTACGAAGTGAGTTCCAGAAGTTTGACTCCGATTCATTTAGACAGTAGTGGGGCCATTATATGCATGCAATGTTGCATAATTAGCAACAGTAGAAATACGATGGAAGTCTAAATTGAATTAGGAGTCGAAATTGACCTTTCTAATTTACTCTAATTTCAGATCAGGAAATATACACTTTCCTGCCTGACAAAGTAGATACTTGCAAGGATAACACTTAATGTAAGAGGAACAATATTGATTGGTACATGCCAAGATCAAATAGAAGAGTTGGTTTGAACATCATTCTGATTGTTAATTAGTCGATTCTGATTGTTAATTAGTCGTCAGCATTTTAAATAGTTGAACTTTAGGAAAGGCAATCATAAAATACACCACTCTTATTTTGCTGCAGACGCAAAGTTGAAACTACTAAATTTCGTGTGAATTTGCACATCAAGTTCAAACATATATCCTTCTGAAACTCCTATGGAAAGTCTTGTTAGCTTTATGTACACTAAGAAGTCTAGATGCATAAGAAAATGTACATTGATATTTGCGTAAGTGTTATGATAAGACACGGGCATCAATATCACACTAACCTCAGCAAGGAACTTCATGTCCATCTCTTCGGTAGTTCGTTGTGCTTCCTCTTGTCCAAATATGTATGATTTTGTGCCGCAGTTTGGGCACCCAAAGCAGCTCGTGTTCTCCACTACTCCGAAAACCTGCTACATTATCAAATATAAGGATGATGCTTCTGGATCTAACTTATGTACATGTATATTACTAACGATTTGTTTTTAAACACCAAATTAAAAAGTTGAAAGCAGCTAGCTTTAACAGAGATGCAGTGTAGCATCTAACAACATAATATTCATTAACAACTTCGAGTGACTTGACTGATTCTGATTCAAATGTACCATAGAATCCTGGCACATACGAACCAGATAACAATGAGTTTGGCTTAAACATTCTATAATTTGATTGTGCTTTTCATCAGTTTTCAAAGCCAACTTTGGCAATCTTTACATGGTAGAAATATAGTATGACAAATTTATTGGACTTTACGATATTCTTCTAACTCTTTATTAGTTAAGCAATCAACTTTTCTTTGGAGTTGAAACAATAAGAAGACCTGTAGCAAATAGAGTTGCAGCTGAAAGTTGTAAGATCATCCTTCTTAATATAAAAGGAAAATGTTGCTGAATATAGTGACTGAGTAGATGTTACTGTTACCTAGTATACATGCACGAAGCAGCAATTTATGCACCACTTGAATTTTGAGATAGGCGAGAAATTCCATGTTGCACTTTTTCCTTCAGGTACAGAAAAGAAAGGCGAAAAGACCAAAAGCTAATTACTCAAATGCATAAGACGTTTTCAGATTGCAAGCACATGCAAGGTAAGCTTTAGTTATATTAACATTACTTGGGCCTATCGGATTGTATCGTCTACCTATAAAACTACAAATTTTGGATTTACTTTATTTTCATACTAATTCATTTCAGTAATATTGCTGTATCTTTTATTCGAGCAGATTGTACATACCTTTCCATTTTGCGGCTCAATATGTGGGCTTGTTTGAGAGAGTGCTGATCTTCGGTTTCGAGTATGCTAGAACTTCAGAACACTGCAAATCCACCAAATGGAGTCCATACATGAAGTCGCATCCACTATCATTCATCAAACAAAGCTCATATATTTTTTTTATGAAATTAGAACATCATGAAAGCAAACTCACATGTTAAACTAAAAGTAATCCATCTCTTAATGGAAACTTGCTAAATTTTTCTATGGCCCTACCAAATCACTTTCCACTCAAGGATGTTGCTTGTGAGGAACCACAAAAGGATTTGAATAGTTGAGGACTATGCGTGGTTGTTGTGTCGTTGATGCCTCATGTTTGAGGCAACGGAGGTGATTCCTGCTCCCCGGCTTTTGGTGAGGAGTTCCGATAAGGAGCTCGGCTGATTGCCTTTCCTAAAGTTCAACTATTTAAAATGCTGACGACTAATTAACAATCAGAATCGACTAATTAACAATCAGAATGATGTTCAAACCAACTCTTCTATTTGATCTTGGCATGTACCAATCAATATTGTTCCTCTTACATTAACTGTTATCCTTGCAAGTATCTACTTTGTCAGGCAGGAAAGTGTATATTTCCTGATCTGAAATTAGAGTATATATAGAAGAAGAATAAAATAAAATAAAATAAAAACCAAATCCTAAATAGCACCAAAGTTTTGTGGAGTATTATTATTCCATAAATATATTGAAGTAAAAGAGAAATGCAACTTAACACATATAGGTAATCACAAATTCTCATGAAACACAAGAATGAATAGATTGAAATTGATTTACCTGCAATACATGCAAGAAAAAGGTACAATTAGATTCCCGCACCAAGCTCTTTTTTGGGGAAACATATTGGGACTTTTTCATTGAAAATGTAAAAGGCATATCTCATTTAAGAACCAAATTAATATTAACCTACTGCAAGGAGAGGAAGTGTGCAGTGGTAGGTTCTTAAAGATATCTAAAGAAGAAACCTATAGAAATTGAAAGTTTCAAATCATATTATTTAACCTTTTCTTTTAGTATAAAATAAATACTTAAGTCATGTTTGCTGTCAAAATTTGGGCGACATAGGTAACTATTCCAGTCTAGTTGGAAAATTTAGTACACCATTTTTGTTCTATATCTTTCTCCAAAATGGGTATAGTCCAAGTGAACTAATTGAAATTTCTGCAAATGGAGAAGAGCTGGTAATGTGGATGGAGATTGGAAGCATAGTTATCATTAGAAGAAGGAAGACTATACAATAGGTTTTTAAAGGGAAAAAAAATGAAGCAATGCTGAAGTTTATAGTGCCCTTCATATGTACTTATAGTTTTTCTGAGAACTCCTCTACCTACTTCAAGACTTCAATGAAAAATATAAAAATAACATACATCAAGTTGATCATGCAAAAAGAATCTATCAGTGAGAACTATGCTTATATGAATATCAACGGAAACCTCGATTAGAGGGTGAGCAAACACAACATTTGAGAAAAGAGAAGGTGCCATGAATAGAGCAAACCTCTTTGTCTATTCATTACCAAGTTGCGGTGTTTTTCACTGATACTCTGAATCATGCACAGATAAGTTTGGGCTGCTCAACCTGGAAAGAGACAACATAGTGTGGGAAATAGGATAGAAATGCATAAAAATGACCACAAATCGGGAACTGACCGTTACCTTGTTCTCCTGTTTCATTTGAGTTATGAAGGAGAAGAGGGGAATAGACGTTTTTTGAACCTCATTTTCTTGCTTCAGCTGATTTAAATACATTAAGGAATGGAATAGAGGTTCTTAAAAAATACAACAAACTTATTCCAGCCTTAAGTAGAAACATTGCAAAGAATAAACACACCGATTCATATAGGCGGGAAAATGTTGATTCATATAGGTGAGAAAAGAGAACAAAGAACCATACATGAAGGTTGAAATCCAAAGACAATGTAATTTTCATTAGAAAGTTATTTCAAATTAAAATTTTAAGTTAAAACTGGTAATTTTGGATTCTAACTTTGATTAGAAATTTAGGCAGTGGATGTAAATTTTTTTTAAAATTTTAATTTGAACATAAATTTAATTTGTGAATTCAATATCTTATTCAAATTTGTACAAAAGTTTAATTCAAATTTTATATTCAACATTTGAATCAAAATTTATATGGATTTTAAATTAAATTCATAAATAAAAGTTTGTATTTGAATTATAATTTTGAAGATCGGATTTACATTTTATATTTCAAATTTAAATTATATTTTTAATTTCATATTTTATAGTCAATTGAACTTTCCTTAACGTCAGGGGCTATTTGTTAAGAAATAGACCTCCGTAGCTGGTAGTGACTTCAACGGTGAGGGCGCCGACGACGTGCTTGTCGTTGTCGCGGTTGACGCGGTTGTAGTGGCCGACAAAGATGATATACATGTTCTTTTCAATATGTGAAACGTTGTGTTTCTTGTCCCAAACTCTAAATTAAAATGACCTTTTTCATCAGAAAATTGGATTCTAATGATCATTTTTCCATTATTTATTGTATTAAATGAAAAGAGATGAGGATGGCATAATTTATTGATCAAAATTTCTTATCAGCTACATGAGGGCATGAAAATGTTACAGTCCGAAATAGATGTGGCAGAATGCAAAATTAATATACCATAATGCGGTATTTAAAGTTCTCCCTAAATGTAGAAAAAAATCTGAAGATGAAAATAGAAACAGGAAATGAAAAGTTGTGGGATACAATAATCTAATCTCAAGTAAAAATAAAGCGAACTCGTCATCAATCTAGGAGCAAAAACATCACCTAATTCTAGACCCTTCAGTTATTATAAGGTTGGAAAGCTCTAAAATATTTACTTATTACCTAAACTACTCAAAGCGAAAGCAATTCTGCTTATGTTCCAGGAGTAATTACTTCATCATTCTCTACTGTAATATTCATAATCAATTCCAGCTTTACACGTAATCTAATTTTTGTGTGAAATATAGTGGACTTTATAGAAACTTGTTGCTTCTGAAATTGCTTTTGAATACCGAAGTTGCTAGTATGATAACAAATTATAGGAACTTGCTCCAATTCAACTAAGAATATGTAGCTTTACACCTAATCTAATTCTTGTGTGGAATATAGCAGACTTTATAGAAACCGTTGCTTTTGACATTGCTTTTGAACACCGAACTTGCTACTACGATAACAAATTATAGGAATTTGCTCTAATTCAACTAAGAATATGTTTGACCTTGCTTCTATTTTTTTGCTTTTAGCAGTAGTCTCTAGAAGAGTGTTTGGTAAAGAGAACAATTTGCAGTTTTGCTTCAGTTAGGAACGAAGATAAATATACTAATATGGTGCGTTTCCAAGCAGCAAAAGTCAAAAATTAGCACACGCCAATCACTCATAGGAGCGATTGTGTGAATGCTATAAATCAAGTTGAAGACAGAAGACAACAGCTCCAACAAATTATAGGAATTTGCTCTAATTCAACTAAGAATATGTTTGACCTTGCTTCTATTTTTTTGCTTTTAGCAGTAGTCTCTAGAAGAGTGTTTGGTAAAGAGAACAATTTGCAGTTTTTGCTTCAGTTAGGAACAAAGATAAATATACTAATATGGTGCGTTTCCAAGCAGCAAAAGTAAAAAATTAGCACACGCCAATCACTCATAGGAGCGATTGTGTGAATGCTATAAATCAAGTTGAAGACAAAAGACAACAGCTCCCAACCTTATCACAGTAAACACCATTACGATCATCAAATTATGTGATTAGGACAAACAATCAGAAGCAATCCCCACGATAGGGGTTAGAGAAGGGAATTGATAGGGGAAGAGATAAAACCTTGGCGGGATCGGCAAAGGGGAAGGATATGAGGAGGCCAAGGACTCGATTGGTGATCTCGTGCTTGTCGAGGGCGTATCTTGCGGCGGCGGCGGCGGCGACGACGGGCTGAGCGAAATCTCTAGATCTCGCACTATAGAGGAGACCTCCTCTTCTGCATCCATTGAACCTCAGAGGGAAATCTGCATTAAAATTTTTGTCCTCAAAATCTGTATTGTCATATCTGTTCTATATTTTAGATGAATACTGGATTAAATTAGAGGAAATTAATTTAGGGGTTTCCGTAAATTTCCCCTATTTTTTAGGGGTCTAGCTTGCAAAACAAAAAACACTTCTCAGGTTTTTGGAGAAACCAGAATCTACAATTTTCTTTAATATTATACTTTTTTGCTACACGACTCAATAAAGCATGCAACAAATAAATTTGATACAACTATACAAAAGGGGAAAAATTAAAGCAAAAGAAAACCTCCTAAAACTATTAATATATGATCTTCACAAAGGGAACTTTAAGCTAACCCAAGAGTACATATATTGAAGCTTGTTTGTAAAAAAATGCCAAGGGCACTCTTTTTTGTTTTGTTATAGCTTCATTCAAAAACATATGACAGACCATGACCGTTAACTCAGCCAACTTCAACCAGTGCCAACTCCACACATTGTCAAAAGGCCCTAAATCTATAATGTCACAATTTAGGGGTCTTCAAGATATTTGGAGATAACAGTTTCTTGGTTAGCCAATCTTGTTTAATAGTTTTGGTTGTTTTGGGCTAAAGTTTTCGAAATTCCGGAATAGTTATACCACATTACAGTTAGGTAATCAAATGAGTTGTCAGCTGAACATTAATGAATTTTGAACGCATTGAATGAGAAAATTTGTAAGATAGGATTGGGATAGAAAAGAAAGGAAAAAAAAAAAGGAAAACAAAAGGAAAACTGTTAGTAGATCTACACCAAAGGAAAGTTAGGGGATTTGTTATAAAATGCTCTATAGTTTTGGAATCTCCATACAATTAAGACGAAGTAATAAGGTAAGAAATGAGGAAAAATTAGGAGGGAATAGTTAGCACTAATAGTCAAGTGGAGGAAATGAAGCACAAATTAGCAGAAAGTAGAATTAGTACCCAAAACTACATAGAAAAATCACAGGTATATATTTAAGAAGTGAGTAGATAATATGTTTTTTCTTCATAGTCAAGTATACTACATTGACAGCAACCATTTCTATTTTCTCAAGATTTGAACATATTATATTGTAAGTGACTATATTTTTTTTATCAATACTTGAATGTACAACCCAAGCAAGGAAATAAGCATGTTAGACATAGGAGGTTGAATTAATATTTGAACTCAAGTAAGGCAAATAAAGTAGAATATGCCAAACCGCATGAGATGGTTGCTGGAAGTGGTTGCCCAAGAATTAGGTCATCGAACCTTGACATTCCTCTTCCTCTAGATCATCCCTGCCTAAAAGAATATGCCATCGAAATTTACATAAGAGAAATGTATGTTATCTTCTATGCTCTGCTGTTCGGCAAATATTACGTGCTAGGAAACTCAATATCAATATGATTTTTTCTTTCTTCTCTTCTTTATCGTCATCAATAGAAATAATAAAAGCAGAGTTTGTACGGCACGTTTCTAAGCGTTTGGAGCTGACGTGGCGTTGTCTCGCGTTGTGCGCTATTTCTTTTCATTTGCATTGCACATTGCATTGCACATGGGTCCTTCCTTCCTATTTCTTCTATTCGTTTCTATTCCCTTCTATTGATGTGCACATGGGGTGTTTGCAGAGCTCCCTTTCTCTCTCTCTCCCTCTCTCCTCTCTGAGGTTTGGCTTTCTCCGCGTTTTGCGCTTTGCATACCCTGTGCCCACATGGGTTTGTCTCCTCTTCTCTCCTCTTTCATCAATTTCTTCTCTTCTCAGATATTTTGGCACCCAAGCCGCCGCTTGCTCTCTTTCACATGGATGGACTCACTCTTCTCTCTCTTGCTCCCTACAGATGGCCTTCTCCACCGTAGGCCATTCTCTCATATTCTCTCTCTACCCCGCGCGATGAACGGCGAAAATCTCCCGGCCCCCTCCAGCGACGGAGAAGCGGTGGAGGAGGCGGAGAAGGTCGCCGGAGAGGAGGAGGAGGAGGACCGGTGCGGCGGTGGCGACGGAGCGGCAGAGGCGGAGGACATCGCCGGAGAGGAGAAGGGGGAGGAGGAGCGGGGCGGCGGCGCGGTGGAGGGCGGAGGGGAGGCGCTCGGGAGGGCGATCGCGTCGGCGCTCGGTGGCGTGATGAGGGAGTTCGATGCTAGAGCAGAAGGCGCCGCGCGGAGCCAGGGCGAGCTCGCTCTCTCCCTCGATTGCCTCACCCGAGGTCTCTCTCTCACTCTCTCTACAATTCAAATTTGGGCTTAGAGCGAATTAGGGTTTCAAGGGGAGGGTGGTTTTTAATCTAATAATTTTTAGTTAATTTGTTCAAATTCAAAATCGGAGAGGGAATTCTCAGTTAGGTGATAGTATTTGAATTTTTGAAGTTCAAAATCCTATTTTTATTTGATTTGTAAACGAGGTTCCCAATTAATTTCTATCTAAAGTTTGATATCCAACAGTTAATTAGGGTTTCAATGGGTTTTTAATTTGATACTATTTAGTCGATTAGTATTATTCTGGAGAGAGAATTCTATTGAAGCCAAAATCAGATTTTAATGTAATTTCTGACACGAACTTTGATTATTTAACATTTATTAATGTTAAAAATCTGATTAGAATATCATGGTTGAATCGAAATAGGGTTTCATGTGTTGTTCAATGTGGTTTGCAGCTGCTGTTATGTAAGTTTTAGGGGAATTTTAATTAATGTTCACTAGGAAATCAATTTTTGGTTTTTTTTTTTTTTAATTTGATTTGCAAAGATTTTTTTGAAACTTGCAAATAAGAATATATCTACCAATTTCATTTTTGTTCGAAACTGAATTTTGTTCAGCCACAAAAGTAAAAGGGTGTTAGCATCTCTGCTAGATCTTCCTGGGCTTTTGCATGAAATGTTGTTACCGCTTCTGTACGCAGCTCTACTCAAACATCATGTCTGCGTAAGTTTGACCAAATTTATCATTCTATGTCGGTAATTTTCGTATTGAATATGTTTATGTACTGCTTCGCCTTCGCTTGCATCATATGCCATTTATTTCCCATGTCGCGAGAGCGTCGATGTAAAGCTGCGAATTTGGGATTTGAGTCGATATGTTCGTGGTTGCTAACGATTTAGCATTTCACGCAGAGCTAGACAAACTGTTAGAAGACGCACCATCGCTATTCGTTATGCAACACGCGGCCAAGATCTCCTTTATTCGTAAGAGAGTTGCGGCTCTTAATTTGCTCTTGGGGTCGATACAAAGACGCGTAGATAACATCGACCGGATCCTCTCTACAGGCATACCGAGTGGTATTTCCTTTGGCAACTTCTACATATGTCCCTGCAAAATTATCTATTTACGCACATAATCTATCTTATTTTCATTACATACGTACCCTTTAAAATCTGATTTTGTATGTTTAAAGTTATATATGTTAAGGAATTTGGTTTTCGAAGGGCATATATGAAAATTCAGATTTTCCAGAGACATGTACATGGAGATAATTTGAAGCGGTGTGTATGTGAATATATATATATATATATATATATATATATATATATATATATATATATATATATATATATATATATATATATATATATATATATATATATATATATATATATATATATATATATATATGTGCTCCAATCGTTTAGGATTTAGGATTGTGTGTCGCTAACTCCTCTCTCACCAATATTCATAATGACTGTTCTCTTCTCTTACATATGCTGTTGATGTTACCCCCTTTACGTAATTAGTTGCAGATGATTGTTAGTGCTATTAAGATGGATTTCCTGGGGAATTGATTATGCTTCTAAATTCACATGATTACCTGCATATTTTCCTGTGCCCAAAAAAAAAAAGAAATAGCTGTTCATTAACTGCCATTATCTTGAGTGATTTGGTGTTTTGGTCAAATTTTGAATTTATGTATGGTATTCTTCTTTCCTCGTGGTAAGGCACTTTGAGTAAAACAATTTTTTTCCTATTTTTTTCCTTCTACTAACTGTTCTCTTCTCTTACATGTTTTGTTGGTGTTATCACTTTGATGCTCTTACTGCCGCACTACGGAAAAAAAGGAACCGAGAGGACAACCTATCTAACTAGGGTGATTGGAGGTTAGTGCAACGTGACTTAGTCGGTGCTTACCTACTGTGCTCTAGGTGAGGTATGCTCTTTTGACCTACTTACTTTCTTTTGCCTAACTTCGTGTGTTTTAAACTTACAATTCTCCGCATACATGTGTATATATTTTTAAACGGGAAATTCTATAGTACTTAGGATTGTTTATGCAACGGCTTCATACGACTTAGAATTTAAAACTCCTTTCTATACTTACTCTGTACTCATTTCTTTGATTAGTTATGTTTTGTTATTTATTTTCGCACTCTTTCGCTTGCAGCTCTGCATTTTCGCTTATAATTCTGCATATGCACATGTTTCCCGAATTGTTTATTTCTATAGTTGCTTATTAGAGGGTTTGGGTTGCATCTTAAATTTATTTAAGATTTTTGTACTTAACTTTATTAAGTTTGGGAGGAGGAGGAGGGCACGGTCGAGCTCGCCCAGATCGGGGCCGAGCGCACCAAGAACGTCCTCATCCTCATGAGCGACACCGGCGGCGGCCACCGCGCCTCCGCCGAGGCCATCCGCGACGCCTTCCGCATCGAATATGGCGACAAATATAAGGTCGGGACTTCCAGGATCACCGCCTTAATTTTTTTTCCCCTTTTTTTCCTGATCTGAAAATTTGTGGTTTAGATCTACTAATTACTTTTTCGAATTGCAAGGGGATGATGTTGAAAAGAAATGTGGGATTGATTCGTCCATTTGATCTTTTAATCTACATATATATATATTTTGGGTGGAATTTGTAGGTGTTTGTGAAGGATCTGTGCAAGGATCACGCGGGGTGGCCGCTGAACGACATGGAGAGGTCGTACAAGTTCATGGTGAAGCATGTCCAGCTGTGGAAGGTGGCCTTCCACGGCACCTCTCCCCGCTGGGTCCACTGCTTCTACCTCGCCGCCCTCGCCGCCTTCTATGCCAAGTATGGATTCCTCCTCTCTCTGCGTTTCTGTTCCTTCTCCTTCTCCTTCTACTTTACTCATTGAAATTTCCTACGCCCAGGGTCTGTTTCTGTAAAACTCTTGAATCTATGTGATTGCATGCTCTGTTCCAGTTATTATTGGTCAGCAAAGGAAAAAACTAAAATTAAAAAATACGGTTACCACTAAATTATTTTCATTTTGTTCTGAACATCTAGATGTGTAGATAAAAAAGATCCGCCATTCACCGTCGCATTCAATTCGATAGAATTTGAGATAGAAGAAAACAAAATAATAGTTGGGTAGCTAAAGCATTAGTCACTGATTTAATTTTCAACTTCAAGTGGATGATCTATGATTGCTGCAGGAAAAATATTATTTTACTTTTCAAACTCAGGTTGGTGCCTTAAATTTGTATGTTCTTCATACAATGCTTCTATCACTTGGACTCATTTTTTCCAGATTTAAGGCAGTTGGGCTGTCACAGTCTATCGAAGATTGACCATTTGGACACCTTGGAGTGATTTTTCTTAGATGTCAGCACTTGTGTCCTTATTCTCTGATTTGCTGGGAAGTTTAGGATTTTTTTAAATGCTGAGGCACTCCCTGTAAGTAATCGATTTCGACCCATAGGATCCGGACACCTTGGAGTGATTTTTCTTAGATGTCAGCACTTGTGTCCTTATTCTCTGATTTGCTGGGAAGTTTAGGATTTTTTTAAATGCTGAGGCACTCCCTGTAAGTAATCGATTTCAACCTGTAGGATCCCTGAATTTGATTATATTCGGCACCGATTGGTATTGTCTACATTTTTTTATAATTTATGAGTTAACAATAATAATATAAAATTTGAAGAGACTAGGAAAATGACGTCTATATAGCAAAATGACAAAATAATACTACGATATTTACCGTTTGAAGGTAAAGAGGGTGTACCGAAATAGCGATTAACTGAACACAATATGTAGTAATAGCAACTAATAATATATTAAAATATTTAAAAGTATGTAAAAAAAAAAAGTAATATTCTCATATCTCTTAGAATTTTCTAATAAAATTGATTTTTAAATGAATGTTCAGATAATTCAAGAATAAATTTAAAATTTTAAATAGTGGTTACGGATAAATAAGGAAAGAAAATAAAATATGATTATGATGAACTTCTCTCTTCAATAATATTTGTGAAATTATACAGGCCAATTCCCAAACAGTAAAATTATTTACTTGATTTATTTCTTCCATTCTGTGCAGTACTTCGTAGCTTACGAACTATAATTTTTTCCCCTTTATCATCCCAATGAGTTGCTACATATAAAATTACTCATTTTACTTCTTTGTGTGATAATAATTCTCAACCATCATTTGTTTAGAAAAAGTTTATACAATTTTGTTCTGCACAAACATTTTTGGATTCAAAGTTGGTATATATTGTGATGTCCCTAAATATTAAATTGATATTAATTTGAGTGACGCATACCTATTTAAGAACTCAACAATTGGTGCTTCAAATCCTTCTTAAATCTTGAACAAAAGTGTGCCCACTTGCCTACAAGAATGTTTAAACTAAATAGAACAAAACTACCATTTTCATGGAGTTAAGCAGTATAGCAATACGTAACAAGAGATCAATAGGCATGCACAGGAATGTATTCACCACCACCCCCCCCCCCCCCCCCCCCCCCCCCTCCCCCTCCCCCTCCCCCTCCCCCTCCCCCTCCCAAACCCATAAAATGAATCATATATAGTTATTGAAAACAAATTAATTACTTAAGAGAAGGCAAAGTGATGAATAGGGGTACAGATATGTACTTTGAGGCTATCTGAGAATACAAGGCTTTGTTGCATAGAGAGTTCATCAAATGTTAATGCATCATGATAAGGTTCAAAAAATCTCTATTCCTCTATTCTTCTTCATAGCTTTAGTTTTTATACACCTCAATCCTATTTCTTATCTATTCAAATCAACAAGGAGAACAAGATAAGCCTCAATTTCTAATTTCTGCTCATGTTTATGCATTTCCATCTTATTTCTCACATTATGTTATGTCTTTCCAACTTCAGCAGCTCAAACTTATTTATACATGATTCCGAACATCGACAAAAAAATGAGACAACTTGGTAATGAATGAAAAAAAAGGTTTGTTCTATTGATGACACCTTTTCTTCTCTCAAATGTTGTGTTTGCTTACCCTCTAATCGAGATTTCTATTGATTTTGATGTAAAGTAATTATCTTTCTTCTCTCAAATGTTGATTTTAGTTTTTTATGATATATAATCTGTATCATTTATTTTACTATGTACTTCTCCCCGTTAAGCCTAATATTTTATAAATGTTCTTCTATAAGTTTAATCCTGTTTCTCCTATCTTATTTTACTTATGTTTGTTTCCGATTTTTTGAGGCAATGATGTTATAGATGCAGAAAAAATAAGTTCTGGATGGTCTAATACTTAGACAACCAACTTATTAATAATTTCAGACTTCTTTCAATTTTTGGAACAATTAACCAAATCTTAATTTTTTATCTTTGTTTTCCCTTTCGCTTACCGCCCAGATTTACTATTTGTTTCACACTGTCTAAATTTGTTGTCTTCATCAAGCTCTGTTGCTATTTGTATTTTTCTGTTCAGATTTGTCAGGTTTAACTAAAAGAACCAAATTTTGATCTGATACTTACTATGAGTTGATTACCTGCCACTGCACTTGATGCAATTCCTATATCTGAGCCTCCTTTTTAAATTTTTTTCATTGTAGTTTCCTCATAATGATTTTTTAATTCTTACGCAATCAACTCATTAAGATTTTTTGCAATTGTTTCGCTTCTGTGCGATTTCCTGTATTTATATTCCTTAGTGTGAACTGATTATCTGTCACTACACTTGATGAATTCCCTATATATAAGCCTCCTTTTAAAAAAACCTTTTGTTACCTTTCAAATTGAATGTTCTTTACAGTTTTCCTTTTTTCCGCCACTCATATTTGCTGTTTTCTTTCACTGTGCAAATGTGCCGCCTACAGTTACAGACAAACAAATCTCAAACTTCTATTCCTGACAGTAAACCGAGAATTCATTGCACTCAAAATTGAGTTGCTGTTTATTTCTGCTGCTCACATTTGTCTCTCTAACTAAAACAGCCAAATTGAATGCCCAGGTTTACCTTTCGTTCACCTAGAGATGCCAACAGGCCAGTTTCGAAGCAGGGTTTATAAAATTTTTAATGCAAATTCAAATAAAGAAACAAAATTCGAAACAATACTCGAACTTGGTGAGATGTAGAAATTCAAAATGCAAAGCTAAACCCGAATAAAAAACTAAAATCTGCAATTTTGTTTCCATTCTAGATTCATATGTGAATTGATATAACGTTGATTTATTTGAAACAGAAATGGTCTGCATACCCGAAATAATTGTTGTGCTTTGTCAAAATAAGTGGCATGCAAATTATTTTGTGGGGATAGCACAACTGATGACATGCAACATGTTTTTAGCTTGGAATCTATACTGGTGAGTATTTCCTTATGCTACATGATGGCCAGTACAGGATTGCTTTTACCTTTTGTTCGAGCCCCATTCTTTTAGACCAAGTAAAATGCAAGGAGAGTTGCTGTCCTATCCCAATATGCTTCTTAGTCCTTGAAGTTTTCAATTAAACACTTCAGTCACTTTCTTATCCGTTGTAAATCCCTCCCTGACAAAATGACCAATTTCTGGCTTTTTCAGTATACTTGAAAAGAGGTATGAAAAGATCATTTTGTAGGAATGTGTTGGCAGACTTTTTTACCAGGTTAGGGTTGCACTTGCAAAGAATGAGGAAGATCAGAGATTAAATTGTTTAAAGTGGAAAGTTCAGGGGTTAAGTCGAAATATCTAGATAGGAGAAAAAGAGTGAAGGGCCATTGATCTTACCTATTTAGAATTACTGTTATCAGAATAAATTAGTAAGGAAATTACTATTGATCAGAAAATTAGTATTCTGGAACTAACTACCTAGAGTTATAATTCTTAAATGTAAGTTGTCCTTCTGAGAATTTACCACCTATTCCATTAAAGCGATGTTTTTTCCCAAATTTAAACTCCAACTTTGGGGGTGCTAGAAAGACTACCATGAATCATAAATGCCAACTAACTATTTCAAAATATGTTTCTAGGCATGGCTATTTAATTTTGATGCTTAATCGGTTTCTCTTTATTTCCCTATTTGTAAACAAAAGGCGATATATGATCTCTAATTAATAGGAAAAAAAAAAAGGGCTGAAATTTTGGTTGAATTCTCTTTTATTGATCTTTTTTCCTTCCATAATTTAGGTCACTTTGGCTACATAGAATTGCCAATACCAATTTATCATCCATCTCATGTAAACGAGCTTAAGCAAATCTTCAGCTTGGTTTGTTTGGAGTGTCTCAGAATGAAGAAAGGAAAGGTATATACGAAAAACAATGAGAAATCTAACTTACTTGGGTTTTTCATGTATATTGCATTGTTCTTTCGTGTGAGAACCTAATGCAGCACCAAATGCAGATTTTCGCGAACCATGCAATGCTTTCACTCTAAGATTCATGTCTATTGCATTATTCTTTGCTTTTTTTTTTCCCGTCTATATGAATCGGCATGTTTATTCTTTGCAACGCCCAGGTAATGATCCCGAGGAAGTGAAGGCAAGGGTGAAGTGTTGGGCTCAAATGATCCCATTGGTGTTTCGGTTGGTCATCATTTGTATCAATGATCAGGTTATTTGATTTTCACATTGCATTTTTATTTACTTTTGGAGAAATTATCTTACTGGGGCCAATTTTATACACAGGTCATCTTTAGTACCCGGGTGATGATGACATTATTTATCTCTCTATTGCAAATTAGAGCATACATCCAGCGGATTATATGATGTCCCTGTGTGCAAGTTGATAATTTATTCACATTAGCAAAGAGTAGAGATTAATAATAAAGACAAAATATAAGGAAAATGTGAACAATTAAAACATCTTAGGAAAAGAAGTGAATTGGTCATGTCGCCCATAGTCCAAGAGAAAGGCTGCAGCAGCTGCTCTCTGAACCAACCAAGCTGTCCAACTGGTTGCTCAAACAATAGGCCATCCAAAGTTGGTTCTTTTTTGCATTTTCATGATTGCCAAAGGAAAAAAAATTACCCACAATAAAAAACCACAAAATGGCCCCTATTCAATGTGTAAAATAACAGTAGGGACCTAGGTATTTCCTAACCATATTAGAACATGTTAGTTGACAAAAATCAAGTATAACCAAAAAGGCAAAAGGAGACAAAAGACAGTATGTATTATCTGAATTATGCCTCAACACTATGACTTGTGGATTTCAATATGGAACAATGAAAATCAATAATAAGCTGGATCTCTGACAAGGACTGGTATCGCCTTATCCAGTTCATCCACCTTTTCGCATGAAAATGTAAAAGCTATGCAAGCAAAACATGATCATGAACCGATTAGGCAGCTCGGGTGGAAAATTTTAGTTGTTCCACTTTGTTCATAATCATTAAGATGAGCTCCGTCAGTGTTGTTCTGTTTCTTACATAATCATGATCATGACCTAGAAAGTGTAATACTCATCTTCATGATCATGATTTTCAATGACCTACCATGATCATGATACTTTACTAAAGTATCCCCCAAACCGCGAAGTTTGAGCTATTGCTTTGGAGGCTAAGAGTCTGATTTCAACTTCTTGCCACATCAAAACTCCATATTTTCTCTTTACAAAATGCTTGACTTTCGGTAATTGCTATTCGGAGCAAAAGCAAAAGCAAGGCCAAACATGCCCTGCGAAAGCAATGTGCTAACTTATTAGAGTTTATATGGTTATACGAATGGGAAGATAACCAATTAGCACATATAATATTATGTTGATTAGTAATTTTATAGAATAATGAAAGAGAACTTTAAGATAATGGATCGTGTTTTATTCTGGTTATTGTCTTAAAGGGAATGTCATGTAGGAGTAAATCTGCACCTATATGAAGATCTGACATTGCTTTAATTATTTACTTCAGTTTTGTAAGCTTCAATCCATGCTTTCTACTTATTTTTGTTGCCAGAGCTTACAATGGTTTACTTTTTTAATTCTGTTCACTACATATTGTAAATCTGCACCTATATAAAAATCTTACAATGCTTGACTTCTTTATTTCATTTTACTCAGCTTCAATCCATGTTTTCTACTGCATTCTTCTTAATCAATCCATGCTTTAATATTGGTGCAGTAGAAGCATGGATTGAAGCATGTAATGAAGCTCTGCATATAGGTGCTATAGTTCAATTAGGTGCAAAATTAAAGCATATATTGTAAAGCATTGTAAGTTCTGCACCTATTGTAAGCATATATTGTAAAGTATTGTAATCTCTTTACAAAATGCTTGGCTTTCGATAATTGCTATTCGGAGCAAAAGCAAAAGCGAGGCCAAACATGCCCTACGAAAGCAATGTGCTAACTTATTAGAATTTATATGGTTATACGAATGGAAAGATAACCAATTAGCGCATATAATATCATGTTGATTAGTAATTTTATAGAATAATGAAAGAGAACTTTAAGATAATGGATCGTGTTTTATTCTGGTTATTGTCTTAAAGGGAATGTCATGTAGGAGTAAATCTGCACCTATATGAAGATCTTACATTGCTTTAATTATTTATTTCAGTTTTGTAAGCTTCAATCCATGCTTTCTACTTATTTTTGTTGCCAGAGCTTACAATGGTTTACTTTTGTAATTCTGTTCACTACATATTGTAAATCTGCACCTATATAAAAATCTTACAATGCTTGAAGCTTCAATCCATGTTTTCTACTGTATTCTTCTTAATCAATCCATGCTTTAATATAGGTGCAGTAGAAGCATGGATTGAAGCATGAAATGAAGCTCTGCATATAGGTGCTGTAGTTCAATTAGGTGCAGAATTAAAGCATATATTGTAAAGCATTGTAAGTTCTGCACCTATTGTAAGCATATATTGTAAAGTATTGTAAGTT